>JAAWXA010000004.1:54537481-54656953 GCA_038090715.1 Florisuga fusca | reverse complement strand
CTTGTCAGGCGGCGGCAGTCAGGGGGACACAGGCGGCTTCCACCGGAGCGGGAAGTCGGGAGGGGTGAGGGTGTGTCCTGCCGCCGAGTCTGGTCTGCCCGCTCCTGCCGGGATGCTGGTGGCCTGCGGCATGCGGCGGTGTCACCAGGAAGCGCTGAAGAAGAACCGGGTGATGCTGGCGAAGCAGCTGGTGCTGAAGGAGCTGATGGAGCATATGATAGAGAAAGACATCATCACCGGGGAGATGGTGGAAATGATACAGGTACGCGGTTGTGCACGGTGAGCTTTGTTTCTGGTTGTGCGGAGTGCCGTGCTTGGCGGTGGTAGGACATAAAGCTCAGCGGTGTGTGACCTGAAGGTTTTAATGTCATTGCGTTTGGAAGTCACGCAGGGCAGGATGGGCCTTGCTTGCAGCCGGTGTAGGACTGGAAACTGCTTTTGGCAATGTGGGTTTTGTCTGAGATGTACTGAGAAATTCTAAAATCCTTCCTTTAACCCTTCCTTTAATTCTAAATCCTTCCAGTACCTGAAGGGGGCCTACAAGAAAGCTGGTGAGGGACTTTTTAGGTTGTCAGGTAGTGATAGAACTAGGGGGAATTTCAAACTAGAATCAAACTAGAAAAGGGTAGATTTAGATTAGATGCTCGGAAGAAGTTCTTCACCATGAGGGTGGTGAGACACAGGAAGAGGTTGCCCAGAGTGGTGGTGGAAGCTTCATCCCTGGAATTTTTTAAGGCCAGGCTGAGCAACCTGATCTAGTGGGAGGTGTCCCGGCCCATGGCAGGAGGGTTGGAACTAGATGATCTTAAAGGTCCCTTCCAGCCCTGAAAATTCTATTGATTCTATGAAATTGTTGATCCTCATGCTGGTATGTAGCAGCAGGCTGGGCTTCCTGGGTCAGGTGGTATCTTCCAGTCCATTGTTGTCATTTTGTGCCTCGGGGTTTTTTTTCCATTTGTAAAACTAGGAATAACGCCTATTTCCTAAAGAACACGATGAAAGTAAGTAAATTAATATGTTATAAACCAGTTTGTTGAGGCATCTTTTACTGAAAGAATTTGTACTTCACCCGTTTTTGTATATCTCCTGAGGAACCGTATGTAATTGTGTAGCAAGTATTGTTCATAGGCTTGCTACTTATCCTGGGTAGGCTAGGCCTTTCTTTATCATCTACCAAAAGAGGAGATGTTGGATTTAAGTGGCGATATTAAAAAAATATAGAATGAATTATATGAAACCGATAACATTTATTTTTGATATTCACTAGTTTAGTATATGATGGTTTTGTGTGCTTAAAGTTTCACTGGTAAGGGTATTATTATGTATTATTATTATTTATTATTATATAACAAATAATATAGTTTGGCAAATGCACTGATAATATTGTAACTGCTAGAAATTCTTGAGAATGTTTTACAAATACAGATTTCATTTCTGATTGCTGCTTCTTCTCATATAATACTGTATGTTGCCTTACTGGCCTAAATGTTGAATTCTCTGTGTATGTATTGTCTTTTCAGAACTGATTTCATATAATAACTATTTTACTTAATGCTTTCTGAGGGATTTGCATATCTTTGCATGAGACCATAATCTATTGGGGTAGTAGTGGAACCATGCTTTGGACTTCAATGTATATTAAAGGAGGGAAAATAGATGTTATTACAACAGTAACTGGAAGCAAAAGTTCAGAGAGAAGACAGCCTTTTAGTGTGTGTGGTAATGTAAGAATTACTGCCTTGCTGTGTTGTCATGTACTGTCCCTCTTGAGCTACTGGGAACAGAGGAGTGGGAATGAATTCCACTAAGAAAAGATATAAAATTGGATTTTGCAGAGCTAAGCATAGTGATGAAACATTTACATGAAGTAAAAAAAAGTTGTTCTGAAGACTGCTGAAAATAAATTGGTTTTGGATGCTGCTTTGAGTGTGGATTTTGTTTTTTCTCTGGATCTAGGCTAAATCTGGAAGCTTCAGCCAAAATGTGGAGTTCCTCAATTTGCTGCCCAAGAGAGGCCCTAGTGCCTTCTCAGCGTTTTGTGAAGCTCTACGAGAAACCAAGCAGCAGCATCTGGAGGAAGCGATCTCGAGGACCGCATCCAACCTGAGCCATGGGTTTGCAAGGGTAGAACAGTTTTTTAAAAAAATAAGATGGATGAACTGCATTTCAGATTGGGTTTGGGCACAAAGCAATCCTTTTTCAAACAGGGAAAAACAAAATTTACGAAGGACAGGATGGGGGTTTGTTGCAAATTAGCTTTAGTATAAGCAAAGAGGAAGGAATTTAAGAAGAAGAGAATTTTCATGTAGCATTGCAAGGTGGGAGGAAACTGTAAATCTGGTCCAAACCATTTTAGGGACGTCCCAGGGCCACGTCCAGGTGGCTTTTAAATCTTCAGTGTCCAGTCCTTGGTCACTCTCACAGTAAAAAAGTATTTCTTGATGATCAGAGGAAACCTCCATATTCCTCCATATTGTGCATGTGTTCCTCTGTGCCTGTAACTGGGAACCACTGAGAAGAGCCTGGATCTGTCCTTTTTACACCTTGCCTTTACATATTCATATGTATTGATAAGATTGCCTTAAGCCTTCTCTTCTGTAGGCTGAACAGCCTTCCCTCATATATAAGGTGCTTCAGTCCCTTCATCATCTTTGTGCCTGTTGTTTGCCTTTCTCCAGCATGTCCACATCTCCCTTGAACAGGGGAGCCTAGAAATGGACACAGTTGCAGCCTTGCCAGAGCTGACTAGAGGGGAAGGATCACCTCCCTTGAGCTGATATGCTGGCACCATTCCTCCTGCTGCAGCCCAGGATACCATTAGCCTTGTTTGCTACAAAGGCACATTGCGGGCTCTTGTTCTCCACCACAGAGTCACAGAATTGTCATGGTTGGAAAAGACCTCTTAAGATCACAAAGTCCAGCTGTCAGCCCTCTCCCCCCCCATTAAAAAAAAATGTTCACTAGAGCATGTCCTGAAGTGCCACTAGTACCCCCAGGTAATTTGCTACCTGTCAGCTTTCCAGCCACTCTTCCCAAGCCTGTAGCATTGCATGGGAATGTTGTGACTCAAGTGGAGGACCTGTCACTTGGCCTTATTGAACCCCATACAATTGGCATCAGCCCATTAATTGAGCCTGTCCAGGTCTGTCTGCAGAGCCTTTCTACCCTCAGGAAGATAACTCTCCCACCCAATGTGGTGTTGTCTGCAAACTTACTGAGGAAGGACTCGATTCCCTCAGCTAGATCATTGATAAAAGATACTGAACAAAATCAGTCCCAAAACTGAGCCGTGTGGGACACCACTGGTGAGCTTCTGCCAACTAGATTTAACTCCATTGACTACAACTGTCTCAGTCTGGCCATCCAGCCAGTTTTTAACTCAGTGAAGAATAAGTACACTGTCTCTGCCATCAGCTGCCAGCTTCTCTAGGAGAACACTGTGGAAGATGGTGTCAAAGGCTTTACTGGAGTCCAGATGGGCAAAATTCACAGCCTTCCCCTATTCTACTAGTAGGGTCACCTGGTCTTGGAAGGAGATCAGATTGGCCAAGCAAGACCTGCCTTTCCTGAACCAATGCTGGATGGGCCTGATCCCCTTGCTGTCCTGCATCTGCCATGTGAGCACACTCAAGATGAGCCACTCCATAATTTTTCTGGGCTCTGAGGTCAGGCTGACAGACCTGTAGTTCCCCAGATCCTTCTGGCCCTTGTAAATGGGCATCACACTGGTAAACCTCCAGTCATCTGGGACCTCCCCTGTTAACCAGGACTGTTGATAAATGAGAGAGGGGAGAGAGGCTTTTGCCAAGCTCATCTGCCAGCTCCCTAAATATTCTTAGGTGGATCCCATCTAGCCCCATAGACTTGTGAGTGTCCAGGTTCTGTACCAAATTATTAATTGATTCCTTCTGAATTAAGGAAGGGGGGGTTTGTGCTGCTCTCTCTCCTCATCTTCTAGCTCAGGGGGCTGAATACCTGGAGGGTAGCTGGTCTGACTGAAACAGAGGCAAAGAAGGTGTTAAAGTTTCCCTCATCCTTGGTTGCAGTGTTCCCCCCTGCATCCAATGATGGATGGACACTCTCCCAGAACCCCAAAGTTCTTTTCTGCAAAGGAGGATTTTAGCAAAGATGAGTATTCCTAATACATTGAAAAGGATGGAAACTAGCAGGAACTATATTTTATATGAAGGAAGATCAGATATTTTTGAACAGAGTTGTTCCCATATTAAAATGCCTTATTAAATTCCCTTATAAAAATAATGGTTTATTAGACTACTTTTTTTTTTTTTTTTTAATTGTGCTAGACTATATGGAAGTGTAAGGTTTCAAAGCTGAGGATTTGGGTAGACAGAGAGATGAGCAAAGAAGGGAAGGCATTTTGCATTGACAGGGCTGCTGCTATCTTGTCATGATGCTTCCTTTGGATGTGAACCATAATACTGTGTTTTTAAGTCATATATATGTGTATGTAAATGCATGTATCTTTATTCCATAATACCTACAAGCTTGTTCTGTAGAGAAAAAGAGAGCTCTTTTTCATGGATTTATTTGATGTCTTGTAGCTTGAACAATCTTATGGATCAAATCTTCCACTCCCTACCAGTGAATCGTGTAACTCAAAGAGACCACGCTGGATTGGTGAGTTGCATATGACATGATGAATACTTGATTGACTATCAGCTTCTTGCTTCTAATTTCTTAATACTCTTAATTCAGTTCTAGAAATAAGCTTGCCACAAGTTTGCTCATCCCGAGAATACAAGCTTGACAGTAAACAGACTTTATTGTGGTCAGATGCAGAAGGCAGAATTAGGCTAGAAAATGAAAGTAAAATGAGTTATTGGAAGAGAGAATCTGATCAGTTTCATGACAGCTTCATTTATTCTTGCAGCAGGAAATTTTGTGGTTTAAACAGTTTGTTAGTAAAAGTTTAGATTTTTCAAAGGTTTTCTTCTTTGTGATAGATCTGTGACAGAATTTAATTGAAATATTTCTGTGGGAAGATGCTGATTTTGAATAGTATTCCTTAACTTAGACTTCATCCTTAGCAAAGAATTTTAAGTACAAGGCCTTGTATGTGGGTCAGACAGATTTCTGTAGCTTCTGTCAAGTGGGCCAATCAGTTTTTCTTATGCAAGAATTTGTAACTGTGGTCAGGGAAGTAGATGGGATGAATCTCATTGATAGTTTTCATGTTGCCTCTAGTAACTCTGGGAGTACTTACCTAACTGTGTGCTGATTACTAGGAGCTCTCTCTGTTGTCAAAAGATCAAGTGCCTAGATTTTGCAGGCTTTATGTGTAAAGGTTTTAGGATTGATAGAGTTTTTTAGAGCGTTTCTTCCTCCAGTAAAGAGAGAGATGCCTAAAAAGGCTGAAAAAGGATTTCAAAGATCATGAACACTATTAGCTCCATTTCTTTGGGAAAAGCGAGTGAGTGAGTGTCTGCAAATGGCAAATAGTTGATCATCTGTTATCCAGGGGAAAGTGTTGTTCAGAGACATAAATGAAAAAGGTGTTGCACTTTATAGAAGTTGGAAATGTCTAATTTGAGCCCCTATGCGTGTGTTCAGCAAAAAATAAGTAATTGTATCCAGTGAGTATGAGAGGCCTTTTATGAAAGAACACTATTCTACTTGAATGTTTCTAACAATGGTTTGTCAGCCTAATTGTGAAAGGAATAATGTACTGTACAAAATGACAGAAAACACACAGCTTTAATTTTAAATGAGAATTCTGTTTCAATATACTGTAGGACCAAATATACTAAACCTGAGGTAAAACTAACACACATACAAGATGGGGAGGAAAAGGATGGTTGAAATTATAAATAATTCCAGTGTTTGGGGATTTTTCTGCTGTGTTTCATTGTGTGACTATAGTTCCTAACCAAGGAAAATTTTTAGAGGTGTCAATAGTATAATACAGCAATATGCCTAAGACCACATGGTTCAGAATTTGCAAGTTACTACCTTAATCTAGAGGCTTAGAAGTTGGAATTTTTAATTGTTATTACTATGCTTGTTTTGCGCAGAACCAATGGAACACTCCTTGGATAATGGAGATGGTCCCTTAGTTCCTCCAGTGAAGTACTGCACTCCTGAATTTTATCATGATCATTGGCACTTGGTAAGTAGCTGACAGAGAAAGCTTCCTTAAGATGTGATTGGATATATCAGCTGAACACGTGCTAGTTAAAACTGAGTTGAAATGCATCCTTCACTGGGATACTGATCAGTCGTGTGCTATTTGTGTAACTGAAAGTTATTACCAGTCATGTTTGATTTGCTGTAGTTCTCATTTACAAGTGTCATAAAACTGAGAAGTTCTGTAACTATATACAGATCTCTGCCTCTGTTTTTTGTTTCATTAAATGCCTTCTGTTCTGTTGCACTGTGTAAGTTGTCAGTATTTATTTGTCTACATTCTCATCTCCTTCTGTGTTGTGCCACAGTCTGCAAATAACTCTTAAGGTACTACAACTGTGTTTCCACTAGTAGTGACAGACTTGGCTGTTTTCATTGCTAAGTACATCCTGAAAACTGCCTCCTTCGGATCAAGAGTCAGATCTGGATTTTGTGATGGGTAGTAATGGGTAGAACAACCTGAATTTCTATTCTTACATGGTATTCAAAATTACATAGGTAGTCTGATTATTTTTTGTGTATTCTGTTCGTAGAGCATAGATTGTGGTGGTGTGGGCTTAAGGAAAAAAATTATTTTGGATGGGGGTCAGACCCTTCACTAGGTTTACACAGTGTGCTAACAGATAACTATTCTGTCACAGACTCTTTGTATAGTAAAAGAGATTTTTTTTTCAAGATATCTGTTGGGGACACCTAATCAAAGTGAGTTTGGTTTGCCTCATTTAACTTGTGTTCCTGAATACACCCCTTTTGATATGTTCCTTTAGTGTTAGATTTCTCTTGAGTTTACAGAAATGTTAGTGACTGGTTTATTGTGGATTTTTTGTTGTCAGAGGGAACTTAATTTGAAGACACCTCTTTTTAATTAGTTCTTTCCCTTTTAACATTTTCACTAGCAGCATAAAGTTTCAGGGTCAGTGTCTGACAGTCCCTTGCTTTTACAGTTGTAACTCACATGGTATTTTACGTTTCTGCTCCCAACAGCAAGTCAGAACAATTAGCTGAATTTTGCTTAGTGTTGTTCTAAATCCATTGATGAGGATGACAGAAATACATGAGGCTGTTCTGGGGTGAGGGTGGGAAAAAGGGAAAAAAGTTAGTAAGACCTAATTTGCAGTTTGAAATGTGTAAGCTACATGGGGTTTGTTTGTTTTGTTTAAACAAGAAATAAGACAAGCCAGTATCACATCACTATAATAGTGTTGTAGGGTCATCAGATGTGGAGACTTAAAAATACAGTTGTCTTCAGGACCCTTTGCAATACAAACATTTGTTTTATTAAAAAGTAAAAAAGAAAGAAAGAAAAAAGTTTAAAAATTCGACACCTACAGGTGTTGTGCCTTCTCAATCAAGAGATCCTGCGTATCATATTGAGTTGGTATGTAGGGATTGTTGTTCTGCTCTGACATTCAATTATTTCCTTGTGTAGTCTGAATTTCCCAATTTTAAATTTTCTTCTCAGGCATATAAACTGATCTCAGAGCCCCGAGGCTTAGCACTCATTATCAGCAATGTCCATTTCAGCAGTGTGAAGGACTTGGAGTATCGCGCAGGAGGAGAGGTGGACTGTACTTCCCTGGAGATGCTTTTCAAGCATCTTGGATATCAAGTGACTGTCTGTCATGATCAGTCAGCACAGGTAAGGAAGATGGACCCCAGAACTTCAAAACCAGTATGGATGAGAGTTTGTAGCTGTTAGATAGTAGGTTCTCTTTGGTATAACTAAGCTTGAACAGAAAGGTATGAATAGTGACTTAAAAACTGAAAATAAGGCAAAACAGGACGATATCTGCTTGTATACTGGCAAATACGAAGAAGCTTGGAAGGCCTAAGACTTAATCCTGCTTTCCATTTTACAAAGGACCACAAGAAGCACTACTCTAGTCTTGTAGTGCAAGAGGTGAGAATTTCTAGACCACACCTGATATGTGTATTAAAACAACAACTTAATAAAAACTAGTTTACTCTAGGTAGACTTTTTCAGTTACTGCTATCCTGAAAGTTAAACTTCGCAAATGTATGACCTGACCTGGTCTTCTCAAGTATAAATGATGGGGTTTTTATCCTTTCACTGATGGAGTCAGTTGCCATCCTATTTATCAGTCTCCCAGTATCTATGCAGTTAAGTTTCAGTCTTTCAGTTTTTGCTTTGCTAGAAAAGTGGCTGTGCTTCACTGGAAAACTGGTAATGTTCCATGACTGATTGAATCAAACCACTCTTTTCCTAGGAATGGAATTGCTGTGATCTCCAGCCTCATTTTAGATCCCTATGAAACAAGTGGTAAAGAACCTGTCAAAAGAGTGTTTTATTCAAGAAGCTTTTCCTACATTATAATAAGATTTTTTTACACCTGACATGTTTTCAGAGTTGCTAGAGTTTTCAACTTTAATTTGTTGCGAATTCATCACTAGTGTTTGAATGCTTGAAGTGTCAGATTATATATCTGTTTAAGTTGCTTTAATATCCCAGTTAAACTCAAGTGTCAATGTAAAACCTCTTTATCAGTTGATTTCTCACACACTGAATCTGTATGTACCAACTCAGATACTTCCTTCGTGTTCCTGTTGGCCAGTATAGAAATGAGGATGTCCTAAGTGATTCCTGCTTCACAATGTTATACTTAGGATTGAGTGTTACATAAAAGGACATTGTGCTGTTTTTATGGAGCAAGTCGTTTGTCCTATAAATTTGATGTACATAGAGTTTGTTTAATAACCAGACCATTTGTGGTTTTCCTGTATTTTGACCCACTTTCCTTGTGCAAATCTGAAAAGCATTAACTTCTATTATTTTTTTTTCTCTTCCAGGAGATGCAGAATGAATTGGAGAGATTCTCTAAGTTGCCAGATCATCAGGATGTAGATTCCTGTATTGTAGCTTTACTTTCCCATGGTGTGGAAGGTGGGATTTATGGCAGTGATGGCAAACTACTTCAGGTATATTGCTGTGTACTGACATGTTGTAGTTTATCTGTTGAAAAGTATCGATATAGAGAGGACAAAAAAAAAGGGGGGGGGAGAGGAAGTGAAATGATGAGAGTCTGAGGATTCTGAGCACTCACATTTTTTGAAAGAAAAAAATAAGGGAAGAAAAGGGCAGGCAATTGCATATCAGAAGTGTCTCAGATAAAGAATGGCTTAGAAATAGAACATGTAGGGTAAGTTATTTAGTCTTCCTTCCCGGGCAGCACTAGGTAGTGTACATAAACTCAAACTATTAGGATCTGGGGGAGAAGATGGGGAATGGATGTGTTTGTCACATACAGAGTTTGGAGATTAAGGAGAAAATATCCAGGCTGGTGAGTTAGCAATCAAAATATAGGAAAGCAAGATGAGACTGAGTTTGGCTCATAGAGGGCTGCAGTGAAGAATATCTTCTGTCTTTTCTCAGTTGCAGGAGGCTTTCCGGCTCTTTGATAATGCAAACTGTCCAAATCTCCAGAATAAGCCCAAAATGTTCTTTATTCAGGCCTGCCGAGGAGGTGAGTGCCCAAATACTAGAAGCCATGTATTTGGGATGCCATTAGGGCTCATTTTGCACACATACACACCCTCACATTCAACTCGCTGTCAACTCTCCTCTTTGCTTCTCTCAGGTGTAAGTGGGACCCATATTCACCTCCCTCTGCCCTGCTGCTGCCACTGCATCTGTTGCTCTGTAAGTGTCTTTTGCTTGGCATGAGGTGTGTGCATTGACCTGCAGACCCCAGAGCACCTTAGTGATACAAAGCTTTATCATCATATACTATTCATATAGTGAGGCTTTCTCTTGCTATGTCTGCAGTAGGGAGAGTGAGGCATATGGTGCATCAAATTGCAGCACAGTGTGCACTAGCACTGGAGTATTTTCTGAGGTCCTGTCTTTCTCTTCATCCTGGATACATTTTGCCTGTGTTGATATCTCTTGAGGTACTGAAGTTGGCTCCTTTTTTATTTTCTTTTTTTTATCTTCTCCTTTCAATTGCCTCCTTTCATTTTTAGCAGAGCTTTGTAGTTTGTCCTCTAGCCAAGAGAATGTTTCATTCACCTTTTATCTACTCTTGTTTAATCTCAATGCAGAGAAAAACCCAAAGTCTTCATGAAGTATTTTGGAGATCAAAAGTATTTGGTCCTTTGAAGCATTTGAAAATACTGTAATGTGCATGTTTACAATGCATTGGGTGTGATTGCTCTCCTTTGTGTTGTTGAACATTTAGATACTCTTGAACAAATGTGTATATGCAGACTCATAACATTGTGGAAATAAGTATAAAAAGCCAGAATTGGCAGCTGTTCTATTTGGGCTTATTTGACTGTAATATTACCACCATGGGTCTGTTTACATCAACACATCTGGCTTAGCCTTCCTATTGCTGCTGCCTTCCAGTACCTGAAGGGGCCTTCAAGAAGGTGGGAGGGGACTTTTTTACAAGGGCATATACCAATAGGAAAAGGAGTAATGGCTTTAAACTGGAAGAGGGTTGATACAGATTGGACATTAGGAAGAAATTATTTAGTGTGAGAGTAGTGAGACACTGGCACAGGTTGTCCAGGGAAGGTGTGGATGTCCCCTCCTTGGAAGTGTTCAGGGCCAGGCAGGATGGAGTTTGAGCAACCTGCCTTGTGGAAGGTGTCCCTGCCCATGCAGGGGGGTTGGAACTAGATGATCTTTAAGATCCCTTCCAACCCAAAACCGTTTTATGACTCCCAAATATGGCCCTTGGGATGTGCCCGAGAGAAAAGCAGCAGCTTTCCTCAGACCGCAGGGACAGCGGCAGCTGCCATGGCAGGGTGCTGCACGAGCCGGGACACCACAGGTGAATGTGAGGCAGCAGTGCCAGCAACAACTGAAGTCAGCCCGAGGTGAGGGCTCTGAGACCTCTGAGAATTGCCATCTTGGTCCAGGAGTCTACCCAGCAGAGGAAAACCATGCTCCCAGCACCCACCAAAATGGATGTGTGTACTCAGAGAGTGCCCCCACAGAAGGAGGTGGCTATCCAGGTCACAGACTGTTGGGAATGCCACAGCCTTTTGATGGCAGCAGGGGACAGCTCTGACCATGGCTGTGTCTGGTGTGAGCAGGGTGATGACCTGGTCTGCCAGGTGGCACAGCTGCAGGGTGAAGTGATGAAGCTCAGGGAGGAGGTGAGCAGATTGAGGAGTGTCAGGGAGAGTGAGTTAAAAGTGTTTTCAAAGCCTGCTCTCCACTAAAATATCTTGTGAGGCAAGTCTCATTAGTGGACCACAAGAGCCCATATAATCTCAGGATTCCTTATCATCCCAGCAAGCTTCCCAGCCTTCCCAAGCTAACTTAGAGGAGCAGGGACAATGGGAACAGGTCCCAGCCCAGCGGCACAAATGGGGCAGGCATGTTCCCTTCAGAACTTCACTGCCTTCAGTGCTCTTGCAGAACAGGTATGAGGCCCTGCAGGAGGAAATGGCAGCATTAAGGATACCTCACGTAGGCCATGAGTACCACTGAGGCCAACTTGCCCTAAACCAACAATCATAACTCAATCCAGAAAGAAAAACAGACAGGTCATTGCTGTGGGTGACTCCCTCCTGAGGGGTGCAGAGGGCCCAGTATGCAGACCAGACCTGCTTCATAGGGAAGTCTGCTGCCTGAGGCCAGGATAAAGGATACACACTTTTGATTGGTAGCCATTAAGTGGTGTCTAGAACGACCTGCTGGTCAAATTAAAAGGCAAGATGGCCCTACACAGGCAGTGGAAGAGGGGACAGATATCCTGGGAAGAAAATAAGGACATTGCCCAGTTGTGTAGGGATGAGGTCAGGTAGACCAAGGCACAGTTAGAACTGAAAAATAAGAAGGGCTTCTATAGGTATGTAAACCAGAAAAGGCAGGTTAAAAAAAGTGTATCCCCCTGGTGAGCCACAGTGGTGAACTGGTAACAACAGACAAGGAGAAGGCTGAGATTCTCAACAACTTTTTTGCCTCAGTCTTCACTGGCAGCCCCTGTCCTCATGGCTCTCATAGTGATGGCCCACAAGATGGAGAACAGAGAGACAAAATCTCTCTCACTGTAAATGAAGACAGGGTTTGTGACCACCTGAGGAACCTGAAGATACACAAGTCCATGGGACCCAGTGAGATGCATCCCAAAGTCCTGAGTGAATTGGTGGATGTAGTTGCCAAGCCACTCTCATGGTATCTGAAGTGTCCTGGTAGTCAGGTGAAGTCTGTGGTGACTGGAAGAAAGCAAACATCATGCCCATTTTTAAATAGGGTAGAAAGTTGGACCCTGGGAACTACCGACCTGTCAGCCTCACCTCTGTACCTGGGAAGATCATGTCCAGCTCTGAAGCCCCCAACACAAGAAGGATGTGAACCTGTTGGAGTGTGTCCAGAGGAGGGCCACGAGAATGATCAGAGAGTTGGAGCACCTCTCTTACAAAGACAGGCTGAGGGAGTTGGGGTTGTTCAGCCTGAGGAAGAGAAGGCTCTGAGGTTGCCTAATAGCAACCTTCCAATACCTGAAAGAGGCCTACAGGAAGGCCAGGGAGGGACTTTTTACAAGGGCACGTAGTGAGAGGACAAGGGGTAAGGGTTTTAAACTGGAAGAGGGAAAATTTAGGTTAGCAATCAGGAAGAAATTCTTCAGTGTGAGGGTGGTGAGACACTGGCACAGGTTGCCCAGGGAAGCTGTGGAAGCTCCCTCCCTGGAAGCATTCAAGGCCAAGTTGGAATGGGCTCTGAGCAACATGGTCTAGTGGGAGATGTCCCTGCCTATGGCAGAGTGGTTGGAACTGGATGATCTTTAAGGTTCCTCCAACTCAAACTATTTTAGGTTTCTATGATAAGTAAGAAACTTTCAGGTAAGAAAGAGTGGCAAGCTTGCTATGCAAAATGCTGCAAAAATAGGTAACTGCCATAGGCAAAGGATTAAGACTTGAGCCACTGAAAGGAAAATAATCTTTCTTTAATTAAAAAAACCCAAAACATTAAAAGCATCATTTGAAGACTGTATAAATAGCGTGGACAACTTCAGATTAGCCATGCAAGCTAGCTGTAACCAGTTGAAAAAAAAATGAGAAATGCATAGGTTGTTTTCCATAAATTTATGTAATAAGCCTTAGCCACCTTCTATTGAAAAAATTTGAAAAGTAGATAAAAAATAGTCAAAATCGTCTACTTAATTTCCAAATGGTCTTTGTCAGAAGTCTGTTAAAGAATTTAAGCAGTCCGCCTACAGTCATGGATCCAAAACGGTGTCAACAGAAAGCAGCAGGAAAGACAGATATATTGACATATATATGACATAAAATGAGTCTTTGAAGCTGTTTAGCATCTGTTCATACCTGAAATTACAGACACTGTGAACAGTGCTCTAAATTTTTAAGAAGATAAAGAACTAAAAGATTTTGGAGAAGTGGGGTAAGAGATGAAAAAAATGCGGTTACAAATGGAAAATGTTGGATTGCTACCTTAAAGAGATAACAAAGGGACTTGATGGAAGTACCTCAAATTTTTTCTGCCATGAAGCTTTAGTTATAGTTTATGTCTAGCTTGTCAGACTATCCTTCCACTGCTGCTTTCATTGTGGAGGAAGAGAACAGCATTGCCAGCCTATGTACTGACCAGTGCCTGTGCATAATTATGAGATGCTACCAGTGCCACTGCATGTCAGAAGGTTGGAACTCCAAATGCATTACTTAGGCATGACCTGGCAACAAGAAGTGAGTACCCAGAAAACCTCTGAAGTGGATGCTTATGTCTTCTAAGACTGGAGTCTGACCCATGCTGCTAGGAACTAAGTCAAATAATAGATTTTCATACAACAAAGCAACAAAAAGGCAAAATTATATAGAAAACCTGTAAAATGTAGTTTTATTTTTCTTACTTCTTGAAGTTATTGCCTCTAAGCAGTTAGGCTAGATTGCAGTGGAAGCTCTGCATCATGTAAACAGTTGAGAGTGTCTGCAACTGTCATAATGCATCCTAATGAATCCTGTATCTCCAGGTTTTAAACATACCTCTGTGTACTGGGGTTCTCTCTCTTTTGTTTGGGGTCAAATTATTTTGCATTTTATTGTTGTACAGTATGTGCTTTCAATTGGAACAAGTGTTATTATAGTCAGGATTTTGAACTATTTTTGATGCTGGGTCCATGTTTTCTTGATTTCTTGGAGGTAGATCTTAGAAACTAAAAATACAGCTCTCATTTGGGTTATGCAATAAGTAAGTAGGTAGCATTGCAAGCTAGACTAGACATTTTTGGACATTTCTAAGGTAGGTAAAAGTGGAAAATAGAAACTTTCAGGGCTAAGCATCACATCTTTCCATGCATGGTGAAGAGCTATCAGAAACTTCTTTGCTTTGCCAGTTATCCCTTGATCTGCATAGGAATGAAAAGGGGGAAAAAAATCAATCAGCATGCAACCTAACAGTCATGTTATGTTGAACAGGTTCAGCTCTTGTTGGTATTTGCATTAGTTTGTGTACATCCATTAATTCAGGATGATTTCTTCTTCCCTTCCATGTTCCACCCCAACCCCCTCCTCACCCCTTGTTTAATGATCCCCCAGATGAGACAGACCGGGGAGTGGATCAAAGAGATGGGAAAGAATGGTCAGAATCCACAGGCTGTGAAGAAAGTGATGCAAACAAAGAAGAAAATCTCAAGCTTCGCCTGCCTACATGCTCTGATATGATCTGTGGATATGCTTGTCTGAAAGGTACTGGGGAGAGGGTGTAGGAAAGTTTTATGTCTGTTCCCCAGAAACTTCATCTGAAACACCTTCTTCTTAGGCACTGCTGCCATGCGAAACACGAAGCGTGGATCCTGGTACATCGAGGCTCTCACTTCTGTATTTGCAGAGGACTCCCGGGACACTCATGTGGCTGACATGTTGGTGAAGGTGAGCTGGTGTCTTTCCTCTCCCACACTTGGTTTCTGAAGAGCCTTCCAGTAATTCAAGTCACTAGGGTTAATCTACTGTTACATCAGTTACTCTTCCCTTGTTCATGGCAAAATTATTACTTTCTTCCCCCTGTGTGTATGTATATGTATTTGTTTACAGTTCAACAGCAGTTTAGCCAAAGTTAAGGTACTGTTTCTTTTGACTCCTTCCATTTCACTTATGTAGACAAATGGTGAATTCATGAGAATTAATCTGGCTTGCCAGTAATTACTTTTCTGGTATGTATCTATATAGATATATATTTCTGGTATATTATTTTCAGGTTGATTCATTCCCTGAACTGGTTCACCACAGCTGCACAAGTGCTTGCCACTTGTATAAGAGAAAGATGGAGAAAATGAGGGTAGAGGAAGTGGAGACAGCACTGTGACCATAGCAACTTGAGCTGCTGTGGAACTGCACCTTAGTTCTTTATCCCTTCTTAAAATTTAGAAAGACAATACATAGGGGATGACTTATTAAGTTAAACAGAATCATCTATGAATACAGAAAGTAACGATGGTTTTTTTACTTCTGTCTTCTCAGTCCTTTCAGAAATTTATTATTTTTTTAATTTCATGTGCAGGTGAATAAGCAAATCAAGCAACGAGAAGGTTATGCCCCAGGCACAGAATTTCACCGCTGCAAGGAAATGTCAGAATATTGTAGCACACTCTGTCAAGATCTTTACCTGTTTCCTGGCTATCTGCCAGGAAAATAACCATGCCAGATCTATTGGAAGAGAGATACTGCCAAAGCTGTACTTTAAGAATGGATGTCTACATTTTGATTCTGGAGGGCTGTGACGTCAGATGCACAAGCAAGGCATGCTTGTGTGTATCTGGCTAGTGCAATTCTTGATGGCTCTTTTGAAAATATTTTAGCAATTCTTTATAATCTGATTCAGTTCAGTTTTTAAAATTCTAATATCCTGACTTATTCTGCATGTATAGAAATACATGGAAAAAGACAATCAGCACTGGAATTGGGAAGAAGTGGGAGCATCCTTTGGAAGGAGACATAAGGATATTTGTAAACAAAGTGAATATGAAAAGGGAAGCAGACAATTCAAACACTTTTTAAAGAAGTTAAGCCTTTCTGAAAGGAAAATTATTCATACAATGCTACATATCTTATTTTAAAATAATTGAGTATTTTCTGCCTGGTTCTTCGTGCAGGACAATCAGCTCCCGTGTGTATTAGAAAAGGCTCCATTGTGAAAGAGTCCTTCCTCTCTCTAAACTGGAATGTTACTGTTTTCAGTATTTCACACTTTCCTATCTGTATTGATCACTTACGTCTCATTGTGCACATTCCTTCTGTAGACAAGTTATCAAGGTGTCTCAGTTTTTATGAGGCATTCTACATTATCAGCAAAAAAATTGGACATCCTGAATTTCTCAGATAGACAAATAAGCCTCCATAAACTGCCCCATAAATAGTTTTGAATCTAGAAATTCTAATTACTTTCCCTTAGTCCCAAGAGTGAACAACTGTGTAGAATATTATTTTTGAAGAATTTGTTTGCCATAGTACCTGTCTGTCACAACAGGCATAGTATTCAGTCCACCAACTACTTCTCAGGAGCCTGTAAAGTGCACTGTACAACTGAATACCTGAAACCCTACAGCCTTGCACAGAAGGATGTTTTGTTTAACATTATATATTAACAAAAATAGTCAAGGCAGCTTTTTACAGTCTAAGCGTGTTGCTTGGATTATTTATCACTGTATTTTGTCTCCCTTTTAAATGAAAGGGAAGTTTCACATTACTACCCTGTTATGCGAGTTTTCTTTCTTGAGCCATGATGATTTAAAGCAGTTTGTTTAGCTAATATTGTTTGCAAAGTGTCATTTCAACTGGTCAATAGGAAATAATCCATAATTTAGTTTGGAAATTTTCTACACAGTCTCTTTATGCTGTAATTTGTATCTTGCTTGTGTCTGGTTGCAGTTACTCCCATACAACATGGGAGGTGGGCATTTTTCTCTTTTTGGTAGAGCCTACATCCTGGTATATACTGGCTTATATATTGGCTACAGTCTGTTCACTTGAATCTCACTCTTCTCTATTCTGTAGCATTAAGCTGGCGTAGTTCCTGCTTAGTCTTTTTATGGAAGCATGGCTTTTAAAATCTTTTTTTGAGATTGAATTATAAATAGAAAGCACAAAGGCATATGGAGAGAGGCTGGAAAACTAGGCATGTATTTTTTTACTGTTCCGCCTAGGGAAATGAAAGCTGTGTTTCCTTCAGCTGAAAAAGATGCACCATTAAAATGCATCTTGCACTTACTTACACACAATGTGTTAAACAGAATAAGGATCATACTTGCCAATTGGTGCCTTACTCTGAAGTTTAAGATACCAGTTTAGGGGCTGTTGTACATCCCTGGAGTATAAACACATCTTCCTCTTTGAAATAGTGCAATATTTTACAGATACTTCCGTCAATGAAGCAGTCCACTAATGGATGAGATTTCTGTAGTATTGCATCAAGTTGAATAATCACTGCCACTTTTGTATATACCTTTTGTATTTTACTGCCTTGAGGTGTCAAAATAAAAAATTCTGGTTTGATTAATCTGTGCAGTATTTTCAACTCAGAGTTACAGCTCTGTGCAGAAATGGAGCTTATATATAAAGAGAATTGTGTCTACTTTGAGGTGGTTTCTCCCAGAGGTGGTTTGGAACTCTCAAGCAAAAGCCTGCTCCTTGCTAGCTGCAACCAGTACATTGCAAGGCTGCTTGTAAATTTCGATAACACCTGGACCAAACAAAAGTTAATACATTAATAAAGATATGTGAGTCAGAGACACCAAGTAAGAGGGTGATGATGTGTATTCAGTATATGAAATATCTAGACTGGGAAAATTGTGGGCTTGGCGTTCTCAAAGAGTTGATGCCAAAAAGATGGGTTCCTGAAAAAAAATGGTAATTGAGAAAATACTTAGATTTGGATATGTTATGTTAAGCTTGAAGAGAAACTCTAGCTAGCTGTTAGTCTTCAGTCACTTGTAAAGTGACATAGGGGAAAAAGTCACATTAAGCATAGGCTTAACTTTTCAAAATTAATTTTGCATAGAAATAAGCATTTAGAGATTTTAAAAGCTGCCACTCCCTCTAACAGCCCTGTGGCTTGGGTGTTCCTCCTGCCCAGCCTTGGGTTTCCATCCCAGGCCTGTGGCTGTAGCAGCTGCTTTTCCATTTGTGGGTTCAAACAGTAGTAAAGCTCAGTTAGAAACACATGTAAAGCACATGTTAGAAACAGGCACACGTGTGGAGGACACTGCCATGTCTACCTGTGCTGCCAGCGACAGCTACAGCACTGCTCTCAGCAGCACCTAACTTTAGTACTACCTGGACTTACAAATACAGACAGCCCTTTCTCCTCTTTGGCTAGTAAGGATTGAAGTTCAGTAGTGAAAGCACTTGCACCCCCACTCTGTAGGTTCACAAGTGCATTCCTGGATCCACTGAGTACCCAGAAAGCATAGCCCCATACCCCTGCACAGATCATGGGCCTTCTCGTCTGATCCATGTGTCTGCCACCTGCTGGTTAGTCCGAATTGATGCTTGCTAGACAACAAGTGTGCTCACACCCTCATCCCACAGGCATCCTTCACTTATGGTTCCCACTTGGGGAAGATTCAGATGCTCCCCCCGGTGCCTGGAATCCAGCACAAGGGCTGTGACCACAGTTATATTCCAGATGCTGGGCTGAGCCTCTGCCTTGCCTTGCTCATGCTGTTCCCCTCAGCACATGTGCCAGGACACACACTGGTCCCATCCTAGAGGCTGGAACAGGCACCTGTTCCTACCAGAGGTCTCCTACCTGCTGATACCACAGGTCTGGGGTTTCTACACCTCTGGTCTAATACCAGTTACTGGCACCCAGTACCCTCACACAGGTCTCAGGTGTAGCTAGAGCTCTGGGCACCCAGTGAGGTGATCCAGAGAGTTATGGATGCTTCAGCTACTGGTGGTGAGACCCCACTTACTCCAGTTGCTGGCACCACAGTCCCGGAGCTCCTAGACCCCTAGTCTGATCACAGTAACTGACCCCAAAAATCCACTCACACCAGTCTCACCAGTTGCTGGCACCTCAGCCTTACAGCATGCATGTACACAGGATAGTGGGATTACATGGAAAGATAATTAAGAAAGGATTTAATAAGATAGCATAAGAGCAGCACTCAGACAAATGTACTGACCAGACTTGGTTTTCACAGTTCCTCACTTTGTTTCTCCTCAACAAGTTTTGCATAGTCCCACAGGCCCAATTCAATATCTCAAATCCTTACGTACCTCTTGTTTTCCCCTTAGTAGTTACAAAATCTAGGCTGGCCAGCACCACATCAGTACCTATAAGCTCTTAATGGCCCATTGAACAGTGGCTTGAGACATTTGGTCCTTTTCATGATCTCTGTTACCCGTTGTCTCTCAGGCCTGAGTCCCTGTGTGGTTCTGTTTGTGGCTTCTTCGTTCTTTTATCATCACCTTCCGCACTGAGGAGATCCTTGACAGGATACTCTTAATAAAGGAGATTCTTTCACCTTTCACATACCCTTACATAACCCATCTTTATTTAGTGGGTGAAACAGCTTAGGAAGTCATGATGTTGCAAAAAATAACTGTCTGCTTTGCTTCAATAGAGATACATAATTTATCAATGTTCCTGATTGAAAAGCTTTACAGATAACAAAGGGAAAAAACATCAGGTGTGTGAAGAGCTGTGGGCTGTGTTACCTGCTCCATTTCCCACAGACATCTGTGCTTGCTGCCGCCTCAGAATACAATAGAGAGTAACTATGACACAGCTGAGGGTGTAGCAGTTACCACAGCTGCTTAGTGTTGTGTTTCTCAAGGCAGCAGCCCAGTGCAGCACCCTGATTTTTCTCTTTCTACCCTGTTAGTTCCTCCTTTTCCTGAGGCAAAGTCCCAGAACACACAGAAGGGCAGGAGGCAAAATCTACCTACTTTGTGTCCTTACTGACGTTCCAGGATCCTTAACATTCCAGAAATCCTCCCTGGTTGTGCTGTTGAGGAGCTTTGACTAGTTTCAGGTATAACAGATTTGGTTAGGCAGAGCTGCTTTTTTAGCTTCTATATTCCCAATGTCATTTCTAGGCAGAAAACACCCCCCCCCCAAAAACAAAAAAAACTAAACAGTAACACAAGGGAAATATACAATCTTTCCAAGGTAGCTTCCAGGAGTGAAATACTTGTATCTAAATGCTATAATATGCATTACTTTGGTGTATTATTCTATCACAAAATGTTTCAAAACTTGACTTTCACTTCTAAGGAGGATGAGAAAAAATTAGAAAGAAAATGGATAAAAGAATAATGAAGAGTTAAAATCTCATAAAGTCACCTTCATGCAGTTCAACAAGAAGTGCAGATTCCTGCACCTGAGGAGAAGCCCTGTGCACTAATATATGCTTAGGGCCACCCAGCTGGAAAGCATATTTGCAGAAAATAACTTTGGGGTTCTGGTGAACACCAAGTTAAACAGGAGCCAGAAATGTGCCTTTTTAGCAACCCAGGCTAATAGCTCTGGCAAGGCTGCACCTGGAGTCCTGTGTCCAATTCTAAGCTCCTCTGTGCAAGGGAGATATGGAGGTATTCTTCACCATATGAACATATCCTTCACCATATGAGGAAAGCCTGAGGGAGCTGGGTCTATTCAGCCTGGAGAAGAGAATACTGAGGGGGGATCTCATCATTGCTTACAAATATCTGTGTAGGTGTCAAAAGGATGGGACCAGACTCTTTTCAGTTATGTCCAGTAACAGGACAAGGGGCAATGGTCACAAGCTGGAACACAGGAGGTTCAACCCAAACAGAAGAACTTCTCTACAGTAAGAGTAACAGGGCACTGGAATGGGCTGACCAGAGAGGTCGTGGAGTCATTCAAAACCCACCTGGATGCCATTCTGTGCAACCTGCTCCAGGTGAACCTGCCCTGGCAGGGGGGTTGGACAAGATGACCTCCAGAGGTCCCTTCTACCTCTTAATGCAATGTGATTCTGTGATGCTGTGATACTGCAGAAAGTCCAGAAAGATGATGAAGGGAATGAAGCACCTCACATATGAGAGAGGATAGGCGGAGAGGGGTGAGACTGTTCATCCTAGAGAAAAGAAGGCTTAAGGCAATCATCAGTGCATATGAATACCTGAAGAGAGGAGGCTAGGAGGTTGGATCCAGGCTCTTCTCAGGGGTGTCCAGTGAGAGGACAAAATGCAATTGCCACAACTGAAACACAGAAGGCTCCACCTGGACATCAGGAAGTACTTTTTCCCTATGAGTGTGACCAAGCTCTGGAGCAAGTTGCCCTGAAAGTTTGCAGAGTCTTCAGAGTTCCTTTCCAACCTCAACCATCCTGCAATTCTGCATGAAAAATATGTTGCAGACGAACCTTTCTTGGGCCACAGTGCTTTGAGGTCCAGCAGGTGTTCTTGCCAAGATGTATAAACAGTACTCCAATCATCACCTTTAGATTCAGGTAGCCTAGCTCAGTGCCAACACCCCAGACTCAACCAGCCTCCTTGTCAGACTGCTCAGGAGGGAACCCCTTGCCTTTGGGAGCCCACCTTTTATTGGTCCCCCAGTTCTGCTCATGCACAGTTGGGCCCAGCCCTAATTGGGCACAGGTGGGCTTAACAGGAGCTCACGCCTTCCTCCTCCTAACTGGCAACACCTGATTGTCCTTACATGATTGCCTCTACAAAAATACACTTAATTTTGGTTATGCCAGTGGATCAAGGTTCATCAAGGGATAAAGGCTGCTATGAAGGTAGTTTATTTGTGGTGAGGTATTGTGGCCATGGAACTGGCAATAATGGGTATGCTTTAAGAAAAATTATGATCCATGTGAGGACACCATGCAATTTTTTTAAGGAATAGTCTATGAAGGCCTACTAGGAGCACTTGCCTACTCAGATGCTGACACTTCAAGAAGTTGTCTCTGAGACGGGTTGTAGGAATAATCCTTATGAAGCTGCAGGATGCTTCTGTAATTGTGGTTATTTTTTATTTCCATCTTCTTCTCTAGTGTCTCTCTGTCATCCGTCCCTATTCTTCCTATGGTCTCACTGTTGACCCCTTCCAAATGCAGTGAAGGATGACGCTGCCGAGAGACGAGAGGGAAACCTTACCTCCTGTTAATTTACTGTTCTGTCTTGGTGCCAAGGCAGCACAGAGATATTTAAGCAGAGAAGTGGCTGCAGTGTCCAAGCACAGATTGAAGAGGAGGGGGCAGGGAGTCTCTGGTTACAGTCTCGCTGTCTTTCCCTCACCAGTAACCTTCTCTCTCAGGGTACTCTGATTTTAGCTGAAGCCTTACATCTGTTTCACTCCATGATTTTGCTGCGGAGGAAAAACAGGAAGACACTGCCCTGAACAGCCCCTGTTCCACAGGACATTATCTCTGGGGATATGACTGGGGATGCCACTCCAACAAAAGCGTTCCAGTACCAACAAACTCTGGTGAGTACCATACCTGCAGAAGGACAGAGTGTTTCCTACATGATAGCCATTCCCTCCTCTGCTTAAGGGGCTAAACACTTTTTTTTTGCCTACAAATATCCTTTCCTGTTTGTATTAGGAAGAATCTGTGAGATTTCTTCCTGAGGACATGCTCCAGTAGGGTCTTCCTCCAAGAGAGAATGACGACATATTCTCCTTTTCTCAGTACGGAAATGGGAATCGCTCCTAACCCCCATGGGTGAAAAATTTACATCACCGAGTTCACCAGACAAGGAAAAAAATACTGCAAGACTGAAGGTTGAGTCTGTAGAGATGCTTAGTCTGCAGAGCTGTGTAGAAACGCCACTTATGGTAGCGAATGAGTTTCCTCTTTCCAGACAGCCACCAATAAGGCACCAAAACCTTTCCCTTACCTTTGCTACAGCTCCTAGATGATGACATTAGTGGTGGTCCCTTTTTACCTGAGCACACAAAGTTTCGGTATCAGTTTCTGGAGAAAAGTAAGGCTGTATTGAGGCTGAGAAAAACATGAAATCTCGTCTTCCTTAAACTGCTGTAAAGAAAGACAGAGAGATTCTTTATAGAAGCTGGAACACCTGGTTTTCTAAGGAAAGTATATTGATGCTTCTGGGAACAGAAATCTGAGGTGAAGGCCAGGATAGAAGCTTTCAGTTCAACAGTTTTTTCTGCTAAGGCCTGCTCTTATGACACTGTGCCTTACAGAGGAATGAAGAATTGTATGATCCTTGTTGTGATCCTGTTGCCTTGTATGACTGAAAGCTAGATTTCAAATCCAGATGTATGTAATTAATGTAAACTTCTTACTGCTCCACACGGCATATCAGAACAAGTGCCCTGAGCTCACTGCTGTTTTACTAAGAATGCTATTTATTACTTGTCAGTATTAACATTACTGAAGGAGCCAGTGGAAAGGCTGGATTACGAAATATTTCATCTGTTAGCCTGGCTACCTGCAGTACAATACAAAAAAAAGTAGCATTCCCACTCTCAGAATCAAACTTTACCAACACTGGAGCAGTTGAGACTAATATACAGTATAACAGGATTGCAGTGACCTGTTTGCACAGTATGTAAATATGTAAGGTTTGTGAAGGGAGAGCAAGAGTTGGGTTCTGAAATCAAAAATTCAAACTGAGGTCGTTTCTGCTTCTGAACTGTAAGGAAATACTACAACACTGAACAAAATCTGCGGTAAAAAAGAGAGCATGAGACAGCCAAAGATGCAGAAACAGTGAATATGCTACCTGGGGAAAATGGCTATATTTTTTCTGTAAGTGTAACAAACTCATGAATCACTTTTAGAATTAAATCTATTTTAGAAATCTAGAACTCAGTTTTAGATTCTTGCATTTAGAACTAGACTAATTAGACAAATGACAATTTTCTTGAATGGTTGTGGGGAGACACAACTGGTATTAGATTTCTTGATTCAGTTTGAAGACCATAATCTGTTTACCTTGATCTAAGGAAAGTCTTTGACTAAATATTTGTACATCGCTAAGTAGCTACTCAGGAGAAAGCAAAGCAATGTACTACATGATCTTCATTTCTTCATAAATGTATTCTAAATATTTCCCACTGAGAGCTTTTTTGGCTTCTGTACAAGACAGAATTGTGTAATAAATGATAGCTGTTTGATCCCTCAAGTTCCTGCATGGATAAACTCAAAACAATTAGTTCTTCAATTGAATTCAAGCTTTTCATTAAAGATGTGGCTATAAATACAAGAATTCTTTGAGAATGACCACACATTTCAGTTCTTAGGGATCACAGGCAGAGCAGCAGCTAGTTACTAGTAACCTTCATGAATGAAGAATTCTTTCTCAGGTTATGAAAAATGAAGAACTGTTGTAAGGCTTAGGTATCAAGTGAATAAGGGATTGTAATTCTGGATGTAGGTGCCTCAAGTGGGCCCCAGAAACATTCAGGACTTGAGTGTCCTAGCAAGTTACACATTAAAATGCTATCTTTATGAGCATACTCCTATCAAATACTATCATTACCACTGTCCACTCCATGGAGTCAATCATCTTAGTTCTTTCTTGTTTAGTGAGTGAACAGCAGCAGAGAACACTTCCAAAGTAATGATACGTACATCAGTTTTCATATATAGAGGGGTCACCATTCTCTGAACATGCTGGTCTGAAGTAAAGAAGGGATGTAAGGTCATCACCTGGCTTCAAAGATGGTAGGAATTACAGCTATTTTCCCCTAATTTAGAAAATCTATTGCAGTGTAACAATCCAAAACATAAGTCCCTTAAGCCATTATACCTTGGGATGGGGAGATGTGTTAGACTGGGTAGCTGCTAGTCAGCCTTCAAGGTCATGCATCATCTACATAAGAGTGCTGATGAGTCAGCTGGCCATTTCTTGTTCTTTGATCCCTTCCATGATGAAAGTATCTCTGCTTATTTACGTAACATGGCCACTTAATTAAATTTTCTCCTCCTGGATCAGTCTTTTGCTATTCCTCTCCCATATTCTCTTTTAGCCATTTCTTTTCCAGGTGTTCATTGCCTCTTTGTCACTTTTTCTTTTACCATTTTCTTGCTATACTTACACACCTGTTTCTCAGTCTTGTCTTCTGTTGTATCTCCTCAGTTTGTTTCTCTGCTGTTCCTGCTCTCAGTATATATGAAGCCAAGTGTTAGGTTTCACAGCTGTGTTTTTCTCTGTGCCTTCCTCACACCACTGCCATTGGATTCTGTTCTAAAAATATCCCATGTGACCCTTTCCCTGTGCTGTCCTAAGGATTCTCCTCAGCCCCCCTCTTCTCTTTTCCTTTTTGAAGAAGATGTCAATCATACAGAAAGTAACATTAGAAGGCAGAAGAGACCTGGAGAACTGAGGTCATGAGAAAGCACCTGTGCAGCAATCACTGTTTCTAGTGATCACTACTGCTAATTCCAAAGCTGGAGAGGACAAAAGATGCAGATGAGTACAGGATGTACTAGAGAGCAGGATGTAGGCTGCTGGCAATGATGACAGAAAACAAAGAAAGGAATTCTCCAGTTTCTTGCTGTCTGATTAGAAGTGCAGACATCGAGAAGCATCATCTACTGCTATTAATGAAAACATTTTAGTTTTTCATGCTCAGTCTTTAGGGGGAAAGAGTCACTAATTATATACTGACAGTTATTTTTTTTTAGGCTCAGAGACTGGCCTCTGCTGAAACTAACAGTGGCAAAAGGAAAGGGGTCCATTGCCCATTTTCCCATAAGTCAGACTGGAACTTCATATCTACTGAAGCTAAAGGCTTTCTATTCAATTATCCACCAGCTGCTGTCTACTTCCCCTTGCTTTGTCATCTACTGACTCAGTTCTATAGGCAATATTTGAAGATGAGCATTTGTGTCTCTCCTCGCTTCCCATTAGTGGGATCACAGCTTTGCCTTGTCAGAAGTAACACTGCAGACCTGTTTTTGTGCTGTGGGATTGTGCCTGGACTTTTCCTAGCTCAGGAAAGGGACAGTTTCAGATTCCCTGTGAATAGCTGTGTGCTTCCCATGTCACCCAGTATGCCAGGAGAAAGGCTGAGGAAAAGAAAAATAAGAGCAGGCTACAAGCAACTATTTCTTACTTAAAGTAACATGGATTTTATTTTAAAGATTTTAGTAAGGTGAAATATGCATGACATTTGTTGATTCTGGATTAGGAGCAGGTTAAAAGGTGGTATGTGTATATACTTGCTGCTCAAGACTGCCAGTGCCTAGGGACAAAACATGAATTCATAGCTGTTCTATCCACCTTGTTTCCAAATAATTTATGTAAGAACATCTTTCTCAGACAATAAAGTAGAGCTCTATCCATCACCACATGGACCAATGTTCAGAGCTGCCCTACCCCTTTAAAACATGAGGTGAGGTAGGAAATTTTCATATACTTTGCTGTGGCCATAAACTCCACTGTGACACAGAACATCTTGAAGAAATTCTCTTGATTCAGAGCTGGTCTACATAATTCTATTAATAATCTGAGTTTGTCAGCCAGAATTTTGGTTTTGACTCTATCCAAGTGAAAAAAGAAGAGTCCCAGAAAGAATTAGGTGGAAAGAGACCGCTGACATTCTCCAGTCCGAGCCGCTTCTCAAGGCACGATTTTTCCTGGTTGCAAGTCATGGCTGTGACCTCTTGCATTTTCCGTCTGCCTCTCTTGAGAAGAGTGATTCCATCCTGTTTGTACCCTCCCTCTAGGTAGTGGCAGAATGCAAATAGATTCCTCTCATCATCATCTTCTCTGGGTGTATAAACCCAGCTCCTTCAGCCTTCCCAGTCAACAATCCAGGCAAGTCTTCCTGAGGTGATGCCCACAGCTGCATACCAGTGGTGTTTATTACTGACCTAAATAGTGTTCCCATGGAGGAAGTTTGACTTAACAGTAACACACACAGCAGAAATGGCACCAGATACTTGGCCTGACACTTGGCACTACCAGTTGCCCACTACTGGAGCAGTTGCAGCCTCCAAGGTGCAGATCACCTGCAGGCACCTTACCTGAGATGGCACTGTCCTGGCATGGTGCTGCAATTGACTTTTTCTGCTACTTGCAGAAAAACATTTTTTTTCACCCATTTCCAGCATCATCCAGGTACTGTGTTCTGTTATGAAGGAACATTTTCATATGTTCTTTCTAAACAATTTGAGGTGTCTGGGTACAAAGTGGAGATCTTACACACTAGCTAGCTGGATAGCAGTGGTGTCTTTCAGCACTGCAGTTGTGTGTTACTGAGAAAGCTGTCACAGCTATAGCACAATAGCAGTAAGAATATCTTTATACTTCAGTGACTTCGTCCAGCTACATGTCACTTACAGTGCTAAAAAATCTAAGCTTTTCCACAAATTGCCCAACCAAACAAATGTCAAGGGCTGGCAACACACTGATGAGTCTAACTCTTGCCATTGATCTTGGGCTGTAAGAAGTAAAATAGCCGGCTTGTGTGTAGATGGCATAAGAGTGCATAGCACATCTGTTTGAAACATAATAGGGTAGCTGCATGATATGAGCTTTTTTTAATATGGACAAAGAAAGTGCATCAAGTTTTTTGCCAGCTGATGCTTGCATGCTGATTTGGCAATATAGCAGATGAGATCACTTCAAACAAGTTTGGGGCCAGGCCAGGGCAGCAGGAAGTATTATCATTCTTTGTATTTCAAAGAATTAGACCTGTTACTAGTGACATTGTCAACAACAGAATCGCTAGTGGCATATGGAGGTTACTGCCCGAGCTGCACAGCAGGTGGCATACAAAGTACATTACATAAGAAAGAATGCATCAATACAAAAATGTACAGCAAATACAAATCAGCAAATCAAGGTACGTTTGGCTACACTTGTGAATCTCCACAAAATCAAAGCAAAGAACCTGGGTATGCTGCAGAGAAGCTGGCAGTAAAAACTACATAAAAATAAGTTGTTTTGTCAATGCTTGCTTTAGTAAAGCAGCAGGAAGTTGTTTCTGAAGTTGCTGCTGCTACTATTGATAGAACAACTTCCACACACCTTCATTATACAATGATAAATGTTATCTCACCTTGTTAACATAGAGGGAGGACAGACATAGGCTGTTAATATGAGAGACTTCTTTTCAGAACCTGTTTATTTGAGGTGTTTTAATTTACATTATTAGAGATTTAGAACTACTTGGAGAACGAGATGTCCTTGCTGGTTATGTCTGTGAAGGCATACTCTGCTTTTGTTTTTCATAATGGCACAAGTCTCCACACTGAACGTAGGAGTAGCAAAGAAATCCTCCACAGCTTGTTACTGCAACAGACATTTTGATCTTTGGATATTGCTAAGGTTATAGGCAGGGTTAAAAATGAATCATATATCTCTGGAACAAATTCCTGCTTCCTGCTGAAGTTAATTCTTATGTGTCCTTAAAGGAACAAAGGGACTGTTAGGATTGACAGTCACTCAGAAAATATTTATAAAAAGTCATAGATCAGGAATGTTTGTCTATCAGCTATTGGCACGGAGAATCAATTCTAAAAGTGCAGAAGAATACAAAGCAACTCCACCTCATCTATTGCACAGTGTTAACACAGGCAGGAGTGGCGCTTATACCTTTTCAAAGAGAGCCATCACCTGCAGCTCTCAAAATTTTGACAAATTATCATAGAATTATAGAATGTCAGGTTGGAAGGTGCATCGGGATCATCTGGTCCTACCCTTTTAATATTATTGTTTATATGATATGCCTCAGCACCCCATCAAGCTGAGGCTTTAAAGTTTCCAAAGTGGGGGAATCCACCATTTTCCCTGGGAGATCATTCCAATGTCTGACTGTCCTCATGAAGAAAAATGGTCTTGTGTTCAAACAGAATCTCTCTGGGAGCAACTTGTGCCCATTGCCCCTCGTCTCGTCCATGTGACTCCTTGTAAATAGGGCGTCTCCATCTTCTTTGTACCCCCCTTTAGGTACTGGAACATCATAATTAGGTCTCCCCTGATCCTTGAACACAGTACCCCAGGCATGGCCTGACAAGTGCAGAGTTGAGTAGGACGATGACTTCTTTATGTCTGCTGGTGATACCTGTGTTGATGCAGTCCATCATCCTGTTGGCTTGCTTTGCTTATGCAGCACACTCTTCAACCATGTTGAGCCTGTTGTCCACCAAGACGCCCAGGTCCTTTTCCACAAGGCTGCTCTCTAGCCAAGTGTATCTCAATCTAAACTGCACTCTTGGGTTATGTGTTCCCAGGTGCAAGATGTTTCTCCACACTGAACTTCATAAAGTTCCTGCTAGCATACTCCTCCAGTCTGTCTATCCTGGATGGTGGCTCTCCCTTCTGGGGTGTCAACCTCTCCACTCATCTTGGTGTCATCAGCAAACTTCATCAGGGTGCTCTTGATCCCAACATCCAGGTTGCTTATGAAGATGTTAAACAGCATCAGGCCCAATATCAAACCCTGGGGGTCTCCACTTGTGACCTATTGCCAGTTAGAGCTATTTACTGTTACTATTAAATATTTGCTATCACCCTCTGGGTATGGTCTGTCAGACAGTTCCCCACCCACCACACAGACCACTTGTCCAGGCCATGACAAATCAGTTTCTCCAGGAGAAGGCTTTTGGGTACTGTATCAAAGGCCTTGGAAAAGTCCAGGTGGGTGATGTCTGCTGCTTACCCAGCATCAGCCAAGTGGGTTACTTTGTCATAGAAGGTAACCAGGTTTGTTAGGCATGATTTGCCCCTGATAAAGCCATGTTGGCTTTTCCCAATCACACGTTTCAATTGAATTGTGAATTATATGCAATGTGTTCTTTTCTGAAATGATGATGTGAGGAAACAGTGTTTAAGTTCATTACCTTGTGGACCTTCAACTTTGCTTTAGGTTGAAGTTATGCCAATTAGTCTTAACTGGGCATAGGCAAACATATTGTTTGATCCTGTGCAAAAGATTGCAGTGACTATGGATGTCTACAGCCTGACACCTGGAGCTACCCAAAGCTCTACTGGGACACTGGATGGAACAGAATTTGCCTGAAGAAGATCACTTGCAGAAGATCGCAAAACATTTCACTACTAAAAATAAATTACTGCTTTTAACAGTTACAGAAAAAGAACTAACCATTTTTGAGTATGTAGTCAGCCTACATACAGACCACAGTCCTGCAAAAAGGCTTAGGAATTAGGTGCGACTTCCTTCAGACAACTGAAAGAAGCCTCATGTTCACAGGTCCTGGAAGACATTGGCTGGAACAACAACACATCAGGGCACAAACAATTAAAGAAGTTTCTGGAGTGCACTGAAAACAAGTTCTTAACACACATGATCAAGGAGACAGCCAGAGAAGTTGCTCTGCTGGACCTGATATTTACAAACAAATAAGGACTACTTGAGGGTGTGAAAGTCTGGAATAGCTTCAGGATCTGAGGAGGGAAAAGGACTAAACACAAGATCACAAACCTCAAGTTCAGGAGAGCAGTCTTTGGCTCTTCAGGGATCTCCTTTGAAGAATCCCATGGGATATGGCCCCAATGAGAAGAAGGGTCCAAGAGTGCCAGTTGATGTACAGGAATCATCTCCTTCCAGTTCAGGAACAATCCATCCTGATGAGCAGGAAATCAAGCAAAGGCAGTGTGGGGCCTGCACCAATGAACAAGGAGCCCCTGACTAAATTCAGACATAAAATGGTGTTAAGTAGGATTGTGTGACCTGGAAGGAATACAGGAACTCTGGCCAAGAGTGCAAGGGTGAGTAAAAACTCACCTGTAGTTTAATCTGGTGAGAGACATAAAGTGCAACAAGACTGCCTGACTGTCTTCTAAAGCTATATCAGCAGCAAAATGAAGCTGATGGGAAATGAGAGCCCTCTGCTAAAGTGTCAAGGTACTGGGTGACAGAAAGCAAAGGCCCTCACTGGAAGAGGATGGGGTTGAAGAACATTTAAACAAACTGGACGTACAGTGTTTTCTTCCCTCTGCACTTGGACATGCTTTCCCACTGCCTCTGTCATGACAGACCTAATGCCCATGCCTGTGATGTTAAATTAGCTCAGTGAACAGAAACCTAACCCATCAAAACAATTAATTTTCCATTAACCCAACTTGGTGACCTCTCAGTCGCATGATCACTCAAGCCTCATAAAAGGAAGAGAAAATTGTTTGTTAATACAGCTTCTTGCTTCAAACTGCTGTAAATAGTGACCTTGTATAGAAGGGACAGAGCAGCTGGAGGAATCAGGCTTCCGATGCCGAGTATTAAGAAGGTTGTCAAGACATTTCCAGACAGGAGATTTAGGAGAAGAAATGCAAAACCATACTTTCTTTAGGTTGTTTCTATGAAGGATTGTAATGTTACATGAAATTCCATACCCTCACGTGCAGGGCATATCAGAGTCTGTTAACAATCAAATTAGACACAGAGATCAAATATGATTCAATTTAAATAAGAATAGCAAACCAAAAACCAAAGTAGTGGTATACCTACTTCTATACAAATGCTTGAGTTATGAAAAATAATACATAGGACCAGTGTCTTGTCCTACCAGGAGATACACAAGGCATATTAAAATCTTTGGGAATTTGTAATACTGGATATGTTGAAAAGTAAGGTAAACCATACTATTGACGGAGTAATGCTATTTGCTGATGAGAACTAGTGAACCAAACTAATAAAACTCAGCATCAGAATAAGTTGAAATTTCAGAAGTAAATAGGAAGTGTAGAGTGTTGGATCTGCATCACCACCTTCTGAACCTAGATTCTGACAGTATGATATGTTGATGGAGATCAGTGAGCCAGATAGGGCAGGAACTAGAATAGTAATGAAAAACTGCAGTAACTGCTATATAGGTTGGTCAAATGTCACATTGGGATGTGAAGTAGATGTAACTGCTGATTGTAGAACAGTCAGTCAAGATGTCCACAAAAGTTTAACACCAGTTATTGCACTGAAAATTTGTCTTTTTAGTTGAAACCCCTGCTTCAGACTGACCACAATATATTAGAGTCAATACCCCTGTGGAAGAGACAAGGGTTAAAAACTTCATTGGAGTGGATCAAACAGAAAGCCACATAAAAATGAGTAAGCCTTTTAGTTGATTAAAAGATGTGCCAAAAATAAAACACAAAAAAAACCTCCAACATTTTCAGAAGACATGGGTGTTTCTGAAGGACACCATATTAGTATCTAAAGAGAACAGGTCGACATAGAAAGCCCTTATTCCTTTTCAATCTGCTCCAGATCCTTAAAAGGAGTGTTGTCCTCAGCCAGGATGCAAATTACACACTTTAAAGAACTCTCTTGTTCTCCAAGGTGTAGAGGAAATGTGAGGTATGATCTTCCTCCCAAAGGAGCTGAGTGAATGACTAAGGAAAAAAACTATACCAGGACAAGCAAACTTCGTGTCACTTATCCATATTTCCCAACATTCTTTATAAAAAGATGGATCATGAGACAGGCAAACACTCATCCAGATCCAAAACCTCCTGCTACAGCTGCCCTGTTATTACATCCTTTCTCTCGCAGCCATTTCCATGTCTAGCTGTGGGAAGATAGCCAGGCACACACCATTTCCCAAAGCTTTTGGCCCTGTCTTTCCACAGTCCTACAATGCCCATGTTAAAATGGCCAGCAGGCCAGCAAGAACTGAGAGCAACTCAATCAGAGAGATTGTCTGGGAAGGACAGCATTTCAGTGTCAGAGGCTGTCTGTGTGATGTTTCGGTGCAAGACGCAGATTCTTTTTAGTTAGGAGTGTCTCAGCTTCATCTATTCCACTTGGATAGAGGTGAAAGCAGCACTGTTATCTGGTTGGAGGTGGTACCAGGTATCCTTCAGGGAGTGCTGATCTCCTGCTTTCCTGACAGACAATATCTGCTTCTTATTTCCAATGCAGCTCTGTGAGGAGAACAGAAGCAAAATTCAAAGCCAAGGCCAGACACTGCTGTGGACTGATACTGCTAGGAAGGCATCCTGATAAAAATGACGTTGCAGACCTGGTATCAGAACACAGATATTAAAGTCGTTAATGCACTTCCAAACAGATCTGAATGTGCAGCAGCTGATTTAGTACAACGATCATGTTTCCCAGCATTCAAGACTCAAGGTCAAAAGAGGACAGGGTTGTGATGATCAATGTGGCAAAACTCAGTACAAAACCATGCAGGCAACATGTTTCTTCAAGAGGTTTTTTCAATTGCCAAGGTGAAGTTGTACTTCAGGAATACAATGGAGAGTCCTCCTTCCAAAAAAAGAATGGCACCCTGTCCCTGTGGAGACCTGACCTTCATCTCATGGGGTTTAATATTGGGATTTTGATCTGTTTCATGTGGAGAGAGAGAGAAGGGAGATGAGGAACATGATGGCCAGTACTGGCGGTGCCAGCAGTGCTATATACCAGCAAGTTCTGTAGCCAGAACTTGTTCCCATGGTAGAGTGAAGGACTTTGCCCTCTGAGTCCTCTTTTCTCCTTAAAGAGGGCCCTCATTAATGAAGATGACGCTGTAATTGGCCATGGCAAGGATCATTCCTCCCTTAGCATCAAGTCTTCAGCAGGTGGCACAGCTTGTCCCTCAGTATGATGGGTCTATGGAACCTGCAGACTTGTGTGAGCCCATGATCCTTTTAGTGCCCAAAAGCCTGTGGACTGGTACACTTGTCTCTCTCCTACTAAGTAAAGGTCCCCAGCTCAGCCAGTGCACCTGGCTGACTTTCTCCATGGTGCAAGGAGAAGAAGCAGATGAGATCTGAAAATCTTGAAGGACCATCTCTGCCTTTTTTTTTTTTTCTTTTTTTTTTTTCTGACTGATCCCTATCAAAATAAGCTATAGACATAATAGCTCTTGTGGAATAAAATATGACTCTGATACAGATAGGTAAAAACTGAGTTACATCCCAGACCAAGGGCAACAGGATATTGTTGATATTGCCTGAACAAGATATTTCAAACACTCTCAGTGAATTTTGCTGATTTGAACAGCAAATAGTGCACATGAGCAAGGCTGTGAGCAGTGTTATTAAACATAAAAACTCAGCATCCAAAAATCACTGATTTCTTATAAACAATGTGAGATAGCAGCCTTGAGAATTTATTTTAGTTCTCAAGTTTAATTTAACTTAGGATAGTTTGCATCTTTTGTCCTTAGTGACTTCTTTCTCCTTGTCCCACTACATCTTCACCACACCTGAATTTGGTCAATAGCTTCCAATGCTCCCCCTAGTCTTCAGGTCCCCCTACTCTTCAGCTCCCCCTAGATTCCCATTCCAGAATTAAAATTTTTAGATGTCACGGGCATTAGAAATGAGCTGGCTGAAAATTAATTTTTTGTTGCATCAAGCTTCTTGATTGCTAATTCCAGTACCTAACAAAGTAGGACTTTTTAATCAGTTTATTCCTTGAGTCCCCTAAGCCAGCAGTGTAGTCACCCTCTCAGAGAGATTAACAGGTCTTCAAAGAAGTGACATAGCATTTAAAGCATTAAAAATTGAACACATATCAGGATGAAATAAATTATTTCTTTCCTTGCACGTCTGTACTCCTAGCCATGGCCTCCTGGAGATATCTGTCCATGCTCAAGCTCTTTTATTCTTTATAGAATCATGAAATGGTTTGGGTTAGAAGGGACCTTAAAGATCACGTAGTTCCAATCCCCCTGCAAGGGCAGAGACACCTTCCACTAGACCAGGTTGCTCAAGGTCCCATCCAATTTGACCTTCAACACTTCCAGGGAGGTGGTATTCACAAATTCCTTGGGCAACCTGTTCCAGCTTCTTACCACCCTCACAGGAAAGATTTATTTCCTCATGTCTAATCTAAATCTCCCCTCTTCAAGTTTGAAAGCATTTCCTCTTGTCCTCTCTCTACACACCTGTGTTAACAGCCCTACCCCAGCTTTCTTGTAGGCCCCTTCAGGTACTGGAAAGCTGCTATAAGGTCACCTTGGAGCCTCCTCTTCTCCAGGCTGAACAACCCCAACTTCCTCAGCCTGGCTTCACAGGGGAGGTGCTCCAGCCCTCTGATCATTTTAGTGTCTCCTCTGGACACGTTCCAGGAGCTCTGTGTCCTTCTTGTGCTGGGGACTCCAGAACTGGACTCAGCACTCCAGGTGGGGTCTCACAAGAGCAGAGCAGAGGGGGAGAATCACCTCCCTCAACCACTGTCTGTGCTGCTTTTGATGCAGCCCAGGACTCATTTGTCTTTCTGGGCTGCAAGCACACAGTGATGGTTCATGTTAAGCTTCTGGTCCACCACCACCCCCAAGTCCTCCTCATCAGGGCTGTCCTCAGTCCTTTGTCCTCCCATCTTGTATTCATGCATGGGATTTCCTCAACCCAGGTGCAGAAACTTGCACTTGGCCCTATTGAACTTCCTGCAGTTTGCATGAGTCCACCTCTCAAGCCTGTCAAGGTCCCTCTGGATGCCATCCCTTCCCTCCAGCGTGTTGACTTCACCACACAGTTTGGTGTCATCAGTAAATTTGCTGAGACAGCACTCAGTTCCACTGTCCATGTTGCCAACAGAGATGTTAAACAGCACTTTTCTGAGTACTGACCCTTGAGGAACACCACTTGTCACACATCTCCATTTGGACACTGAGCCACTGATCACAACTCTTGGGGTGTGACCTCCAGCCAGTTCCTTATCCAGTGAGCGGTCCACCCATGGAGTTTGTATTGTTCCAGTTTAGAGATCAGAATGTTGTGTGGGACAGTGTCAAATGCTCTGCACATATCCAGGTATTCTTGCCCAACCCTCGTGCAAGCATACCCCTACATGTCATTAAAACCTTTGCTTTCCATCTCAAACCAAATAATTCTGCTTCATAAGTGCCTCCTAAACTTTTCATCTATGATCACATTTTTTCCTAGTTGGCCACGACTTTGCAAGACTGCATTTTTCTCTTGAAATCAGTCAAGTCCAATACAAGACCAGGAGCCCTAGCACGGCCTATTCTAGCATGTCTCTACACTGATCCTCACTTGCATCTTCTTTCCACCTTATGATGGTCAGTCATGCTGCCTTGTAATTGCATGATTGACATACTGAACGTACATTTATCTATCTTACATGTACAACAAGAAATCTACAGGGAGAAGGGGAAGAAAGGCACAAATCATCTGCCATGCGCTGCCTACCACATCTCAAGGGTGGCTTTGGCTGACAAAAAATACAGGTCATGGTGCAGGTGATTTATTATGGAACAGTCATAATTTGAAATCAAAGCTCATCATCTAGATACACAGGTAGACAGCAATTTCCCAGACAGTCTGTAGATTCTCCATCCTGAAATAATAACAAATTCACAACCTTAGAAGCATCCCCAGTACATTTTTATCACTAGAGATTAATCTGTATTTCCTAGATGTTACTTAGTCTTTTCTGCTAAAGATGTTTTCAAACTGATTACTTCAGAGAATGTTTGTGATGCAGTACTATTCTCATAGAAGAAATCCACTGTACCACTGAATCCACATTTCAGTTTGTTAGTTTTTTTTTTTTTACTTTAGTTGCTTTTGAATGGATAATACAGTTATTAAAAGCTTTCTGACCCTCAGAAATGTTATAATATTGTTTATCTTATTATCTTTTTTTGGCTTTAACTTTTTGATACTGGTATACACACTTGACCTATTTCATTTCCTCTCAGTTTATTCTAAGGCAATCAGAACTCCCACCAGTAAGACATCTCTTCCTTTGGGAAGCCACCTAGAGTATGCAAGGAAGAAATTATTTAATAGAGGCTACAGGGTGCTGTAAGGTAGAGAGTCACTGAGGTATTTGAGGGTTGCAATTTAAGAAGAGGGGCAGCTGTTGGGGAGGAGCTGTGCAAGCCTTCGAGGTGCAGAAAAAGTCTCCTAGGCAATGGAATGTAAATACAAAATTTTAGCAGCTCAGAAGGTCACGGAGTGAACTGCAACCAAGGTCATGATGGCTGAAGGATATTTGAGTAAAAATATATGTTTATTTTTGTGCTTCTTGACTTCTATGCTTGAAGTGCTCTCTATTAAAAAAACCAATCTTTTTTTTATTTTAGTAAAGAGTTTTGAAGTCTGCTGGTCCTGACTGAAATGCTCACCAGGACATCTATTCAGTTCCACCTTAAAGTTCTAAATGAGTTAAGATCCATTTATAAAATCTGATTCTTCTGTCTTCTCTTTCGTCTTATTTCCTGTGTCTTTCTCTTGATGCTGGGCTTGTTTAAGTTCTCTCTGCTTGTTCTTCTTGGTTTCAGTTCCAAACTGTGGTCACACTGTCATATAAGATAATACAACCTCAAATTAAAAAGTAATTATCTTAAGTACCAGCATCCACATAGATAGGTCTTTGGAGTGAATTCATAAAGTGTTCTTTGAAGACTGTCACTATTGGGTTGTCTCTGGAAGAGGGACATAGCTTTGCCCCTGTAAAGCTCATTTGTCTTTTGCCAGGTCATAGTATATCATAATGTTGTATCATGTCATATTACATTTTCATCATGTCTTATCATGATCTGTTCAAATTTCCTTCCAAGTTCATCTATCCCAGCATCTACTTCAATGGCTCCTTCAAGTCTCTGTGTTCCTATAAGTATTTATCTGCTTCTGTTGTGAGATTATTTTTTCCAATTCTGCCTCTCCTCTGGTATCTCATATCTCTGGCTGAGGTATCAAAAGCTGAAGTTTCCCAAAATCTGCCCTATTTCTGTCAATTCTGCTTCATTCACTCTAGTATTAGTCAGTAGATATCATCTTGAAGATCATCCTATTATCTTATTATTCCTCCATGATGAAAACACTGAAACTTCCTGGACTTTTTCTTTCTGCTTTTTACTGTGAACTTAACCCCTCTTTGAAGTCTTCTCTGAGATTTCTCTATTGTCATCCCTCCAGGTTCACCCTTGCTGACTACATGCTCCTGCACAGTTTAAATTTCTGTCTTTTGCTATTGTTCAACTTCTTAGTCCATGTCCTTCTTTCCTTTATCATTTCTGCCTTTTCACTCTTTTTTGCTCCAAGTGAAGGTATTGCTTTAGGCTGAGTACACTTGCTGCAACTTCTTCCTGTTCTGTATCTCATCCCTGAAGTCCTTCTGTGTTTTCTTTGTCTCTTACTGTCTATGTGTTTATTTCTTATAGCCTCCATTAATGTTAAGTAGTCTTTTTGTCAGTTTTCTCCTCTTGCTCAATCAAAACTGCCTTTTCCCCTTTCACATTTTATATTAACTCTTTCACAGATTCATGGAACTCTGGTACTGAGTTCTCCTAAGCACAGAACATTTTCTTTGTTTGGAAGTGACTGCTTTTCTACTCTGCATACAGGTTTATGAGTAATAATAAGTCTGTCACCACAAACTCAACTCCTTTCAGTTTGAGGTGGTGGAGGGCTCTGCATCACCACCTGCTCTCATGTCTGCCTATGCAGTATTGGTGGCAGCTGAAAAGGGGACTTTATGTTTCATTCCTGCAGGGGCTGCAGTCTGGTGCTGGGCCTTAAGGTTTCTATACAGTGAGGTCATGAAGTGGTTGAGAGATTTTAGGATGTATCTGCTACACAAACAAAACAAAAAAAAGTAAAAGCAGAAGGCTGAGAACTTAGTATGATGTCTGATAACGGTGTGGGCAGGACACAAGGAGCAACGTTAAGTTTGTCACTGTTGATTAATAGTACCGTGATTTCAGGTGATAAGTCTCCTGGGAAAGGACAATGAGAGTAGTGCAAGTCTTCAGTCATCCCCATCCACCCCTACTGTCAGAGCTTTCACTACAAAGGCAGTAGGATGAGAAGGCTAGGAATTATATTCCTGCATCCTGAAAGACATTCAGGAGAAACAAACAGAGACAGAGAAAGGGATACCCAGAAGAAAACTGGAAAGAGGTGGGAGAAAGATAGATGACTGACTGGAGAAGAGACCCAGCTGAGGTGAGAATTCTTCTAACTTGTATTCTTTGCTTTTTCTTCACATAAAACTGTAATTTGGGCTGCAGATGTAATTTTGTCTGTCATGAAGATGTCCCACTTGAAGGAAGTACCACAGAAACACACTTTGATTCCCTTTATAGCCTGTAATGCACAGGCTAGTGGATGAGCAGCGGATGCCTTTCTCTTTTGTGCACTGGAACAGCCTAGGAAATTTGTGAACCCTTTCAAGAGGCTTAGGTGCACCTGAGGAGTCAAGCCATGCTACGGGTCTTCTGTGTTTGCAACTGGTGCAAGATGGTTATTATATCTCCTTCTGTTTTTTTAATCTTCCTTCAATTCTGTGCTATTCTCCTGAGTCTCTTGGTAAACTCCTAAGAAACAGCAATACCGCATTTCTGTATCCGGATTGAAGAGCAGTGCTAGGTTTTGATAATAGGAAGCAGCATAGATAAGCTGTAAAGACAATAACAAAATTATTCCCCATCTGGAATAATACCTTTCAATAGGTATCTGTGCCAACTGGATAAGGTGGACAAACTCTTGGGTCTACAAGTTCTTTGAGTCTGAAATAGAAGTAGCAGATCTCAAAGCATCTGCTTTGAGAGCAGCTCCTTTCAATTTAACTAGACTAAGTGTCAGAGATGCTGTGATAATAGATTACTAGTACCTTGTGGGATAGAGAAGATGTTAATAGTGCCAAGAGAGCTGACAAAATGCTTTCCCCCTGGGGGAAAGAGAGGCAGGGCAGGGTGATTTATAAGCTGTGGGACACGGTAAGATTAGTGCTCAGAAGACTGGAAATAATGTGACATAAACATGGTATCTCTACAGGTGGCATATATTTTGTCCTGTATGGGAATGGTGAATTTCAGTTCCCAATCTTTGAACTGGTAGGCAATATCTGGATATAGAGATCAAAGGAAGAGATTTGATAAGAAGTGCTATCACACTTGGAATTGCATCCATACTAGGTCCTTAGCTTCAGGTAACAGTTAGGCCCTTGAGTATACACAAGTACCACTGTGTGTATGATCATTCATTTTCATTTTACTTATCAGTCTACCATTTGGTGCTATGGATGAGGTGTTACTACATTGTAGAAAGTATGTTTGGGCCCAGGGTCTTGTGTGTTGTCTTCCTTATGAGGATAGTAAAGGTTTCTTGTTCAAGTAGCATCTAGAGTCATTTGGTGAACGTTGCCTTGAAGTCTTTCATGTTTTTATTGATGAAGTGAGTGAGGGACAGTTTGCAGGCTGAGATGAAAACAGTTCTTGGACAATATTTTTCAGAGCAGAATAATCTTATTTTAGTCCATAATGCTATAGTTATTTTCCATGGAAATTCCATAGCAGTATCAAATGAGATAGAGGGCAGAATCTGATTATCTGGAAGTAGAGAATTCTTTTATATTGAAGTGATTTCTGATGTGCTATTCTTGGGCATCTTGCAAGATAAGAGCTAGAAGAGTGCACCTTTGTGTAAAAGTTGCCATGAGTTTCCTTCAGTGGCTGTGAGGAGTGTTTGTCTCCAGTAAATGTAATAGTAACTAAAGGTATGGTGCTGTATTATAATTTTGATGTTTACTGGGGCTTATTGTGGTTGGTTCTAAGGTTTTATATATATGATGTTTTTCTATATGATGGTCTTCAGGCTTCCTATAATGTTGTGTTAAACCATGACAGATGTGCACTAATGTTTTATACATCTTTTATTATTTTTATTATATTTTATTGTTATTACTTTTTATATTTTATTGTATTTTTAATTTTATTATATTCACCTTTTATGCATAGCATAGTATTATGCTATGCACCATTTTTTATGTAAAACATAAAAGGACATTCAAAAGTATCTTAAGTTCAGAGCATTAATGACTTTATGATGGAAATCTATGAGGTTTTCCCAAAGTTCTTCTCTGTATTCTAGACATGGTCACTTAGAAACTTTTCTTTAACATTCTACAACCTAGAAATTTTGCCTATTGATAGGCCACAGTATTCCTCCAGGCAACATTTCTTAATAATAGTGTTTTTGAGAATAGAAACAGAGGAGCCTATATGTTTTGAGGCAGCGGTGACCTTGCTTTTGTAAATATGCAGAGCTTGACTGGCATGCCGCCAGATGTGGGCTGTACAGAATTAATACATCCATATGAATGTTATTGCTTATTGGTATCTATATGAATATTGCTGGCAAAAACATAGGAGAAGGTGGAGAGGTGGCTTATGGAGGAAATAAAGTATATTTTCCTCTCAGAGACTTTCTTTGTACCCTGCTATAGAGGACCACAAAAACTGAGAAAAAGCAAAATGAGCCTCCAGGAGAAATGTTTTACAGGGGTCTGCAAAATGCAACAATGAGTCTATTGTTCTGCACCAAAAAGGAGGGTGTTTTTCCTCTCTCCTTCTCTTCCATACTGCCCGCAAATCTCCTATTCTCCATTGTGAGGAGCTTGGAAGCCATTACTGTGGAGAGTTAACAGTATGCAAGAGGAGGGTGGATTTACTAGCAGCTCGTTAATAAATGTGCTTGAGGCATGTAGGGTCTTCTTTTCTTGTTTACGGTTTCTAAGATCTTGAACTCACTGCTCTTTGCTGATTAATAGCCCCCAAAAGACATACGGTTAACAGCAGCATACTGACAGAACTGGGAGGTGTCTCTAGACCATGTTGCTGGAACATAGTTTTCATTCCTGTCACTGGCTGGTAGCTTAGTGATGTTGGCTGATCCCATTGCTTTTTTGCCTGGCTGAGAAACAAGTGGCAGAGGGGAAAGGAGAAGTTGTTGAATACTCCAGCCTGTGGAAAGTGAACATCAGGAATAATCAATTTTTGCATCTATCCATAACAGAATACCCACAGGGCAGTTTGCTGACATTCTTTGAAAATGTAAAGTGTTCCCCATAACAGCACGTGGGAATGGCTCGGTAGTTTTCAGGGATGCCTGACTTCTCCACTAGAGCTTGCTGCTTCTCTTGTGGAGCATGGATTTAAAACAACTGTCTCGGAACACTGAGCATGCACCTATCTTTTTCTATTTTATCATAGTTGCTGGCATCTTTATTATTGTCATTTGGATACCTGGTATCTGGAGAGAGAGCAAGGAAACTCACTGAATTTTGTATTCATTGCAAATATGGCATGCTCAGGATGGAAAGGTGTGAAATAAGAGATCTCATGGATAAAAATTTTTGTTTTCTTCTGTCTGATTTCTGTCTCTGTACTTCTAGATCTGTCTGTCTCACCACCTTCTTTCCTGCTGCCCCCCTCCCCCTTCCTTCTCCTTCAGGAGTTCGCCTCTTTTCCACACCTGATATTCAATCCCAGCAGAGTTAGTGCCTTTTGCTGAGATCAGACAGCACTGGGGAATCATATGGCAGGGGAAGGTTGCTATAAATATAGTTAAATTCTGCAGTTACTGCCTTTGGACATGAAGGGGAAAAGTGACAGAGGCGCAAGGAGAAGGAGGAGGGGCAAAGGGAAAGTGAGTGCAGGAACAGGACAAGTCAGAGTGGTCTGAGGAGAGAAAGAAAAGAAAAGAAGGAGGGAGAAAAAGAGAGTGCAGAGGTCATGCTTTCAGCCAGAACATGAGCCAGAACTAGGTAAGGCCTGGAGCAGCCACTCCATTACAGCTGAGCGTGAGGAAGAGTTGAGGCATGGAGAGCTCAGAGACACAGGAACCCAGATCGAAGGCAGCTTTGTGGGAGGGCACACCGCAATACGACTATGTCTGCTTTGAGAAATGCCCCCGCTACGGGATACCTTTGGAGTCAGGACACGAGGCCGGGGGGACAGGGGACAACCCACGCTACCTGGAGAACTCCCTCAGCTACCCACAGGTAGGGATGGACAACGGGGATGTTTGTGGCAGCGCTTGTCTCCCTAGGATCACATAGCATCTTAGGGTGCGGTGAAGCACACATCCCTGTCCACTCCCAGTCAGACCAACCCTCCCCTTTGTTTGTTGACTCCCAGATCAGACATTGACTGTCACAGCTGTGCTGACATGAAGGAGTGCTATCAGCACTTCCAGTCAGGGGTCATTGTCACCTGCCATGGACACAGAGTTAGAATGCGAAAGCTGGGTTGGGGAAAATCAACAAGACCATTAATAAATGTCTGATAGCATAGAAAAACTTGAGCTGTCCTGAGCTGCACAGTGATATTAAGCAGAGCAGAAGAGTGACTAAAACCAAAGAGAACAGTGAAATATGGATGGGTATCTATATGCACAGCTGTATAGATGAAGTAATTCCAAGTTCTGTTATTACTTTTTTCTGACCAAAAAGTGATTAATAATCATAGATCCATACATGTATATTGATAATTTTGGTAACTCTTAGGGAACCTTTAAGTAAGGGATTTTTTAACCCTTAAACTTGACCTGACTCTGGCTCTGATTCATACAATCACCAGTTCAGGAAAATATCTTGGACATAGATGCACTCTGGTTATGGCTTCTTGTTCCATTACTCTCTCTATCTCCTCTACCTCTCCTTTTAGGACAGCCTCCTGCAATGGGAAGGTTTTACAGAAGTGTCCTGGTGTCTTATTTCCTACCATTCTGCTCAGACTAAGCTGTGATCTAGTCAAATCATAAGACAGCATGTGAATTTGAAATTCATACAGTGTGAATGTTTCTCCTTGCATGAATGTAAGATAAAGACACCAAGCTCAGCAAGCACCCCCTTCCATTGGTCATGCTAGCTGGTCTCTTCCAACGTATTTTCCCCCCTTTGAGACTTGTCTAAGTGTATATCCCTTAGATAGGTCTCATTTGTGCACCACGTGCATCAAGTTGCTTACCAAATGCTGAGCAACACCTACAGGTGCATAATAAAAATACATATAAACGTACAAAAGCTATGAAGATTATTATCAATAACATCAACAATTACTTGACTTAAGTCAGGGAACCAGGAAGTTAAACATCTGCAAACATCTTTGAATCCTAGAGATGCATCATCCTTTTGAATTTCATTTAAGATCTTAGTTTGTGGCCAAATTTCATTTCAATCTGCAGCAACTCTCCCACTCCACTCTACATATACAGAACAGCTGGTATTAATCACTGTGTATACTCCTCCTTGAGAGGCTAACAACATATCTAAAGCCATTCTATTTTGGGTAGCTATTTTGCAGCTTCTGATACCTCTTCTTGTAAAGCAAGGGTAGCATCAGAAGTTCTCAGACGTTCTGTTTCCAGTTTGTTCTATATAGGCAGAAATGTTCACTATGTACTTTTCTAATTTACGTACTCCGAATCAAGGAATAAACCATCTGGAAAAGGAGTGAAATTTAATGGGTCTTTGTACTAAAGGGTTATTCCTTTGTCTTTTCATGAATGATCTTAACCACAGCCTCTAATCCTCATCACCTAATCTTTTTATTACTGTGGTACTGGGAATCACTGTCCCCAAAGTACACATTCTTGACAACTTGGGAGGTAGGGCCTTTGGTGTTTTGTTCCCAGATAACTATAACCCACTACCTTTTGGAACATTCCAATAGCCGTCCTGCTGTTTCTTTTTTTTGTAATTGCATTGATCAATTACAGTATGGATAATGTCCTACTGAAATATTACCAGATGACCCAGTCTTATTTGTCATTACACATTTAACTCCAGAAAGACTGGGATCCTGTATATCCCAGGTTTGGAGGTCAGTTTCATTCTTTCTTGTGAATTTTGGTTTTATCCACAAGTTATTCCAAGATGTATTAAAAGGCATTGTCAGCCCTACTCAGGGTGCTCCCTTAGTACTGTCTTCCAGAAAATGGGAACACACCCAGCACTTTGTTTGATTAGCTATTGTGATAGATTTCCCAATAATTTCAAAATGAAGATTGTACTTACAAGAATCAGAGCATCCCTCCTGGTGTCTTTTAGTCTTTTGGCTCAGCAAGGTAAGAAGAACCAACCACCATACTTCTCTCATTGTTTGATTCTAGAACAGTAGTGTCCCAGTCCAAACAAAAATCATCTCACAACAAGCATTTTCTCTTTTTACCTCTCCTGGTGGTGGCCTTGGCTGGACTTCAGGGTTATTTTTCAAAAACAGTTCACATTTCCTCATAATGTTTTTGAGTATACTGGGCATTCCTACTCCAATAAAGTAGGTCTTTAATAAGGGGCTTCTGCCCCCCACATGTATTTGTTGGTGAGTTCTTTGCATTACCACCTTCATTACCATGGATGTGATAACGAGTCAATCACCTGGCACTACCCACCATTCACTCTCCATCTTGGTTTCTTTCAGCATCTGTTTACTTGACATCTTCTTGCCCATAAGCAGGGAAAATGTCCATGTTTGGATACTTTTCAGGCACCAAAGCCAGTACTTCTGAGACATCTGCTGCCTGATCTGCCCTCCCATTCCAAATTATTTCATATGCATTTCCAAACCTATGTGCCTTGCAGTGCATAATTGCCACTTGCCTGAGTAGGTTCATTACTTGGAGCAATCTCAATGATCTCCCCATATTTTATAGGGGCAACTTGTGATGATAAAAAGTCTTCTTTCTTTCAAACTAGCTCCATGTCCATGTTCCAATCCAAAAACATATTTAAACTTGGTTCAAATATTCACAGCCTTCCCCTTGACCAGTTCCAGTGCCCAGATTAGGGTGATCAGTTCTGGTTTTTTTGGGGCTGATGTGTTCATCAGAAGAGGCTTAGCTTCCATTTCTGAGTTTGAAGTCACAATGGCATATCCTGATTTTCAGTGTCCTTCCAACACAAAGCTGCTACTAACCACAAGAATGTTGTCTCAGCCTTTTCCAGTGGTGTATCCTGAAGGTCTGGCTGTCTGGAATACCCCAGTTGCACAGCCTTCCTGGTATTTCAGTAGCCCACACATGAGGGTGTTACAGCATTCATAGTGTCTTCCTCCAGGACAGGGTTCAAGTTCTCCTTTTGTTCCTAATTCTGTAAAGGAAACACTTGTGCCTCAAAGGCATTTTCTTCAGGAATGTGAACAACTTATCTTTCCTTTCTGGAAGGTAATCTGAGCCTTTAACTCAGTCAATATGTGTCAGTGGGCATTCAGGTATGTGTGAAAATTCATCAGTGAAGGTCCTGTTTTCCCACCTCACACCACACTGTATGGGTTGGAAAAGGGGCTTCACTCCCCTTTTTTCTGCCAACAACTGGCAGAGAAAATGTATTTATGGGCCCCTTGCAAGAGTTTAGAACAGAATAAGTAGCCCTTGTATCTACAAAAACAATTAAACATCTTCTTCCACAGCTTTATTGTTACCAGGTCCTCTGCTGGGGAATTTAATTAATTTAATTCCACCTCTGGTTTCTCATCAATCTGTGCCCCTATCTCTATCTCTTGCCAGTATTTCTGACATAGTAATTGAACAGTTCTGATGCTGTAAAACGTCTGTGCACTTAAACAAGCAGTCCCTCTACCTTGATTTCTTTACTGAAAGGGGTTTGAACAGTGAGATACTGTCCCCTCATTGTCCAGGCAACCCGACTGGAATCCAGGTCCTCTGATCGCCCAGTTAGCCCCTTCCACTCCACCATCATTACCAGGGTGGAGAGGAGGAGGTGAGGGTATAAATGACTGCTTATCTTCTACATTCTCACCTCTTTTCACCAACTTAAACCAACATTGCAACAGTCTTTTCTGTCCTTTCCAGCATACTATTCCCTCCTTTCTGCGTATTTAGCAACTTAGATATTTTCTTCTAGCAGCTTACTTTTCCTTCTAGTGACACAATAATTTTTTAGTCATAAAAGTACATATGGCACTTCACCTCATTTTCATTCACTTTTACCAAACATTAACTGCAATATAGTGTTGTTATAATTAATAATTCCAAGTCATGGCCATTTTTTCCATCTTTTAGAGTGTAAAGAGGCCCCCAATTATTTCAATGTATTATCAGGTTTTTTGGGGCAAGGGATCACCCCCAGATTTATTCCAGTTTCCCAGAATACATGAACATTTGGTAATTCCACCTCCTGCTGGGGATATCTGCCTTAGTAACACAAACACAAGACATAAGTGAAAGCAACAATAACAGACACAAGTGAAACAGGAAAACTTTCAACAACTACCAAAGCTATCAGAACTGCTCTTAAACTCCCCATACTCCAGTCATCACTGTACAAGTGTATGGTGAGATTTCCAAAATCCTTCCTACACATACCCAAGAATGGATATTATTTTATTGGGGGAAATAAACCAACCAAACCAAATTACCCCTCCATGCAGTGAATTTAGGTCCAGTCTGAATTGGGTGTCCAATATAGCTTGCCAGGAATCTGTTACCATTTTATGTTAGCTCCCGAAATGCAGCCAAAGAGATTACTTATAGGAAGGAGATATTGTTTATTGCAGGTTTGTGCAAAGCTGGATGCTCAGTAGACTCCCACAAATCAAGCACACGTTCCTTGTAATATAGGTTTTCTTTTATACATCAAAAATGTAAACTTATCCTTTCTCTTTTGTACACCAATATTATCATCCACATGCTTGTCTGGCAAGTTCTTTTTGTGAGAAGGGGGTTCTTCCAGCCCCAGGGAGGGTGTTCCTGGGTAAGTTTAACTACTACTGGTTCTCTGCAAAGAGCAATACCCATCTGCTGTGGCTACAGACAGTCACACCATGATAAGCTCAGCAAGCACCTCCTTCCACTGGTCATGGTGGCCAGTCTCTTCCAACATCAGATCTGTTCACCATCTTCTGAAGGCTTTTGTAATTTAGTAATAGGAAAAACCCCCCACATTTCCTGTCAATAAAATATCTTCCAGTATTTATGCATCCCAGTGAAGATTATATGTACCATCTTACCAAGAGATTAGAAAATCTGTTCAATCCTATATTCAGGAATTTCTTTTCTGAGACTGTCTAAAGCATCTGAAAGTTTGCAAATATTTCCAACACTAGACTCTACCAAACCCACTGGATAGAGGTCGGGAGCAGTTTATGTTTCATTTACATTTAGTCAAGGCAAGGGTTTGGTTGCAGCAGACACCCTGACAGGGTGACCATTGGGTGGGGCAGGATGGAGAGGTGAGCGCACCCATCCAGAGCTGAAGTCTCCTGGGATTCAGCCTTTTGGTCACTGCCTGCTGCTGAACTTAACATGGAGGGAGACACTCCCACACAAACCAGCAGGCCACCAGATGCCTCCCTATGTCTATATTTAAGCAGTAATGTCCCCAAGCAAGCATGCATTTGGGAACACCATTTGCAGTCTAAACCAGATGCCTGTATTTATAGATTTCCTGGAAAATATGCCCTACAAGTACTTTTACATATACAATCACATACACATATATGCATGCACATTTAAGCATGAAACTTTACATGCAGCCATATTCTGGCAAAACCAGGCTAGCTGTGCATATCTAAATTTTGCTAGCCATTCATACACATGCAGCTAAAGGATAAATATGCATGCTAATGTACACATCTTGCATGAACATGCACACTTATGTTATTAGCATGAAAAACAACCTTCTGCACTTATTTTCATTCATTCCCACGCAAGGTGACCATTTCTTTTTCTTGTGAAAAAAAGAGTTTGAAGAGAGATATTTTTATTCCATTGTGTCCTTTCTTTTGCTAGCCTTCTGTTCTATATGTAGGTTGGAAGTTATTTCAGATTGGCTCTGTGATTTGATTGCATACAGACAGGCCCCAGAACAGTGGAATATGGAAGATTTAGATAACTGGTAGTTAAAAAAGCATATAGTAGTAGTAATAGGATAATAATAGTAATATATACATAATTTTTGACAATTAAGATCACAGCTAGAAGATATATGATGTAATATATATTGACAAAAATATACATTCTCATACACTGTAGGATTTTGTATTTCTTTCTGCATGAGAAAGCAGCTCCAACTGGTACATATTTAGAAGCTGTATTATTCATAACTATAGAAAGAGTTTTCATGGCAGAGAACTCCCTCAGCAACACACAGATGGTTGTAGTAGGAGGGATGTGTAATGAGTAATTAAGCAATGCAGTATTATAGAATAACAGAGTTACAGAAAGATGTAGGTGGAAAAGGACCTCTAGAGGTCTTCCAAGCTTCTACTCACAGCGAGGCTGAATCCAAAGCTAGGTCAGATTGTCCAGGGCCTTGTCTGGGTGAGTTCTGAACAACTCCAAGGATGAAGATTCCCTTGCCCTTTGAGTACTTGTTCCTGTGCTGAACCACCCTTGAGACAGGGTGGATGGGGACATGTTTTCTTTATCCATAGTCAGACTTTCCTTTCTTGCAAGTTACATCTTTTTCCTTTAATCCTTCTTTGTGTACGTCTGAGAAGTCTCACTCTGATGTTTCTCTCCAGCCCCCTTCTCCCTTCAGGTGGTAGGACTGATGTTAGATCTCCCTGTTACCATCTGTTCTTCAAGAAAAAATATTTTTTTATTGCTGCCCTTCATCTATCACATTTGCCTCATTGTCTCTATGTGTAAGCGTTTGAGCCTAGAGTTTTTACTGACTTGAGTATATCACAAATTGAATTTTGTGAGATTTCACTTCTGAGACCAAATATGGCTACTCTTCTGTGATTTATCAGGAAAAAAGGAAGATAATTTCAGGAGTAATGGGATGGCTACAAGGCAGGAGTGAGAGTGGTGAGCAGTAGAGCCCAAGGCTGTATCAATGACCATGAGCAGCAGATTCAAAGCAATATGTACTGGCAATGCTGAGGGAAGGACTGCAGTGTGCTGTGGAGAATATACTGCTTCATCATCTGAATGGTATGGGAAATATCTTAGGCATTGGACTGTGAGATGAGAACAGTTCTATGCAGGTGCTGACCTCAGAAAATAGATCTCTGTCTTGAGATTGTGGTGCTGTACATATTTTGCTGCTGAGATTCTGTGTACCTTTTCCTCCACTACTCAAGCAATGAAACTTCTGCATCTTTTTTTTTTTTTTTTTTTTTTTGAGATACAAATCCCACTGTTTTACAGTTAAGCATTAATAAATGCTTCATTCGTGAAAGTGAACTTTACCCTGGTTGTGCTTTCTCCACGGCTGTTTTTGGGTTCCCCCTCTTTAGCAGTATTTATACCTTCAGCTGTTTTGCAGGTAAGCCACATTAAGAGCACGATGATATAAAGAAACCTAAATCTGTGTTCTGAGAAAAAAATACTGGAGATTTTGAAGGAAGCTATTGAACATGGTCCAAGTGTCTCTTGAGGAATGTATGTGAATAAATAAATTACTTTCGACTTTTAGTCATTTTTTATGTGGAAATATGAACAGGCAGATCACTGAAACAGGTGCTTAGAGAAGCTGGGAATTTCCACCCTTAGAGAAGTTTAGAAGTTGCCTGGAGCAAGTTCTTGAGCACCCTGACCTGGCTTTGGCATTCACATGCACTGAGCAGAGGCTTGGACTAGAAACCCCCAGAGGTGCCTTCCAGTGTAGGTCTCTGAATCTGTCTGATCTCACATTCTGTTGCAAGTACACCAGCTGCATTATCCCAGTTGTGCAGGGGATGTTTCAGTTCATAGAGATCCTGGGGTACAAGAGCAACACCTCCTGTGTCTCTTCAAAAGGAAGAGTTGTGAAACTGTCAAATAGAAATGTCTCAAGTGCATAGTAGTCCTTTATAGCTCTCACGTGCCTCATCATTCTCCAGCTGATTTTGCTGATCAAAACATTGTTCACTCTCCCCTTGACACTGAGAAAATCTTAGAGAAGAGGATAATGGGCTGGGGACAAAGTAAAGGGTCACATTCTCACAGGTGGGAAGTGCAAAGATTACAGGACATGCATGAGGTGGTAATCTGACCACAAATAAAGTCAAAGCTGGTTAATTGAAGGGCAGGTGACAAGGAGAAGCTTGGTCTCTGCTTCTTAAATGCACATCTTCCCCACCTCTCCTCTGAAAGACTGAGGAAGGATAAGTGCTCTTCAGAGAATCTGGTAAACAAACAAGGGGGCACAGCCAGGATCCTTCAAGCTCTCTTGAGATTTTATTTTTGACAAGTTGGCACAACTGCCAAGTTTACTACAGATCCATGTGTAAAATGTCATTGGTAAGAACACGATACTACTTGTGAACTGCATATAACCAATTGCATGTCAAGATTCATATCTGAAGACAAAGACTAGTTTAGGTAGTTAAGAAATTCAGATATGCATGTCAATTTGGTTAAATATTGGGAGGAGGTGTGCAGAACCCTGTGATATTTCTGAGCTGGTGCTGGATCTTTTCCTTCACAGGCACCTTAAGTGGCTGTGTGCCCTGTTGCTCATTCCTTGGCTGCAGGAGGAACAGATGCAGAACATTCCTGCAGCCTGTTTGATAGTGTAATACCTCTAGAAACCTTCAGAGATAGTTCACGTTGTTGCCCAAGTTTATGAAACAGTCCTGAGAGTGGCAGCCTATTTTGTACCTTCAGAAAGTCCTCTCAGTCTCTTCAGAACAGAGTTAACTCTCTCTCACAATGTTAGAAAGAAATTAATAGTCAGTGGTTATATCTTGTAACTCCAAAAGGAGACAAAAAGATTTTTGAGAGATTGGAAAGAGGGAAACAGAATAGAAAAAGAAGAAAAGGGATGAGCTGCATCTGTCTGAGAGCTTCTATGTCTCAGTTTCCTTCCTAGGGTACATTTAAGTCTACACCTCTGACCATTAGTAGATCTGCTTTTCATCTTTCATGATGCTTATAAAGGAGCTCTTGCTTTACCTTTTCCTCTTCATCTCTCTTGTTTTCTGCTCCTCTAGCTCTATGGCAAATACACAGACCGGATAACTGACTTTGCAGAGAAAGAAGAAGCAAAAGCATTGAATGAGAAGAGGGCCCAAAAGAGCAATGAGATACACCTGAGGTGTGCAAGTCAAGCAGAGATCAAAGACGAGCGCTATTCCAAATGTCGAGGTAGGCATGATTCATCTTTCTCTGCCCCATGACCAGGTATTTCGTAGGCCATCCAGAGAGATGGAATTTGAACAAGTCAAAAAGACAAGTAAATTGTAACCAGGGAGAAGAAAAGGGAGGAAAATTAATCACAGTGGATCCAAAAGACTTTTTAATGTCCGCTTTAATACTTGGAAAAGCCAAGAACTGTTTGGAAAAAAGACCAGTATCAAGTTAATATTTCCCACAACAAATGTCTGTAACAGAGGAAAAGAGGAAACTGCCTAAGATTCTGTGAGGCACTGTAGGAGAGGGATAGGTACCAGTCCTTCAACACTAAGTTCATGATAAATAAATCCTAATTGTTGTCAGTTCTCAGCATAGGAGAGGAGAGAGAGACACAGGCTTCATCTCTGTTCTCTCAGTTTTTCTCATTCACTCTTCCCTCCACAGACTGTGCTAGACGCATCCAGAAATATATTACTAAGAAGCTTGGAGAGGACTGGATTTTCTTGGTTCTGTTGGGTCTGGTCATGGCATTGGTGAGCTGGGGAGTGGATTATGTCAGTGCAAAGAGCCTACAAGGTGGGTCTCATGCAGGTGTTGTAAAAGGACACCATAAAATATTTGAAACTTTTACAAAGCCCAATGACCAATGTTCCTCCTCCTGTAAATATCAGCAACAAAGGATAGGACTTGCTTTACCTCCTGTTCTTTTGAATATATAGGGTAACAGGAAACTGATGCTGTGGTCCTTCCTATTACACTCATTCCCATCCTCCCTGGGTCTGCTGAGCACATGAAGAGTGGGGAGATAAAGGGAATCTTCTTAGATACTCCTTAAATACTCCTGACACTGTTTCTGCTTTTTGCCTCATTATTGTTCTTCCCAATTTTTAATTATATAGTGCCCTGCAGTTTCCTGCTACCTGGCCACATAGTGCTCTCTTGTTTGGCTTTTTTCACAAAGATCCTCTAATCACTGTCTTATATCCCTTCCTTGCATTTTTTCCTGTGGTGCCTCTCCACTTTGCCAGCTATAACAAGTACTAGATCTTGCAGTCCCCCTGCTGCCCATCTCTGCACACACAGGCATAGCAAATATTGCCCACATCCTGCTAAATGTTCCTATGTCCTTACTCTTAATGTCTCAACCCTGACCTGCACACACACACCAATCCTTGCCTCTCAGTGGTCTTGTCTGCTGATGTCCACCAGTCATTACAGTCCCTCAAAGCTCCCAATATCCCTTTAGACCAATGTTCCTCCTCCTCCTGGAGCTTCCCCATCTACAAGGCAGGGGTAGCCTCCCTATCTACTTCTTTCTTTCCACCAAATCTCAACCTTTTGCTGTGTGGAAAGCCAGCTCAGCCAACAAAGATGAACCACACAAGAGTTGTAGCTCAGTTTGGATTCCATGTAGCTCATTCTTTTGTACCTGGCAATGGTACCGGTGCTGTTCTAACAGCTGGTACAGCTTCTTTCACGCTGCTGTTTTGAAAGGCAAATCATAAGCAGAGCTTTTAAGCTAGTTTTCCAGAAGGAAATATTTTTCATGTGATTGAGATGAAGGAGAGAGCACTAATGGTGGACCACTTTACTGTCCTTCAGGACTCACATAAGGCCCTCAGGCTGCCACATGAAAAGACCCTGTTCACCCCCACAGCCACATGTAACACACCTGTTCTTACACCACATTTGGGCATGGGTATTAATATTGTCTGGGAACAGAGACTCATTTCTATCAGTACCTGTGGGATGCCTCTTGCATTTGGGAATTTGCACTCAAAACATAGCAAGGCTTTTCTCAGAAAATGAGAACCTTGCGATACTGTTTCTCAGGGAAATGTAATATAGGCAGGCTTAGCAAGCGTGTGGTTCTTTGATTTCTACCAACCTGTTTGGAGCAGCTTTGGTCACTCACTTCTTTGTTTGTCTGTCTACAGCCTACAAGTGGATGTACAGAGAGCTGCACCTGAACATTCCTATGCAGTACGTGGTGTGGGTTGCATACCCACTTGTTCTTATTCTGTTTGCGGCCACTTTCTGCCAGCTCGTCTCTCCACAGGCTGTTGGTGAGGGCAGAAGGCATGACAAGTTCTGTTTCTGTCTATTTCTTTTTCTTACGCCATTTGCCTGTAGGTTTTCTTCATCCTCTGCTCCGCTGTTTTTTCAGGTTCTGGTATCCCAGAGCTCAAGACCATTATGAGGGGAGTGGTCCTCAAGGAGTATCTCACTCTCAAAGCTTTTGTGGCCAAAGTTGTGGCCCTCACAGTTGGGCTTGGAAGTGGCATGCCTGTGGGGAAAGAGGTAAATATTGCTGTGGTGTCCAGAGTCTGGGAGGTGAGAGGTGTTATCTGTGTAAATTCTTCTATAAATATTTTCTTTTTACCATTACTCTTGTAAAAGCTCTGCTCTTTCCAGCAATACTTCTCTTCCATCAGACATTTTCCTTTTACTTTGAAAGGCTTGATATAGAGAACATTAAAGATTTGAAGTCAAGCAGTCTTTATGAGGGGAAAAAAAGGAAGATTGGAGAACTGGCTAAGATGGCCAAAGAAAAATTACGAAATCTGCAGCGGCTACATGGTTGTCAGTAACCAGAAGGTAACCCTCTGCTTTCTCCTTGCAGGGTCCTTTTGTGCATATTGCCAGTATCTGTGCTGCAGTACTCAGCAAGTTTATGTCAATCTTCTGTGGTGTGTATGAGGTAAGGCACATATCTCTGCAGATGGCTCTTCCACAGGCTAATCTCTTAAAACACATAGGATAGTTACTGGCAGGCCACAAAACACAGAGGAAACATATGCCAGATATACAGTCAAGTCACTGTGCCGGACCACCAAGGTTATCTACAAGTTACACAGAGGCTGGTTAGGAATATGCATTGACAGTTTTTCAATCTCATTGTGCTGATACCTTTGCACTGAGATCATTGTCTGTATAAAAAGTAGCTGCAGACAAAGATCAATTTGTCTTTAGGCCAAATTAATACAGCATTGCTAATTATAGACACTGACACTGTGTATAGGCTTTTGCTATTGCAAAACAGCCTCTGCAGGCTGATCACTATTGACTAGTTGTGTAAAAAAATCTATTAACTGCATATGTAGCTAACTATAGGAACTGCTTACATGCAGGCTCCTAGAAGAAACTTGCTGTGTAATACATCAGTGGGAGGTGTTTTTCTACAGTAGACCCTGTCTGCGCGTAAGGACCAGATGTCCCCTCTGAAGACCAGCTGACAGTACTAAAAACTGCATTAAACGTGTAGAGCCTTCTGTCTGTAAAAGCAATGGCTAAATCTGCTGCTGGCTGTTGCTTTATTTCATTGTTGTGGATCCTAACCCCGAGGCTGTGCCCCCTGTAACCCCAGCATGCCCTTCTCTGGCTGCACTCTCTGTTCCAGAATGTGCATAGGCAGCTCGACGTCCTGGTGGCGGCTTGCGCAGCTGGAGTTGGATGTTGCTTCGGGGCTCTTCTTAGAGGCAAGTGTCTTCCTATATGTGACGTTTAATGTACAACTCATTTAGCCTCTTGCTGTGAGATTTCTTACTCTCCTCAGATACCTCTCCACTCTAGCAACATGAGTTCTTTCTTTCTGTATGTGACTGGTGGCGGTGAAAGGAAGGGAAGGAAAATCGACACCTATTAATGTGCTGATTTCTGATGGTGCAGCTTGTTCAGTGCTTGCCTGTTATGGACCTTGTTCAACCTGGAGAGCATGGAGGTCTGTTCAGACAATCAATAAGGACTGAGTAGAGAACAGACGTTAAAAAAACCCTTCATGTGGGCCATCAAGACAGGTGGAAGGTTGGAGCAATGGTATATGAGGAGGGGCTAAGGAGGCTGGGTTGCTCAGCCTAAAGGAGAAAAGGCTCAAGGAGGACTATCTGATATCATCAATCACCTAAGAGGGGATTTTAGCAAAGATTGATCCAGGCTCTTTTCAGAAGGGATTAAGTGAATAGTGAAAGAGGGAATAGGCACAACTTGCAATAAGGGAAATTCTGACTGTAGAGAATCACAGAGTCATCATGGTTGGAAAGGACCTTCGAGATCAAGTCCAATCGTCAGTCCTATAACACCTTAATCACTAAATCATCTCCCGAAGCACCACGTGTGCACATTTATTGAATACCCCCAGGGATGGCAACTCTACCAACTCCCTGGGCAACCTGTTCCAATGCTTTACCACACTTGGTGAAGAAATTTTCCTACTATCTAGTCTGAACCTCTCCTGGTGCAATTTGGATCCATTACCTCTTGTACTATTGCTAGTCACAAACGAGGCCAACACCTGCCTCACAAGAACCTTCTTCCATGTAGCTGTAAAGAATAAATGTTTTCTTCCCCCAAGGGCAGTTCAACACTGGCACAGATGCCCAGGGGGACTGGGAAGCCTCCACTCTTTGTGATGTTCAGAACTTACCTGGACAAGACCTGATCTAGCATTGTAATTAGCACAACTCTGAGCAGAGAGTTGGATGAGGCATCTCCAGTGGTCCCTTCCCGCCTTTTTATGATCCTTCTGTGAGGAAAAACGTGAAAATTTTTCTCTCTCCCCTTATATTTGTACTAGTCTTCCAGTTCACAGAATTTCTTTAAGCAGTACATGGTAACTTCTTCCAGAAACAGCTGAAATGGTAACTTATTTGTAAAAGAGTGGGAACAAGCTGGAAGTTACCATAAATAATTTGTCTTAAAATGTTCAGTATTATTTGCCTGGCCTTCACTTAATTTTTCCGCCATGCACTGCCCCCAACTTTTCTATATTGTTCCCCATTATTTATTCCCATTATTGTTCCCCATTGTTTAAGGAGTTTTTGAAACACAATATGTTTTTCTAAGTTGGCTTTATTTCTTCCATCCATTGATTTTCTGTTAGTCTTCAAATGGATTAGTTAACTGATAAATTGGTCTTGCATGGTCTTGCATCAACAATAACAAAAAATCCTTGAGAGAAAGAAGGTTCAGAACCAAGGACTGTACCAAAGTCAGGTGGAACCATTAGTAGTACACAGGAGAAAAGGACACCTCTTTTAGTGGTTAAAGACAAAACACACACACACACAAATAGAGTCCACAGTTCTTGTTTCTTTCTGTGTACCTGGAAGTAATATAGTGTCAGAGGCTTCAGGACACGTTATACATGGTTCACTGAGAGAAACTAGGGAAGAAAAGCCTAAAAAGCCTATAAAGTGAGTGGTCTAATTGCTGTCTTCTGTAGCTAAAGGTGATGCTAGAGAGATAAAATAGCCAAACTACTATTGGAGAACAGTGAAAGTACAGGAGACCACAGGTACAACTCGCAAGAAGGGAAATTCTATGTATGTGAAAAAAAAAATTTACCCTAACCACAGAGGTGTTTCAGGGTGGCACAGGTGTTGGGAGATGCAGGGCAGTCTCTACCCTTAGAAGTGCTCAGGGCTCAGCTGTACGAGATACTGAACAGCCTGATGTAGCCTTGGAGTCAGCCCATCTCTGAGCAGAAAGTTGGAGAAGAAGACTCCAGAGATACCTTCCAAAATAAAATTTTCAGCAAGTCTGTGACAACATTGTGGTACAGGAATGAACTGAAAGTGATCATAGCTTTTGTAGCCCTAGTTGGGCTCCTCTTATGGATTCACACAAATTTTCCAAATGTGGTTTCTATTACCTAGGAGTTGTGTAATCTTTACCTGATCTTAGTCTAGGATACAGATCAAAACTTCAGATCTTATTGTTATGGTGTATAACCTCTTGGTTCTGTTGCTGGTAAACACCACGCTATGTATTAATGAGGAGCCCTCAAAATAGGTTTGAGAAGCCAATATATCCTTTGACAAGCAAATGGTGCCCAGCTACTTTTTCTGACTGCAGACTTCTTTGTCTATTTGTTTTGGTCTCTCTGTCTGCTCCTTTGTTGCCACACAGCACCAATACTCTCACTCAGTGCTGGATCCTGGGTTACACCACTGTCCTCAGTGGTTGCTACAGGTCACTCTATCTCATACTACTCTTCAACACTGCCCCACCAAGCTTTGTGCCTTCAAACCACTCTACCACTTGCCATGCTGCAGGCTATATCACCTATTCCCCCAGTTTCAAGCTGTTAATCACCATGCCCATGGACTATAACAACCCTCCTACTATTCCAGACACTTTGAACTGAAGCATAGTGGCAAAGGATGATGAAAAATCTGAGCTACTTAATGTCTTCTTTCAGTCTTTAGAATGATCAGTTGTTCTGTGGGGATCCTGAGCTGGAAGACAGGTATGAGGAGAAAAATTGTACCCTCATAATCCAAGGAGAAGTGGTTAGCAACTTGCTACACCACTTAAACACACAAAAGTCTATGGGGCTGGAGGGCATCCACCCAAGGGTACTCAGGAGGCTGGCAGAAGTGCTCACTAAGCCACTTTCCATCATCTCCCATCAGTCCTGACTAACTGTGAAGGGCCAGAAAGAGGATCTGGGAAACTACAGGCCCATTTGACCTCGGTGCCAGGGAAGGTTATGGAGCAGATCATATTGAGTTCCATCATAGGGCCAACCAAGTAATCAGGCCCAGTCAGCAATGTGAAAGGCAGGTCCTGCTTGATGAACCTGATCTTATATGACAAGATGATCTGCTTTGTGGATGAGGGAAAAGCTGTGGACATTGTCCACCTAGACTTTAGTAAAGCCTTTGCTACCATTTCCCACAGCATTCTCCTGGAGAAACTTGTCCTGCTCATGGCTTGGACAAGTATACTCATCACTAGGTGAAAAACTGTCTAGATGGCCAGACCCAAAGAGTTATGGTGAGTGGAGTTAAATCCAGTTGGTGGCTAGTCACCAGTGGTATTCCCCAGGACTCAGTACTGAGGCCAGTTCTACTTAATATCTTTATCAATGGTCTCAACAAGGGGATTGAGTGCAGACTCAGTAAGTTTGCAGATGATACTAAGCTGGGAGAGAGTGCTGATCTGCCTGAGGGTAGGAAGGCTCTGCAAAGGTATCTGGACAGGCTGGATCAATGGGCCAATGCCAACTGTACGAGGTCAAGGACATTCAAGTGCTGGGTCCTGCATTTTGGTCACAGCAACTCCAGACCTGGGGGTTTTAGTCAGTAGCTGGCTGAACATGAACCAGCAGTGTACCCAGGAGGCCAAGAAGGCCAACAGCATCCTGGTTTGAATTAGAAATAGTGTGGCCAGATGGAGAATGGACATGACTGTCCCCCTGTACTCAGCACTGCTGAGGCTTCTCTTCAATTATTTTGTTCAGTTCTGGTCCCCTCTCTACAAGAACATTGAGGTGCTGGAGTGTGTCCAAAGAAGAGCAAAAAAAGTCTTCCAAAACAGTCTCAGGAGAGAGTCTATCCTTTATGCCTTCCATTTTCCCTTATTATCATGATTGCTTCCACCTGGGCAGCACAATCCTTTACTAGGTGATCTTTACCCACACACCTGCCCAGGGTGGTAGTACCTTCAGCATCTATCCACACTTGGTTCTGGATATGCATCTGCCCTGTACATACAAACTAACAGGGTGGAGTTTTTTTGAGGCACTCTCTGGCAGATGTGCATCCTGAGATTCCCTGCCAAAGTAAAAGAGATGGAGTAAAACATACATATGTGCCCCCCACCCTCTGTAAGATTTTCCATGAGGCATTTCTTCTTCACTGACAGAAGTGTGCATATTTTAATGAAAGATGAGATGCTGCCATCTTACATGTCTTGAAGTTGTTGCTCCAGTTATATGCCTGTCTTGTGCCAGGTCTTGTCTTCTGAATGTTTTTAAGCCTTCCAGGAGGGAGAAATAAAATAATTATAGCTATAACTCTTAGACTGGTGACAGACCTGGGAGACAGCATGTGGCCATACGTGCCAATTTTGTTACTCACTCTCTGCTTTTTCTCCTTTCTTCTGTTTGTCTGTCTCTCTCTGTCTCTTTCACCAGTAGCAGCCATATTATTACACAGATGTCCTGACTGTGGGCTGTGCTGTTGGGGTTGGCTGTTGCTTTGGGACACCACTTGGAGGCAAGTGGCTCTTCTGTTTCCTTTTTCTCAGGTACCTAAATCCTCTCCTGCCCAGTCCTCTTTTCTCCCCATTCCCTGAACCATATTTCTAATCTGTCCTCTATCCTGAACAAAGAAACTTACCTTAAATGTTGCAAAATTTCCCAGCATCAATAACACAGTGTTTTTTCTGCATGTTGTCAGCCTTCTGGAGGCAAGAGGGGAAGGCTCTCTAGAACAGTGGTCTCCAAACTCAGGTGGGGTCCCCCAAACAAGAGAGAAAACAAGATGATCCATTGGAGTTTGGGGAGAAAATATCAGATTTTTTTTTTTTTATCTAGAAAGGAAAAAACAACCCAAAACAACAACAATAAGCCCCCCCCCAAACAAAACAAAACAAAAACAAAACAAAAAAACCCAAACAAAAAACCAAAAAAAAAGACCCCACCCAGAAATTAGGCTTAATATTCAGTATATATATTGGTACTGATGTCCCTCAGTCAGTCAGTCTGTCAGATTGCCACTTGCCACATCCAGTGTTCACAGGGCAGAGAGTTTGCTTGCTTTCAAGCTTATTGCAGTCAATACATGACCACATAAGTGGATTTACAGATTACATTATCTGGTGTTAACTAAACTAACCCTCACAAAGTGGACAAGTGGCTTAAATGGATTCCTGCAAAGAGATCCTGGATTGAAGATAATACTAGTAATACTAGTATTAATGAAGATAATACTACTAATAACTAGTAATGTTACTAATGCTAGTAACAGACAAGTTTCAAGATCACAGCAGAGCTGACAATTCTCTTCCTAGTGCAAGTTCTTAATCAGCCACATTACAAGGTGAAAACAACGATCAGCTAATCAAGTCTGACAAGCAATTTGCCAAAAGCATAGAAAACTATCAAATCCTACTTGGAGTACAGATATACAACTGCTATCATTAAGAATAAACCTCACCCTAAGTGCATACTGTGCTTTGGGAAATTAGCTAGTGATGGTATGAAGCCATCAGAAATAGCAAGGCATTTTAAGTACTTGCTGAAAAAAATTTTATTGCTATGGGTGCACTGCTAAAGAAGTTTGGAGACCACTGCTTTAGAAGACTAAAAGCTTCTTGCACGACTCTAATATTTTACTTCTGATTTTAACTTTGCTCCCTTTCCAACTCTTTCTAGGGGTCCTTTTCAGCATTGAGGTCACTTCCACTTACTTTGCTGTGCGCAATTATTGGAGAGGCTTCTTTGCAGCTACCTTTAGTGCCTTCGTTTTCCGAGTCCTTGCTGTTTGGAACAAGGATGCAGGTAAACTACAAACCATTCCTACTCTGTACCAATGCCTGATCACCCCCTCTGTAAAGAATTTCTTCCTAATATCCAACCGAAACCTCCCCTGGCGGAGCTTCAGTCCATGCCCTCTTGTCCTACTGACAGCAGCCTGGGAGAAGAGACCGACCTCCCCCTGGCTCCAGCCTCCTTTCAGGGAGTTGTAGAGAGTGATGAGGTCTCCCCTGAGGCTCCTGTGCTCCAGACTGAACACCCACAACTCCCTCCATGTGGCCAGTTCCCTTAAAACTGGTGTAACCTTATGTCTGTTTTGAGTTCACAGGGCTGGATTTTTTTTGTGTGCTGAAACACCATTTGGCTTGAATATTCTCTTGAATATAGAAAGTAATGACATCTTTGGGAGACACTACCTCATATTGAGAGATATTCAACTATTGTATCTGTCACAAAGCCCACATCTTTTTGTTCCTGTCAGAGGAAAATACAAAAAAATTAAAGAGAAATGACAGGATATAATCTCCTATCCTTAATTTTTATCTACTCTAGCTTCATTGCTGATCTCTCAAATCACTAGAAAGTATCTTAATCCTAAAGCATCTTAATTACTCTTCCTTCTTTAAAATCATTCAGACAGCTTTATTATGCATATTAACAGTTCTTACATTCTGCTTCATTCACTGTCTCAACGTAAATGTTCCATGATCCAAGTGTCTATGAAAAATAGCTCCTTTTCATATTTGTGAGTTTTCTTTGCATTTCCAGTCTCCTTGTCCTTGGATTAAGGAGCTAGAAACTTATGTCTATCTAAGTCGTTCCTTATTTTATCATCTTTCATCATGCCATATGTAACATATCTCTCATGTCTTTTCTTGCTTATTTCCTTCTGAAAGTTACAAGCCTGGTCCTTTCAGTCTTTGTTCATAGAAGGGCTTTTTTTAGGTCCCCCTCTCTGATGCCTTCACAGTTTCTGGTCTTGCTTACTCTCAGAAGTTATGCACTCAGTGGATTAGTGCATGTCTTTGTGCTAGTTTTCTGCACAGCTTTATCACCCAGTAAGAAAGCCTTTGTTTGAGTGGGAGTAATGTATTTGAAACTGGAAGAAACTGCTTCCCTTAATGTGCACTACACGCATCTACCTGTAAGGTTCATGTGGAACATGTAAACTATTGCAAATTCATACACCATATGTGAACTAACTTTTCTGCTTAGGCAATCATTTGCCGCCTTATTCCAGAATATCTTTGAGATAAAATGATCAGGCTAACAAGCAGAGTGACTATCAAATGGATTTACTGGAAGGCATTGCAATACTGCAATGCAATACCATGCATTATGATACCAATTTCATGAAGTTTTTACACATTTCTAGCAGCTGCATTTAGGACTCCTGTGTCAGAGTGGGGCCCGAAGGAGGGGACACCAGTGTAAGTGGGAAGAAATGAATGGGATGAAGAGACAGGAAGTATTATCTTCCCATTTTGGATACTAATGTGCTGATAGGCTTAGCTATTTTAGGTAATGTAACCCACAGAAATATGATTAAATCATTACTCTAAACCTGGTCCTGCCTGACCAATTAACAAATAATTAGTGCCTCCTGTAATTATGATGTAATGCTAGATTTTTTTTTTCTTTCCTCATTGTGCAAGTAATTCCTTCATCTAGGGCAAGATGGGATTTATAACCATCCTCATTCATTTCCAGACTGCACTAGTCTGGTAATTTGTACTTCATCTGTAACACAAATATTGTTTCCACACAATTAAATGCCTCCAGGTAAAAGCAGGACAGGTTTCAACATCCAAGCCATTTTAGCAGTGAAACACTACCAGGAAAGGTGAACTGGAGAAGATGGGACCTAGTTGATCTTTTTAATCTCTGATTTCTAAGGCTTTCATTCTTTTGGTAACAGTCAAATCATTGCAGATATAACTTCAGAGAACATCTGAGTTTTGTGTCTAGAAGGCAACCACAACTGTGTGTTACACAGCTTCTCCAGATACGTAAGCACTGCCTGCCTTGAGCATGAGTGTAGTGGGAAGAGTTTTTATTTCCTAAACAACAGATGGTATAAGAAAACAAAGAAACGAAAACCCTTTAAAAATCTTAGATTGTAGCTAAAAACATATATATGTTCTCTGAAAACAAACATAGGTTTGCTAGGGTTGCAAGTGCTCAAAAATAGACACTACTAAAATCAGACTTAAGTCTGCCAGTGTGCAGTATTGTATGTCATATCATGAAATCAAATAAAAACATGCATATAGTTAGTTCCACTGTCACTATCCCTAGATGTTATGGCATTTAACTTCTCACCTTCTCATTCCCTTTCTTCCTATACCTCCTTCTTCTCTCACAGATACCATCACAGCGCTGTTCAGAACAAACTTCCGCATGGATTTCCCCTTTGATCTACAAGAACTCCCAGCATTTGCTGTAATTGGGTAAGTTCCCAGAAGCCTAGGTCTTTGCTATACAGAAGTTATCATGTGAGCTCTATTAGGATTTTTCTTGCAAAACAGTTACAGCTCTTTTAAACACTTTGATTGTTACGTTTAAGGTCTCCGCTTGCTGGGATTCCTCCTTCAGAAATGGTGCCCATGTAACACAATGGGTAAGGAAGGAAATGTGTGTATTAGCAAGCTGTTTGTTATTTCCTTTCCATATATCTTTTTCAGAAAGGAAAAAAGTAAATGTAACTTGGGCTAGGTTCTGTGAATAGATTTACTGGATGGCCTGTTAACTATTTTGATGGCATCCCCAAATGGACTGACTCAACAAGTGTCGCCTTTTCACTTGACAAAAAATGGGGAAAAAGATTTAAGCAGAAGGTTTCCTTTTTACAAAGTCAGAATGATTCTCCTTTTCAGGAGAGCTTGGCACACTTGATATGGTGGTAAAGCTAACTGAAGCATAATTGGATCCAGTGAGAAAAACATTTAACTTATTAAGATGAGTGTCAGTGTTATTTTACTTATGGAGGTATCCGAGTTGTTTTCATTTGTGGAGGAAATTTAAGAAGGTATTTCAGAAAAATACAAAGGTAACTGGGAAATACTAGAGAAAAACTAATTCTGGAATTGCTGTAAGGAAAAGTCTTGGTTTAGAGTCTGAGAAAAGCTCCAGGGTTGCAGAGCAGTAGTGAAAGGAACACACTGAAGGAGCACACCTGTGATGGCATTGTAAATATACTCTGTTGCAAGATCTGGGTCCAAGACTGGAAATATTGTTGATATTTTCCACGTTCTTTTAGTAACCTGTTTTCACTTGTATATGAACTCCAGTGAGAATTTTTTAAGACATAAAAATGCTGAAAATCTATGAATAGATAAGTTTTTCCCAATAATATGTACTCACTTTCTTCTTCTTAAACAGACTTGCAAACTGAGCTCAGCAAATATTTTTGTTTTGGCAGTCCTTAGGATTTATAGCTGAAAGAATGTAAAACTTGTCATTCTGTTTTGAATTGAGTTGGCAGAGCTGCTTTTTCTGCAGTACTGTAGAAAAGGAAGGAAAGTAAAAAGGAAGGAAAAAAAGGAAGGAAAGTGTTGTAGAAAAGTAAAGAAAGGACTATATTACAACTGTGACATGCTTTCAAATGCCTGAGTGTCCAATGGGGTAATTAAAAAAAAAAAAAAACAACAAAAAACTAAAGACTTGGATAGTCCTGGCTAAAGTCCTGATGCCAATTTGGAGTGCTACAAATTCTCTTAAGAACTGAAGTTTAATTCCCTTTCTATCCAATATATTTCTTCACTTTCAAGTAGGACAAAAAGCTAACTCAGCCCCACCACTACAAACGGGTAGATCTTGTTCTTCTGTGTCATCAAATATTATTAATTTACAAAATATGTACAGGAAGAGTACTCCTATTTTATTGATAAACTGATAGTTAGGAATGGAGGTACCTATTTTTAAATATAAAGTATTATAAAGAACTTCAGCTCCCTGTGCACTCCCTAGGCTTATATTGGTTATTGTTATTATTTTTAAAAATATTAGAATTACAATGTTATCTGTTATATCTCAGTATTCTGTGGGTTAATTATTTACCACATAATATAATACTTCTCGTCAACTATTCTAAACTCACTTTTAGCAGTAGGCCCTATTTATCCTGCTTATCCAGGTCTCATTAAGATAGAAAGCACAAGAACCAGGGCCCATCCTTAGACAACTCTACTTTTTTTGTTTTATTAGGATCAGGAACATAGGATTAAGTGATTAGGACCATAGAGATTGCATACTTTGCTTCAGGCACAAGAGTTGCTGTAACTTTTAATATTTTATGTAAGTATAAAATTCTGCTGGATCAGACTTAGACTCCCTCCATTTTCACTCTTTTCTGTTCCAGCATGATGTGTAAGTCCTGACAATACTGTCTTTGCCCAGTTGTTCTTCTCCAGTCCCCACTGAGATCTGTCGGTCCTTATTTATACATTATTTTATAGATCTTATTATAGATCAGATTGTGCGCTCTAAGCAAGAGAAAATTTAAATGGCAAAATGGCAGTGTATGTGAAAAAGAGATGTGAAATAATCTCTCCTCTTTCATCAGGGAGTCAATGTTTCCAAGTGAATTGCTGTAGGAGTAATTCTCAAGGTGACATCGAAAAGACTTCATAAACAGCTTAAGATGGAAAACACTTAAACTCAGTTTCTTGGTTGATGGCTTCTATATTATCTGTTGTTTGATGCAATTTTATTTCATTTTCTCTACTTTAGGATATGTTCTGGATTCCTTGGAGCATTTTTTGTTTATCTCAATCGCCAAGTGGTTCTATTCATCCGGCGTCACACCACTCTGAGCCAGTTTCTCACCAAACAGTGAGTGCCTTTGTAGATACTCCTTTCAGGGACCAAGTGTTTATACCCCACTCATACTGGATAGTAGCAAATGTTTTCTGGAAGCTAGAACTATTTCAAATGGAAGACACTAAAAATATGAGAAATTGAAAAAGTATATGAGAATAAAATACCTGCAAACACCAGAGAATTGTTCTGAGCTGGAATTTCTTCTTGACCAGCCCCTATAGCTTCAGATAGCCTCTTGATTTAGAAGGGAGACTCTGTAATATTCTTTAAGAGGACAGGGGACATTTGGACATAAAATGGTTTCAGCTAGAAAATCAATAATCATGCTTCTTAAGTTCATGCTGCCTTTATTTTTTTTTTAGAATGTGTAAATAATAAATTTAACTGGAATTATATTTAAGAAAATGAAATACAACTGAAATCTAACAATGTCTTAACATTTAAATTTTAAAAAATCAGAATGTAGTAAAAATGTAAAGAAAGTGTTGCAGTATTGCAATTACTGCATATTTAAGAACCAAAAGCTGAAACTAATAGTAACCAAATAGTGTGAATTGCAGCAGTAAATGGAAAACAAAATAAGAGTCTTAGCCGTAACGGTATTACAGGGCACTTGAATATATTTTTTTGCCCTCTCTAATAATGTTATAACTCTCAAAGTTATAGCCCGAATAGAAAACATGGCTAAGTATAAATGTCTTCAGTCCCTTCACAGAACAAATCTGATGCTATGAGAATTTTGTAAGTTGGGAGATGTGAAGGCCCTATATTTGCTAGCAAGTTGCAGATCTGAGAAAAAGAAAAACACTAGTTTAAAAAAGTTCCAGATAACTTAATCTATTATGTGGAAGAAAATTTGTCTTTCTTCATTATGCAGCATTACCCATGAGCACCAGCAGAGCCACCAAAGTTAGTAGAGAGATGGAAAAATACAGAAAAAAGCAAAGCATGAAAAGCAAGAATTTGCTTTAAACTTCTGACTTATTTCTCTGAATTTTGTAGGTTCTTAGACTGAAGAAAATGAAAGGCTACGCTTTATCTTCCTGAGTCTGGTAGCATCAGTCAGAACTTGTAAGGAACACAGATTTGTCAGAGAAGGCCTGACAGGATTAGTCCAGCACATGGGGGCAGCTTAGACTTATGTTTTCTGGATGCCCGTGAAGTGTCACAGTGTACCAAGAAACACATCCTGGGATAAGAGACAGCAGTAAGAAAATCCAGATGGCTTCATCTTGCTGTCCAACACAGCTGTACCCACTAGACACCAAGAACAACTTCCTAAAATTGTGACAGTCATCAATTCAATGGAAAGAAAATAAGTTTTTCTCATAAAAATTAATGTGATGGGGATGCATGCAAAAATATTTTAAAAACCCCTGTATTTAAATAAATTAGGTTAGGATACACAGGGTAATGAAGAGGGAAGACTGGCATAATAGAGACAAATGGGAGAGGTGCTGGCTTTGACAGTAGGTCAACACATCATTGTAAATAGACCCCACCCTTCTGTATTCAAGTCTCTGCATTTTGTGCATCACTCTCTCCCTCCATACCTTCCAGTACGCTGATTTTGATGGGTATAATGGCTTTGCTGACAGTTGAATTCTCTATGAATGATGATGATCAGTGGAGCAGGGGATTCAATTGCCAGTAACAAAACTGCAAAGAAACGGATACAAATGAGCTTTCACAGAAACACTATTCATAGTCCTGAAGTGAGAGTGATACAAGAAAAGAATGTGGTGTTATATTTTAATAAACCTTTCTTCAATTTCAGCCGCCTCATATACCCTGGGGTTATTACCTTCTTTATAGCATCTATGACCTTTCCTTCAGGATTTGGGCAATTCATGGCAGGAGAGGTGAGTTTGGGACGTCTATTCACACTTCTATACAGCTCTGCTGAACAGTCTCCCCTTATCCTGTGCCCCAATAAACATAGGTTTTATATCATGGAAAAGTAGAGAAAGATTTAGGAGAAGTTTGGACTGAGGCAGGACTATGTTCTGGGGCTTATAATCTCTGGTGTCGTCTTCATACAAAAGTTGAAAAAGGTCCACCCTCCTAAGCCAGTAATTGGGAGGATACTACCCCATGTGTAAAAGTATTTGTCCTTTCACCAGTTCAGATAAAGTCCTCTCTCTTCCTGAAGATTAAAATGTGAATTAAGTCTCATTATCATGACTGGAGTGAAACTCTTCTCCACTTTCCTGGAACAGATATAGAGTATTATCTCCATCTGATCTCATGGCTAGTTTTTGTTTTTGATTTTATGTTTAGTTGATGCCACGGGAAGCCATCAGTTCCCTCTTTGATAACTATACGTGGGCAAAGTTCACAGGGGACCCACAGATCCTAGGGAAATCTGCTGCCTGGATCCATCCCAAAGTCAGCGTCTTCATCATCATCCTGCTTTTCTTCCTCGTGAAGGTAGGAAACCTAGCTCACTATAAGCCTTCTCAACTGGGTGTCAATGTTCTTGATCATTTGTAATATAGTTCGTGAACTGCCAGTAAGGAATGATTGGCTACTGAATGAAGCACTACAACTGAAATGGGATATTATATATTTTGAAGTGATTTTTGCCCACCTTGAATGCAAGATTACAAAAAGCATTAGAAAGTAATTTCCTAGCCTTAATATAGTGACCTCCTTCACTGCTTCCTAGGTCATCTTCCTCGTGCATCCTGCTGACTGACCTTCAGTACCACTGTATTGGTGGGGAGGACTACATCAGGAAAGATTTCTGAAGTTCCAGAAAAATAAGTCATTGAGTAAAAAGCTCTCAGATAATTTATATTTGGTCTAGGTAAAGGCTGATACTGCCTACTTGCTATACCTGGTTACAGATAGGAGACAAATAAGAATATGCAAGCACGATCTATAGCTATGTGATGGTGAAGGATTTGTTAGAATTACAATAACCTGATGAAGAAATGCAGCTGAAAAGACTTTTGCTCAGTTCTTGGAAAGCGACAGCAGATCAAATGTTCCAAGCTCACACTGTCTGTGGAAGGTGCAACTGTTCAATCTCTGAAAGGATCAGCTGTGTAACTGATACATGACAGAGCAGGAGAAGAGATTTGAGGGAAGGGAACATCATATTCCAGCATTCAAAATAGAAGTAGCAAGAACGAGGAAAAAACCAAACATACACAGAAAAACACAAACAACCAAACAAAAACCAGCAGATAAACAAACTAAAATCCAAAAAATAAAAGGGTAAAAATATCATAGAAATTGGGATCTTTTTTGTTTGTTTGTTGTAGAGAAGAAAAAGAGCTGAGGCCACCTTGCCATATCTATTGAATATTTCCATGGATTATGAAGGGACATCGGTGATTGATTGACACAGCTGATTCCACCTGATGTAAAACACTGCATCAAATTTCTTGCAGACAGTTAAGACTTCCTCTGTGATCATTCTGACTATGCTGTACTAAGCAGATAAGGTCTCATTTACTTAAATTAAAGAGGGATGGACTACATGGTGTGTTTCCTCTCTCTGTCTGTTTCCTTTTGGAAGAGCTGTATCCTCAGACACTAGATTCATTGGCCTTGTCCCATTAACTAAAAGTTTTCTCTACTCACTAAGTAACTGCTCCAAGCAGTTTTTTTCTGGTTATATTCAGAGTTGAGATAGACTGCATAAAAAAAGAAACTGCTGTTTTGACTCTGGGCAAAGACTTGACCTGATTCTCCACTCCACTATAGTCCCAAGTCTCAGATGTATTTTGCCTTGGTTTGGTACTGCAGAGACAGAGCTTAGTTAGCAGTATTCTGCTTCTGCAGCTTTTTGGCCTCTGCAGCCAGCCAGGAAATTCTCCTCTGGATTATTCAAATGGTTTATGAAAGGAAAAGCGACAGCTGGTATCAAATTGATGGTCCAAGCCATTCTCACAGCATATTCCTCTACCATAGGCTGAGAAACACTGTTTTGTTGGCTCTTTGTTACCTTTGTAGAGGGTTTTCCTTGGCAAGCTGTATCTTGGCTTCATTTTCCCTTTAATGCCAACCATTCTACAGGAGTTACAGTGGAAAGCTGTCTTCAGTGGATTTCATCTCACCAAACTATCTACAGATTAATATCTCATTTGCCTACAGCTATAGCAATGTCTGCAGAAGCATCACCTCCTCAGAGGTGGACCTTGAACAGGAAGGAATTGCCCACTCTGAGGAGAATATGGTCTTGAAACACCTGGAAATATTGCTCATGATGTGCTGGACCACGGTTGTCCCTCTCCTATGGATGATACTACTGCAGCAAGGGACCTCTTGCCAGTACACCTCTTTGTACAAGCTTTTGAAACAGCAGCATTTTCCGTGTTTCTCTCAGCTGTGGAAATCTCTTGTCACATTGCCTGACAAAGTCTGAGCATATAGGCCTTAAAGGTGTTTTTGAGCTTAGGCTGTTTTTGACAGAAGCCTATGTGTGATGGGTTAAGTCAGGATTTGAACTGGTCTTAGCGGTACCAGGACAGATTTAATCGTGTTGCCCAATATAGTCATAGGGCAAGAGGCAACATACACAAGCTAGAATAAAAGAAACTTATGACAGTTGGATTGCAGGAAAAAAAATTCTCTCCTGAGTGTGGGTCAGCAGTGGTGTGAAAGCTCAGAAAAAATGGTGAATCTCCACACTTCAAGACTAATAGAGCTCAGCCAGATAAGGCCCTGAGCAACCCATTCTAACTTAGGAATTAGCCCTTATGGAAGCAAGAAGTTGTCAGAGACACCTCCAGAGTTTTCTTCACACTGAAATATTTCTGAGTCTGTGAAATACTGACAACCTCATTCTATGAAAAGCTAAGCTGTTGGGAGTAGTAGGAAATTTCAACTTCTTAAGTCCAAGGCAAAGGAGTTCTCATGTTCATCCATCCCCGTGGTGATTCATCTTCCCTGCCACCCCAGCAGATGCCCACAGACCCTCTGCACCAGTGTTGGTGTATTGCCAGTTTCTCCAGCTCCCCTCCATACCCCACAGCCCCCTTTACCCTTCATTTTCTGACTGAACCGTCAGATCCCTCAGAACTTGTCTCCTCACAGATTCACAGGCTGGGCAGTAGAGTGGGGCTGCAGGAAATGCTATTGCTGCTGAGTAACAACCGCACCCTCTGCCTTTGTTCTAGTTCTTCATGTCTGTCATTGCTACCACGATGCCAATCCCCTGTGGAGGCTTCATGCCTGTTTTTGTTATAGGTGAGTTTCAATTTTGTGTTGCAGCATATAGGCCTGACAAACGGAGAAGATGAGATACATTGTATACATACCCATTAGGTTTCTTCCTAGTGCATGAGGAATCATCATTTGATGTCTGTGACGAGCTCATTTAATAATGTACATACCAGCCTCTGAGTCTGTGCTTTTGTCATTTTCCTGTCCTTTTACATAAAGAAAGCCACACTGTGGAGAGTGGTATGTTGAGCCATGGCCTTTTAGTTTATCTGCTTCTTCATCTACAGAGAAACTCCCATCCAGCAATTATTAGTAGTGGCTCCTTTTGCTCCTAAAGGCCGACTGGAAGAGATAACCTCAAAACTAGCACCTGCAGTGTAAAACCACCACTTACTAGTTTCTTCTGACTGAAATATAGTAGCACACAGGAGTTTATTGGCTTTTAACAGGTTTTAATTTCAGGACCAAAAATTAAAAATGCTATGTTCCTAATGTTAAGCAAGATGGGCTGTCTTAGACTAATGGATGCAAGCTCATAAACTTCACCATTAAATATCTGTATCTCTTAAATGAAATTAAGTATGCTAAGGACCTCTGGGTTCTGGCAGTTGCCTGCCTTCGCAGTGATGAAGGCAAACCCCAAACAAAGCTGTATTAGGAAAAGCCAGGTAAAGAGACTGGTTATTTCTCTGCATTCAGCATTTTGGTCACAGTTCTGGAATATTGAGCCATTATGTGTCCACCAATCTGAGAGATTTTGACAAAGTGCAATGAGTCCAGTGGAGGCCACTGAGACTGTGGTGGAGATGAAACACAAAACAAACAAGGAGAGGAGAGCCTGAGGAAGTTTGTCTTGTTCAGACTGCAGAAGAGAAGGCCAAGAGGGGAACTAACTGTGGCTTTCAGTACCTCATGCAGCAGGGAACAGAGATGATAGAAAGACTCCTCTTAGAGACAGACAGTAAATAAGAGGTAAAGGCTGAAGTTGTAATGGAGGAAATTCTGATGGGACATAAGGAAAAAAGATGTTTTCGAGGTTCTCAGAAAGGATGGGGAATCTCCATCCTTGCAGACTGTCTGGACTGTCCAGCTTGTCTGGACAAGGCCCTGAGTGATCTGATCTTACTTTGAAACTAGTCCTGTTGTGAACAGGTGTCAGAACACAACCTCAATAAATTCTTTTCCACCTAAACTTTTCTGCAAGCTGTGATTATAGTGTCTGAGCATGCAAATAATGAGTGTTGGAAGTGCCTCAAGTGTGATCTGGACCAATATTTTATGTATTCTGAAGATATTTCCTCCTACCTGGGAATGACAAATACCACTGTGGCTGTTGTGCCTCAGTGGAAGAATGAGGGATCAACTGTATTTACATATCTTAGTACCTCCTGGTCCTCTCGGAGTCTAACTTCTATCTTTTGTGACTACTCTTCAAGAGAGTTCAAGAGAACTAGTCTTGGGTCCGTGATGTCATTTTGATTTTGTTTCTATGAGAAAATACTCAAGTGATCACCCAGCATGGCTGCACAGCACAGACTGGGTGCTCCTTTGACGTTATTCCATAACTGTTGGTGATATTTCCCAGGTGCTGCATTTGGGCGTCTTATTGGGGAAATCATGGCATCACTTTTTCCCAGTGGGATCCTCTTTGATGGCATTGTTTATCAAATCTTACCTGGAGGATATGCAGTCATTGGTAAGTCTGCGTGTCTTTCTTTTCCTTTGCGTGGTCCCATCCTCATGACTTACCTGGCTGACATATCATGCTGTTTCTATATGACAGTCTTATCCTCCTATTCCTTTTCCACCCTACCTGGGAAAGGTGCAGCAGCTCTGACAGGAGCAGTGAGCCACACTGTCTCCACTGCTGTGATCTGCTTCGAGCTGACAGGTCAGATCTCCCACATCCTCCCCATGATGGTGGCTGTCATTCTTGCCAACATGGTGGCCCAGAGTCTGCAGCCCAGCCTCTATGATAGCATCATCCAGGTGAAGAAGTTGCCCTACCTGCCAGACCTGGGCTGGAATCACATAAGGTATAATAGTAAAACAGATGTGAAGGTGGGGAATGGCAAGGAAATAAGGCAGAAGAAGAAGAGACCGTAGGAAAATAAAGGGGATGATACTACAAAAAAGAAGGAAAAAAAAAGCAGAATAGGCCTTGAGCAAGATAAAAAAAATGGCAGAGTAGAATAAGGGTTCATATACAGAAATCAAGAAAAGTATTTTTTGTCTTTTTCACCAGAAGCACAGGTGTGAATAATCTGCAGCATTACTGAATTCATATTAATACTACCAAATTGCTTGTTTAAAAATTAAGTGTCTCATATTCCTTTTTTTTTCCTGAATTCAGTGGGGTTTGGAATTTTTTTCTCCAGAAAATGTTTGAAATATCATTGTATTTGGACATTTTGCTTAAATCAAAATTTGGTTATTCATCTACATACCTTCCTCTCTTCATTATATATAATATCCATAGGTATGTATATATAAAACTACAGATATATGTATGTATTTTTATGGTGATGGGTAATGGAATGGAATACAAACTTAATGAAAACCCAGTTAATATGTCTTGATCCTACTGGAAATCCCTCTTTCCTTACTTTCACAGAAGAATATTTAGCAACAGTGTCCAGAATACTTTTTTTAAAAGTTGACATTTATATATTACTTTAAGGAATTTATCTGCTAGACGTTTTTAATATGCTAACTCTTCACCTCATTGTCCATAAATTCACAGCAAATACAATATCTTTGTTGAGGATATTATGGTCCAAGATGTGAAATTCATCTCCTCCAACTGTACATACCGAGACTTGCAAACTCTGCTCCAAAGCACCACTGTTAAGACTTTGCCTTTGGTAGACACTCCAGGTAAGCAATGTGGAGAAACTGGTCCTTCCTGAAGACTGCCTCCACTTAAAGAGAATAAGCAATTAGCTTTCAAATTACATGCTGTGAAGGAGACAGCGTGACCCACTCCGTAAAAAAAAATCATCCTAAAAACCTTGCGCTATGGATCGTGCATGACAGAAGGCTGTTTCAGCTGGCCAGACAGGTAAGCTGGAGTGTGACCAGTGAAGCAGACACAGCAGGTAAGGGAGGCATGTGACTGGGAAGTTTGTGGACTGAAGTGAACTGTGACAACGGGGAGGGGTTTTGCAGAAGAGCCTGCTCCTGATGTGGTGCCAGGGGGTGGCACCATTCAGGGATGGCGAGCTTCCCACACACACCCTACTAGCAGCAACTTGCAGGTCTGGTCAGTGACTCCTGTTTAGCTCTAGACAGTACGAGTCCAAGCACTTTGAAGAGGTCAGAGGGAGGAAAGGGGCAGTGTGTTGCAGGGGACATTCAGGACCTTGAAGCAGCTTAATAGCTTCTCTGCTCTATGTTATGCAGAGACCATGATCCTTCTGGGGTCTGTAGAGCGATCTGAACTGCAGGCTCTCCTCCAGAGACATTTAAGCCCAGAACGGCGCCGGCTCCTCAACAGAGAGATGCAGAAGAAGCTGTCTGAGGCACCCTACGATGGGCACAGCAAGGGACCGGGGGCAACCCTGCCAAACCTGAAGCGTGAATCTTTTGCTTATGTTGATGAGGATGAGGATACAGATGAGAAGGGAGAGGTGAGGGAGAGAAGTGGAGAGACTGCAGCACAGACTGCTTAAAAGGCAGTAAAGCATGTGGAGAGGCTGAGAAATGACACAGGATGGATTTTATTTTCTCTCCTTTCCATAACAGCTGCCTCATCCCCCAAGTCCCACTCCCAGTTACCCAGAGGAGCGCAACGGCCCAACAAGTCCACTTAAACAAATGCCTGAAACTCTGGAGCCACAACAACGCCCAGGTATGATAGGTTCTGGCATGTCTCAGCCACATCCAAGCCAGCTTGTGGAAGCCTTCACGGTAACTTTGTGTACTTGCCTGTGTGAGGTGCTGATTTCCCTGAGACTTGAGAGAAGCTTTCTCTGATGTATCTGTTTTAAAAGTACTTTGCTAATCCACCTCAACATCAGCACCTGGAAATATCTTCTGTTTGTGAACCCTCAGAGAGCATGGCAAAAGTAGGCCCACTCAAGCTGCTTTCTCTCTGTCAGTACTACTCACTTCATCCTTTGCAATAACACCTCTTTGGACATTCCCTGGAGAGTCTGCATGGAAGGGTTCCATGTCTTGCCTCTTTCACTCCATGCACTAATTTTACTGGGGAAAACAGCTTGAGAGCTAGACAGCTGTACTTGGGTTTTGAGCAGCCTCGACTGTTGGTCAGAAATCTCCCAGACTGAACAGCTCCTCCCTTGGACACATACCTCCTTGTTTCAATTACAATAATAGGTTGGACAAGCACTGATGTATTGTGTTCTTTGCATGCCACCCTAACCTATATCAGCTTTGTTTCCAAGACTGTATTCATAGCTCACTTCTGAATCCTATATCATGTATATTTGAAGCAGAATTGTGGCCTTTTTTTGCCCTTTGTGTGCATTGAAATATGCAGAGGTGAAGCCCAGCCTGGAGAATGAATACAGAGAACAGGGCTCTGTCATGTGCTTGTAGGCACCCAAAGGTTAGCATGTAATATAGTACACAGCAAGTGCTATTTCTGCTCACGTATGGCTAAATCTCTAGGGAACAGGAAAATACACTTTATACTTCCAGGACAGTATAGTGGTGGCACAGCCACTCACCTTCCTTGCCAAATCAGAAGAAAAATCACACCAAAACAAGGACAGTGTGAGACATTTTATGTCAAGCTAGTACTGACTGATCCAAGAGTGACAACAGGTAGTGGAGCAGGGGTGACTTCCCAAGGCTTTCCCTGCCATAATTTTTAGTTTGTCTCACAGCTGTCACTGTTTCTGCCCCACCTTCCTCCACAGCCCTGTTCACAGCAGCACCAACACTACCTCCTCCTCTCTGATTGCTCTCTCTGCCTGGGAGGATAATTCTGTGGTCTTTTCTGTCTTCACCATTACACTGCCAGCATCCTATGGACTCTTTACCCCTTTGTAATTATTACAATTGTAATAATTATGGACTCTTTACCCCTTTGTCATATTCAGGTTGTTGGTATGTTTTGCAGCAGTTTCCGAATTCTCACCTCCCCTTCCCATTCTCATCCTCCAGCCCCCACTCTGTTTGTGGACTGCAGAAACCTCTTATAACCCATGTATCAGATGTTTGCTCTGTTAGTAGCCTTGCTTCTGGTTTTGTTTTTGGTGTGGTTTGGTTTTTTTCTTCAGGGATGCTGATCTCTGAATGTTATCTACAAGGGTGGTTTTGTAATAGTTTGTTTCTTCTCCTTGAGGAAAAGATACTGCACTGTAATACTTATTCTAGCATGTCCCAGCCACTATCTTACAAACTGAATGCTAGATTGTCATATACTATCTTGACAGCCCCTCACATTATTTCCCAGCCTGCCTCGGGCAAGGAGATGGGCATAGATCTTTGTATTTTTGTCTCTCACTTGATCTTTCCTCTTATCCATGTGTTTGTTATCATACTTCAGGCAATTTCAGGAGTTTGAGGCAACTGATCCAGCAGCTCTTATGCCATTACAGCCGTCCACTTGAAACAGAGAATGCCATCCAGGTAAGGGATACAGGAGAGCCTAGTGATACCCTGAAGAGGTAAGAGAATGCAATGGAGACAGAACTTACCACTCAGAGCCACTCAGCACTTGGCCAAAGCATAGACATGCTTATGATCCTGAACTCTGACCACTCAGTGGGGAAATCTCTCTGAGTAAAAAGGGCATGATTACTGCAAAGGAGTGTGCATCTTCCTGAAGAGCCGTTTGGGCTCAGGTGTCAAGCTTACCATCATGACTGAGTGTGGACATCTTTTTCTCAGTGAATAACTTAATGCTGTTTTGTCTAATCTTGAATAAAATGCAGTCCTATTTCATTTGGAAAACAGCTTTGGCCAGATAAAAATGAAAAAATCCTTTTGCTTTGTGCCATTATAAATGCCCTTACGTGTCTGGCTTACCTGCATAGGGCTAGTGGGTATCATAGAGAGCATGTGGGAGACCTTTTGACTCTAGGGCAGTGGCTGGGCTACATGGAGGGTATCTGAGTGCATCTAAGGCAGATTACCATGTTTAGGCACTTGAATTGCTCCATCAGCATTTCATAGACCACTTTCTTTCGTAAGGAAAGCACAACAAGTACAGAAGTAAACCTTGTAATGTACGAGTATAAATAAAATCTAATTACTCAGTAATACACTGTTTGGAATTAAAAGGGGACCACATGAGGTGAGGAGGCTGTGCAAATTTTTGCCTTCTGTGCTCTGTAAAACTGAGGGTTCTTTGTCTGTCCTGAACACTGTTTTCTCCTCCAGGAGCCAGCAGAAGTCGACACAATGAGGCCAGAAGAGGTAAGACTAGGTGCAGAAAAGGAGTAAGGTTAGTCTAGTGCTTCTTTTATCCATTTCCTATCATTTTCTACTCTTCCTGAACTCCAACAACCTTGCTGATCGCCACATAAAGCCATATATAGAGACATTTTCTTCTTAGAGTTGCACAGTGGCAAGTCTCAACCAGTAAGAAATGAAATTGTTCTGCTAGATGTACTGAGTAAGGCTCTGAGTACCATGATCTAGTTTTGAAGTCAGCACTGCTGTGAGCAGGGTTTGAGACCAGAGAAAACAGGTCCCCTCTCACCTCAGTCTTTCCATGGGTCTACGTTGCTGCTTCGTATTTTTACACAAAGAAATTCCTGTCTTACAATGACAAGGGGAAGGTGCACTCAGAAAAGAAGGCTAAGATGTTCACTGCCTTTTTAAGTGTGGAGGAGCAAAGCCTCACCTTCTCAGAAAACATCTGAGATAATGGAATTGCTCTGTTTCCTTAGGAACTTGACATCTGGCAAGGAAAGGATGGGAAACCTGAAGGGTGTGATAAAATGAGCAAGACAAAATGATCTACATAGAAAGAAGCATCAACAGGACAATGGGAATAGTGTGGGTACACAAGACAGCAGCATTACTGTTTACTGTGATTCCTCTTCTTTCCTGTGCCAGATAGATGCTTGGGAGCAGGAAGAGCTGAATAAGAACGTGTGCTTTGACAGCTGCCGCGTAGACCCTTGCCCTTTCCAACTGGTTGAAAGAACTTCCCTGCACCAGGTGGGTGCAAGTGTCTCTCTGAGGGGTACCCAGTTTTTCTACACCCTATCTATCATTGCAAGTCTTGTCTATGACCTACTTCTTCTCCTTGTCTTCACCTACAACAAAGTTATGTCCACATCCAACTTCAGAAATTGATTTGCTCCTATAACCTTCTGCATGCATGTCCAGTCTCCTGAAAAATGAAAAGCTCCATGATAAAAAGTTCAAGTGGATTCATTAAAGTAGCTTTTGGACACCACATAGGATTTTTCAGCCACTGAATTAACAGAAACATTGTATGCCTTCTGCAGGGGGTATTACACTGAGGTTTACATTCTGCTTTGTCAGTGGGCAGCACTGGAATAAATACTCCTGAATTTCTATGGGTGTTTTTGTCAGAGCAGAGAATCTTCCTCAGTGCATGAGAAGAGTTGCTTGACACAACCCAACGGACATGAAGCACAAGGAAAGAGGAAGCTGGTTTATCCAACTTCTGCATGTATTTACATACAACACAGGATGACTGGGGATAAAAGCAGTCACTGTACATCAGGAGTAAAAGAGAATTGGGCTTTCACTGAAGGGAAAGGGAAAGCAGTAAAGCAGTCTACTGAAGCAAGAGTGTACAGTACATGTTTTTATCAATATTCATTTAACACGAATGGTCAGCGTACGTCTTGCACAAAATTAATTGAATACTGTTTTCAAAGGAGTAAGATCTCAGCCTTGAGCAAAATAGGAACAGGTTAGCATATACTTAAAATGAGTCTGGTATTTTCTAAATGGTTGGCTGAAGTAATCTACCACTAGCTTTTATCTGTGAGAATACAGGAGTCAGAAGAAATTATACCTGAAGACTACAAACAGGGAAAGTTTCATACCTCTCATAAAAAAAAGGACAAACTCTGAAATAACAGATGTTAACTTGGATGCACAAAAAGTGAAGGAATAAATAATCAGACTCACTGAGGTATACGTAGTTAGAGCTAAATGTGAGACTACTGACAATGGTAAGATTATAACAGCTTATCATTATCAATTTATATTTAACCAGTCTAATTTTCTTACACATTACAGTAAAATGTCTTGTTCTCGAGAAATGAGATTTTCCCAGTTTTCACTTGAACATGACATTCAATATCTCATGAAATGTCAAAAAAAAAAAAAAAAAAAAAAAGGTAAAGAATGACTTTATGTAAGGTCATAGGTAGACTTCAGCTAGAGCTCAGCTCAAAGAACTTGGAGGTTGGAAATACCCCACAGATGACCACTGAGAATGCTTAAAGTTTTAGAAAGCCTGATCTATGAAGAACAGTAAAATAGTGGGGTATATTTAGGCTGAAGAAAAGAAGACTGATAACAGTGTGATATCTGTCTTTTTATGAAGGCTTTTTAAGAGAAAGGGAATAACTTGTTCAGTGTTCCCACTGCACCAGCTAAGCAGCAACAAGCTTAAGTTTTGACAGGAAACATTTTGGAACAGGAAAAAAGGAAATCTAGTGCTAGGGAAAGTACTGTAATAAATAACCTTGGCAAGTTCTGACATTGCATATTACCTTATGATAGTTTAGTTTCTACCACCAAGATGAAACAGGATTTGCACAAGCCCCCAGGTACACAGGGTGTCTTGTGTGAATCTCCATTTGCCAGATGGAGGATGGGAGTGACCTTGAGACCCCTCTCTCTGTCATAAACACATTCCCAACCATGTCTGCACAGCAGAAAGCTGAAAAGGTAGTAGTTGCTGGCTACAAAAGGGGAAGGAAAGAGGTAGTTTCTCCCTGGGATGCCTGAAGACCTGTGAGCCCTTGTGATTCCCATTTCTAAATCTCAAGTCTCTGTGCTAGCACCAAGTATCATGTTACCAGTTTTCAAAATCCCTGAAATGGTCTTTTGTGGTTTTGCTCATAGACACATACATTGTTCTCATTACTGGGCCTCAGTCTTGCCTATGTAACCAGTATGGGGAAGTTGAGAGGAGTGTTGGCATTGGAAGAGGTAAGTACAGAACTTTTCACCTCCTTCTAATCAACTGCAAAACTCCTGTGGATCATTGCAATAACTTACATGTGCTGGAGGATCCAGCGATATATGTAACTGTGATCTCTATATTTTCAATCCAGAGTTGAATTCTGAGTCAATCCTTGGGAAGCCATGTAGAGGAATGGATGACTGTATTTCAGAAAAGGGAGCAGGTGTTTTTTATGGGGATATTAAATGGCTTACCCCTTTTCATAGACATAGGGCTTCTAACTGAGCATCTATTACTGTCTCCGAAAGTGGTGTGCATCTTGTGGTTTAACATGGAATGAAAAATTACACCACCGGTGTAAAACATGCTCTCCACAGGCCCCAAAGGTAGAGCTGTGACTCTGTTTCTGACCCTCTTTTTATTTTTTTCCCCCTGAACTTTTTCTCTTCTCATAGCTTCAAAAGGCAATAGAGGGCTCCACACGCTCTGGGGTTCGCCTCCGCCCACCCCTTGCCAGTTTCCGTGATACCAACCGGACCTCGGTCGGCAGTGAGAAGGCCAGGAGGGCCACTCAGGTATGGAGCCAACAGGACAGCTGCATGGCAGCAGAACAGCAAACAGCAGACTTGGGCACAGACAGCCCACTGCCTCCTTGCTCACACTCGCCCCAGCCCTCACAGTTGAATGAAGAGGGGGAAGTTCCGTGCTCCACCTCTGCCACAGATACCGACTTGGAAGAGATGGAGCTGACAGGGCCGGTTGCTGATAACATCTCAGACATCCTCAAGGACATAAGCCTACGCTCCACTGACCTGGATGAGGACGAAGATGAGGATGAGGATGTCCCCTTATAGCTGATGTAGTCTACCACGCTCTTCAGTTGAGCCTGTCTTCTTGTGTTTGCTCCTCAAAGAGAAGCTTTTTGGATGTTCTTCGCAATACCCACAGAGGATTGATTCAACTGGGAGAAGGGGCATGGGATTGACCCTTTCTTCTGCTACTTTCTGCACGAAGGCTGTTTGGCTATACGGGTGTGTACAGGAGTCAGATGTGGACTGCAAGGTGGCTGAGGACTCATCATGTTTAGGCTTCTGCCATGTCTACACAAAATGGTAGAAGGGATTTTAAAAGGACGTGAATACTGCTGGACACAGTCAGGATGCTGCATCAATCTGCCATGTGGAAAGTGGAGGAGGAGCAGTTCTTCTCATTCTTTATTGGTTTCACCCTTCCAGTCATACCTGGCCTGCATGCACCAGTGTAAACACAGCCAGATCTCCAGCCCAGAAGCATATTGCTGCTTCTGACTGCAATCCTGTCCGTGTTGCTGCACCTTCTTTACATTACTTCTTATCTTGCACCCCTCCCAAACATTCCCACGTAGAACATTTTTCCTCTTTCTCAATTTTTACTCTGGGATTTTCCTGGATGGGGTTGCAGTTAGGAGCTTCTCCTCTGTCCTTTAGCTGAGCTGTGCCCTAAAAATAGATAGGAGGAAAACATTTTTTGTATGTCTCATGTCTTGAATTCAGACAGAGCTCTAAGAAAAGGACTGTAAGGAAGGAAAGCCTCTTTTATTTCCCATCAGTTGAATAATAATGAAAAAAAGAAATAGAATGGGAAAATCTTAAGGGGGGCATCCTCATTGTTGGAGGAAGGGGAGTAAAACAGCACGTATGCACCTATATTTCAAATTCTCGTGTTTGTCTCTCTGAATCACTGTTCACAATTTTTACAAAGTCAGAGTCTTAAAATATAGGAATTAAAAAAATAAATTACGAAGTGTTAGCTGGCTGCCAAAAAATACAACAGAGGGAAGCCACGTTTTCTACACTCTGGAAAAAGGTTTCTCTGTGAAAACTCCTCTCTTTCCTGCCTTTCCACATATTTATGCATACCTCAGATCTGAGAATTCCAGCTCTCACTTTTGCCAGCTTGTCTCCGTTGTGACTAACAGCAGAGATTTTAACCCTTGTCTGCAGCATCCCTCTCTATTCCAGTTCTAAATCTGGAGAAGATCTTGACCTTATCTTGCAAAAAGATGTCTTTTCAGTTTGTGTCATGCATGTAAAACCTCAGCATCCAAAAAGATGCTGCTTTATTTAACTCACTGTCCTTTTAAGGTTTTCTCAGTAAATAGTCAAAATCAAATTCTGTGTATTCTGCAGCTTTCCTCTAACATTCTGTATATCTATCATATTTTTGATGTGTCATGGCACTTACATGCCATCCCAAGCAGCTTATTGGATGTATTTCCCCTTATCAGTAACAGAGAAGAAATCCAGACCCAGAGTGTATGTTCTTGGGGGTATTGTCTTGGATGCTGGGGCACGTCCCCTTTCCTGATAATTAGTAAATCATTACCTAACTTAGAGTGACATGTTTCACCTGAACAGGTGGGTCTTTCTCATAAGATATCTCAGGAACAAGGAAAAAATATCATTACTTCTAACACAGTCTTCCCAGGAAAGTTCACTCCTGGCTTTAATTCCACATACTGACCTTGCACCAGTACCTCTCTGATTATGATCATGGGTGGGAGAGTCTGTGACCAGCTAAATGTACAGGGAAATCTCTCCAGCTAGTCTCTTGAAGAGAGAGAGATTTATTTTTTGCCGTCTAGAACTCAGAGCCTACCAGCTCTGTATTGTCTTTGACACATGATCCTTCTCTATAAGCTAAATGGGGACAGCCTATCCCTGCCTAAGTGATCTTCCCTGCTCCAAGGGTCATTCTCTCCTTGTGAGAAGACAGTGGTCATCTGAGGGCAAGTCTCGTGCACACCAGCTGCTTGCCTCCAAAAAAAGGGTTGTGGAATATTTCAGGCTGACAGACATAAGCACACAGCCTCCCTGCTACCTTTGTGTCACCTTCCCCTGACTGGCAAGAAGAGGGAAAAAAACTGCTATTTTTTCTCAGGGATCTGTGACAGTCCTTTAAATAAGTAGGGGAGGAAGGACGTTCCTTCCAGAAACCCATAAATATGCAGTGATTGGCAAGACTCTGAGACCAAATCTGGTCAGAGGGTCCACACATCTTCGGGAAGGACAAATTTCTCCAAGACAGCCCTAACCTTATTATGACTAAGTACAGACTTAAATTTTGCAGTTTAGCCCAACACTTACACTGAGACAGATGAGACAAGGAGAAACTTTGAGTCTGAAGTCACTACACCTCCCCCTTCTCTCTCCCAAATACGTGTACTGTTCCAACCCCACTCTTCTCTTACAGTGTGTTACAGAACTGGGATCTGACTGGATGAGAAAGCAGATGGAGTCTAAATCAAAGTCAAAGATTGTGTGAGTCATGACAGATTGTGAGCTGGTGGAAAGAAGCTGGAAGTAAAATGGAAAGACTTTGGTAGCTCAGAGTAAGACAAGCTAACCTGGAAAGTTCCTTGAGGTTTGCCACCTGAGGATACAAGAGAACACACATATCTCTCTGTTTCTCTTGCCTTCAGCTGACCCAGAGTTATCATTAGGATCTGGACCACTCTCTGTGGGGAAGTAGATTGGTGGGGTTTTAATTGATGCTCTTTGGAGGCACTACTCAAGATCTCTTCCACATATGCCCCCACCCTTTGACCAGAAGTAGCATTCATCTGCACCATTTTCTCATCTGGGAAAAAATATGCACACATGAATGTTTATAGGGAGACAGGAGGAGACAAAAAACATAATGCAAAGATAGGTTGCAGTGGCTGACATTTCCACTTCCAATTTGCCAATAAAATATTCACTGAGCTGATGCCAAGTACTTTAGAAGGTGTGAAAAATGCAGTAAACTGACACTAAACCTTTGTCAGGTTATTTCTAAAGCAACCCCAGTACACCCCCTCAAAGTTTAAACTTGAAACCTTTGTCTGGCAAACAAAGTTAGAGTGATCTGTCAGTCTAAAATCTGTATCTCTCATCCTATCCGAGTTAGAGAGACTTGGCTACCTCTTCCCAAAATATTTTTTCCCCTAACAAAATATCTCCAGAACTGGTATCAGCACTGAGGCCTTCCTTTTCATCTAGAAAGTCAAATCTCTGATCTGCCCCCAGAAATCCAAGCACAAGCCTTGAAGAACGAGAAGCTCTGAGGCTGTTTTGAAGAAGCTTGTTTTTCTCCTAAATAGCACATACAGTTGCTTAGTATCATTGTTTTGGGGACAGATTAATTTTACTTTAGGTTTGCCACTACCATTCAAAGCACTAAAATAGAGCTGATCTTGTTCAGCATTTTCAGCTCCAGGAACTTGCTGAACTACAGTTGGTATCCAAACTGTAACTATAAATTCTGAGAAGCCCAGTAGTGAAAAATCTCTATCAGAGCAGAAATTTTGGGGAAAACACTACCACAATAACCAACGAAAACAAATCAACCTAAAAACCATCCTTTTATCTGCTATCTTCAAGATAAATGTAAACTAATTGCCAGTTTGCTGATACTTGTTCAAGGCAAATCATATTGAATTTTAATCTAGCAAAAACTTAACTCTTCTATTTACATGGCATTTACATGACTTCTGTGAAAGCAGAAGTCTTCTTTTTAAACTCATCAGTATGAAGAAAAAATAAGGAAGACAGCAGATTGACAAGACAACAGATAGGGCTCTGGGTAGTTATGACAGGCTTCGACATGATTCAAATGCAGGAGAAAACCCACAGTGATGGGCTAGTGGAAAAAAAAATCCTGAACAATGTAAATTTCCTGGTTGGCAAATGATTTCAGAGTAAAAAAAGTTCTAGTTTGCTAACTCTATAGACAAAGACAATTAGTACAAGCAGGGAGACAGGCAGAATCAAAAGTTTATAAAAAGTAATTCCATTCCCTCTCCCAGTTATGCAAGCACTGTACAGAAGTGTGTGTTTTGTGGCCAAAGCACCAGACAGGGCAATAGCCAAATAAGCAAAATTAGTCCAACCTCAGGAAGGGTTAATTAAAAACACATTATTTAAAATACTGTCACAACAATCACTAGGTTGTTCATGGCCACATAATAAAGTATCTGGGCATAGCTCTCCTAATAATTTAACCAACACTGGAGACCAATATTTCTGCACAAAAGCCATGCCTAAGCATTAGTATTCTCAAATACAAAGATTTTATTTTTTACCTTAAGCCATGCGATGCAAACATTTTTAAGGCTTTATTTGTGGGATGTAAGCTTAAAATGGGCCTGACCATAAACCTCAGACAGTACTTGTGTGCCCCCATCACTCCGACCCATTACTCAACAGAGCCCTGTGCGCATGAACTCACACAGACCTTTTCCAAATCATGGGTGTGCACTTGTAGGTAGATCTGCAGTTGGGCTGTCTGTGCTCCAGCCACATCTCCCCCTCCCTCAGCTTTACTTTACTCCATCAAGTAAACCCAGATGCAGCCTCACGGGACTAAAGACACTACTGCAGTCATTGCTGGGATTGATGTGCCAGGTAGAAAAAGCCAGCCTCTGCCAAACCTATTGCTACTTCAAGCACGGGCCTTTCAGATGAGCATTTGCTCATATCCCAGCTGTTTTGGTGTGTTGCTTGTGCAAACATCTTGTGTTCTGTAGTAAAAACAGCTACTGAACCATACCGAGCCATCTTGAAGGACAGCACCTGACATGGAGGACAACATACACTGAGGAAAAGTCCAGTAGCATATTTATAAAGGAAACAGAATTTAGAGAAATGAAGATGTGAATTGCCTCCTTTATATGAACAACAATCTAAAAGCTGCCTGTATCTGGGTGTTTACTGAATAGATACATAGTTTGAAGTAAAAATACATGACCTAAAAATATGTACCCAGAAACGACGTCACACAAACTCAAGTTAGAAGCTTTCCATTTTTTCCACATAGAAACAAGTGCAAAGTATACTAGTGAAAGGCATATGAAGAATACATCTGCCCTTTTTTCTCTCCCTCAGACTTCTATAATGCACTTAAATAAATGGGCTGTGAAAAGAAATAGGACCTGTGAGATGGCTGAATAATGACCAAGCACGTTACAAAATCCTATGCTTAAATCAAATTTGCAGATTCTCTGGCAGAGAAGATTCAAACTGTCAGGGACTGTATAGAAAATACCCTTGAGGCTGGCAAAGTGCAGTGTCAGTGAGGTGAGCGTCAAGGATAGTCTTATGCCCTTCTTTACTCTTTTCATTAGTGAATTAAAAAAGGAAATAACACATGAGAGCTGGTAAGACATTAACATGAGAGAAACATATGGTAGATTTTCCACCTAGTCTAAACAGACAAGTAGAAAGTGGAGGTCAGAGACTGGGGCAGATACCACAAAATGAGGTTCATGCTGAGGCTAAGAAGCTAAATCCAGAGATGTACTTAACTGAGGGATAAATCTAGAAAAAGAGCACTGTTAGATGAAGCACTCATCAGCTGGACACCATCTTTGTAGCGCAGTCTAAAATTAAGAAAAAATACATTTTTCCTATGCAGAAGTAAGACTTAGAGGCTCAGAGACATGTTTTTGACATTTCATTTGACATACTACGTTTTTAAAAATAGTGATAATTTAGAGGCCACTTGGGAAAAAAAAGAAAAGAAAACAAACATACAGTACAACAGAAGCAAGTACCAGGGAACTTACAGGACTGACAAAAATACCTAAAAACCTAAAGGAGTTAAATACATCTGTCTTTTGTAAGTGACAGTTAATTATATGAACATAATTAGGCAGACATACATACCAAGAGGTAGGTGGGGATCTATTCAGAGCAAAGGAACTTACAAATAGAAAAACTTTGCAAAAAGCAAAGACCTGGTAAATAGCCCTGATTGTGAAATATACTATACCTTAAGTAGGGAAAGTGACTGCTTAGCCCCTGGAAGAACCACTGGAAAATTGCAAGTATCTTCACAAGGAACTAAGTACCTTTTATGTCTAGAACTTCAAATTCTCATACAGTAAACAAAGAACTACTGGATCTGGCCCGATGTCCTATATCAGAAGTAGAGGATACAACAATGTTGGAAGTGCAGAGCTGCTTCTTTCCCTCTGGTCAACCAATTCCCCAACCTGCCACAAGGACAGGAGGCTTAGAAGCAGCAATTTAAAACTGAACCGTGAGCCCAGTCTTGCTACCCAGGGTGAGTGCCTTTTACAGCCCCTGCATCCAACTCCTCTCTGTCCTGTCTGTTGTGAAACTTCTATCCAACTCTGTACCAAACGTGTCTGCATATCATTAATACTGGGACAAGACATGAGGCATGTATCACCAGGAAAATGCTGCTTCAGTGCAATAGGGAAACTCACTCAATGCTAAAGTAGAGGATGCTGTCAGTGTAAGGCTACCTGTCATCAAATCTGTCACAACAGCCTGGGATTTGTGGTATGTCCTGTCACAGGCACAGATGAGATTTCAGCCGTCTGTAGTCAAATATGAGGTGTTCTTATCTTCTTAATGAGAAATAGTGTACCATTTATTTTCTACTCTGGGATGCTTCCCGAGGCCACCATGGATCCTTTTCAATCTCTTCCATCAGACTATCGCATTGAGACCCACCCCCTCTTCCTAGGATTCTCCATCCTCAGACGCAATATCCCTGGAACCAGTCCCACAGAAATAAAACACTTCCACCAGCCAGGACAGCAAGACCACATTCTGTTTAATAACAATTCCATAAAGGACTGTACATGCTATTTTGAGCTACCTCCCCTCCCTTAGTGTTGTTGCCACATACAGGCATGGAGGTGTATAGTGCCATATAATTCCCTAAGTCTATATGTAGTGTGTGTACATGTATGTATGTCATTGTAGATGTATGTATTTATATCTAACTTGAAGTGTTATCTCATAAGTCACATTATCAAAACATGCAAAGTATATCCAACAAAAATTTCAGGCAAACATGTTTTGGAGCTGGAAGACCAAAGGCAAATCAGACTCAATTATTAAGGGCTAGTGTGGGACACAGTAAGAATGAAAGCTTTCAATAGTGGGTCCCTTTCCTTCTTTGTTTTACTTTCATTCAGTACTTTCCCCCCAAACATCAAATGCACCTCTATAAATACTTGCTTAAAAGAACACATATAATCACCAAGCAACTTCCCCCTACAGAAAATGTGTACAGGCTTGGGGGAAGCTCTATAGAATTGTTTTGTGGCAACCTCAGTTCTCCCTTACACTTACGGTAAAGCAGTTTCAGATACTGAGAATACAAAAATTGCAGACCCAAGCCTTTAGTTACTTTTAAACATGCTTCAGGAATCCATTCCACACGCCACCCCTCAGGCTCCCATCCACCACCCTTGTGCCTCCCAATCCTCAACCTGTACCCTCCCATATCTGAAAAAAGCTGAAACAAGAGAAATGCTGTCTGCTGTGAAATTACCCAAAAGTCCCAAGCTTGTAGTGTAGGGATTCCTAGAAATCTCCGATCATGCAAAACATCCACAAATCAGAGAAGAAAAATTGAAGCCAAACAAGAATATGTATCTGCAAAAAGAGCTTTTGGCTTGTTAAAATGCTCACATGCAGTATCAGAAAAGAAGGGAAGTTCACCTGTACTAGAATTGTGGGACCTTGGCAGAGCTCTGGAAGAAGGTTTGTAACCTTTTGACCTCCAACTCATGAGTGGATTTCCATGCCAAATGAAAATGAATCCAGAAGGCCAGTGAATCTGGACTTTATATCAGAAGTAAAACTTGGTGCACAATCTTGTCTCCACTGTGGAGAAAAGCCTTTTTAGAAGTTTTTGGTCTTACTAGCATGGACATTTGATCCCTTAGGGGAAAGGAAAAACAAGACTAGCTTTCAGAAGGCATTTAAAATGTCCCCAGACAAATGAAATAAGGAAGATCCTCAGTAGCATTCATTCCATAGACTATCCTGGTCTGACCAAATTTTTCTTCTTCCAACACTGTGCCTCTGCACTGGAAAAATATATTACATATTTTCTTTTGTGCAGACCAACACTGACAATCATTGACCTCCTGATTGCCAAGAAAAAAAACAACACTTCATCCTGCCCATGCTGGGGAAAAATGTCAAGGTAAGGATGTAAATCGGCCCTCTTTTTCTAACCTCAGGTCTTCTATGTCTGTTTGTTAACATAATAACCACTTGTCTCCAAGCCTACCACAGTCAGTTCATGAAGCTGAGAGAGCACAGTGTGCCCAACAGTCCTGCCCAGACTTCATGACAGATGCTGAGATAAAGAGACACCTTCATCTTGCACAGATATCCAGCTGTTCTCTTCTGCTCTTGTGTAGGTTCTACTGCTATTTGGCTTGGGAGAAGTCTATGATACAAGAGAGGCACCTGATGTTGACTTCACAGCTTGCCATTTGTGTTTGAGACTGTGCTTTACTGACTGTAAGCTGTGCTACACATGCCTTTAGTTCCAAGAGGCACGACTTTACTCACATTTTCCCTGTTTATTTTTTGTTTCCCTGAGCCGTAGCATGTTAATCTTTCCTTGTCAGATTGCTACAGAGGAGGAGAATCAGAGATGAAACTGTTGCTTCCATTCTTCTAGTAGTAAAACCACCAGCTGCTGATAATCTCTGAGTTAGAATGGCTTTTTTAAAATTTCCTTTCTTTTCCTTTTTCTTTTGAATAAATTCAAATTTTCAGTTTAAGTGAAATGCTAGATTGTTTAGACTTGTCTGATCAAGAACATGGGAAATTCCATCTGGGAGAAATTGTAAGGAAGAGCTTAGACCATGGCGACATTTCTCTCCCCAACACCTGGAAGTGGATTTATTTTAGTTTACTTCTCTTTCTAGGCAATTGACAATACACAAGTTAAGGCAGCTGAGCTAAATTTAGATATTTAGTGTTTCCAGTGAGCACAGAACCCACGATAACTTCATTTGGACAATTACTAAGTTGTACCTCAGTGTATTTCTTTTATGATTCCCCTGAAGAATTAAGCAGAATGTGAACTGTTTTTTCAAAGATGATGAAAAAGAAGGGAGTAGGAGCCCAAATTCAGGGAGGTGTCCTTCATATCACCCTGTCTCACAGAAAATGTGGCTTGGACTAAAGAGCATCATAAGCTGCACTAGTCCTGGAGCTACAGCATTTGTAGCAATTCTCTACCTGAGACCATTCTGTCTGGAGTTTGCCATGAAGCTTCTTACCTGTGTTGTGTAAACATAAGACTTTGAGATTTTCTTGATGTTTTTCCCAAGCCTTTCTCTCTATATCGTTCCCTTTCTGGCTAGACTTCTTGCTCTTCTTGTACAGAGCACATATAGTTTTCCACAAACCTATAACGCTGAACACTCCCTTGCCTCATCACCAAACCTCAGACCTATGTCAAATGAAGAGAACAGTTTCCTTCTCTCTAGTTCTCTTCTCTAGGCCTACAACTAATACTCTCAGTTGTTTCTGTACACAGTACATCACGCACAGACTCTCCCTAGGTATGAAGTGTGATTCTGAATCCTACACTATATTGACACTGGCTTAAAGATAGGAATAAACATAGCTGTGCTTCACTTCCTCTTGCAATTACAGGAGAAGATTTATCAGTACCTTTAGTTGCCATGGAGTGTAACCACAGAGTGCATATGAGATCTGCACGTTCATTTTATTAATTTCATGCATATACCAACATACTTATCTCCTCCTGCCCAATTGCAAGGGTTTATCTCAAAGGAGAAGGAAGAAGGAATTGCGACCAAAACAACAAAGACTAAATCAGGTAAGAGCATACTAGAAATTCTAAGTAAACACTAGGGAAGGAAGAAGGGAATATGTCCTCCCTGGTACCCCAGCTGGGTTTATTTTTCTTAGACAGATACTTCACAATCAGCTTAATCCAACTTAAGCTGTATCTGCAACTAAAGAAATATTCTTCAACATAACCAGCTGCACATTTCACTTGCCCTCAGTGATGCTTGCCTCACCAAGTGAAACAGTACTAGGAGTTGATCCCACTGAAACCCTCCTTTTGATAGGGGAGTGAATTAATTTTAAATAGGGCCACTTCCCAAGCAGCCAAATGAGTGTTCACACTGGTGTTTCCTAGGCAATAAAAGTATAAACCTGGTAGTGACAGAAAGGAGGAGGCATGACAGCTCCTTTTAGCAGCTTAGACACATCACAAAGATGCCTTTTCAAAGTACACCTTCCCAGTTTCCCTAACCTGATATACAGGCCAGCTGCTGAGCACAGTGCTCCCACTCCCTCTGCTCAAATCTGTTCTCTCCCCACTTTTATAGGAGGGTAAAATGCACATTGGCTTGCTGTGGGGACAGCTGTGCATCAGCATCTGCACATGGACTGTGGGAGAGGGAGCAGAGTCAGGGCAGAGGGCAGTCTCCTCCACAGCAGCTCACCATCTAATCTGCTTAGGGGTACACTTAAAGTGTTCTCTGCTGCAAACCTATCATGAAAGGTGATGGTAAAGTTTTTAAGGGGGAAAAGCAAGTGGGTGACTTTTCAGCAGTGTCCCAGAAGACAATGTAGAAGTACAGAACCTCTCCATCCCAGAACCTGAGATAACGAAGACAACCCACAAGGCTTAAGATTTAAGGAAACTTAAGATTTATATAAAAAAAAAACCTTATGATATAGTCTAACTGATCAGATATAGGCAATCAAGGGAAAAAGACCAAGAGAGAATTTTATTGCAGTGGAATTTGAGATCTTCCTCAATTAGGGTCTCTTGTGTTTAAGCTTTCATTCGTATTCAGCACAATAACTTCAACAAATTCCAGTTGAAGACGATGGGAATCTTCTACTGCCACTGCTTCAAGAAAATCCAAAATTTTTATGTAGTGCAGTGCTGCTCTACAAAGGGTTTGTGTAAATGAAGACCAAGGCTCAGTTTCTTAGTAACTGTAGCAATACTGACCTTACCTTTCCTTCCTATTTTCAGCCTCACAAATCCAATTTCGGCTCTGAGTATTTGGCTGGTCTCTAACCCATCCCTCCTCACCAGGATGAAGGAACTGCTGGCCAATTTTTTCTCACAGAGCACCTGTGCCATCCATATGCTTGGATAGGTGTAGCTATATAATGATGGCTTTTCTGGGAAATATACTGTAGGTTCCAAGTCCCTTTCTCTGATACTAGATACACACAAGTAGCAGGCCTGTTACATAAGAAAAGGTCAGGTTATACAAACCATTTTCCATTTTAAAGAGATTTAGACTGCCTTTCCAGTTCAAGCTCAGAATGTTCACTGAGGTCACAAGCATTGATGGGCAAACCTGCTCTCTCCAGTCAAGCCCCTGGCAACTGCAGAGGCAGATACATTTCTCTTTTGGATTCTGGAGAGGTCATGGAAAATAGCCTCTTTCTTTTTCTTTTTTTTTTCCTTTTTTTTTTCTTTTTTTTTTTCAGAAAAAGGCTGAAAATCTGTTATTCACAGCAAGTCAAAACCTTTATGAAAAATTTTTAAAGAATTTAGCAAGCTTGAAAGTTCATATAGAGAGTAGTCTTCAAACCAGTCAGAATGAACAGAGACTGAGAGTCTATCTACAGGTTATGGAATTATATGGCAGAGTGTAATTCTCTATCCCATATCACAGAGGTTAGAAGACTTTACAGACAGGTTTTCTTTTGCTCTTGAACTCTACAGAATTTTCTATAAGGTCATTTCTTTCTACACTTTTCCCCATGTAAATAATACCCTGTCACCATCTTGCATGGGTATAATATACATCTTTTAGACATAGGCCAGACATCTTAGTACCTGTAGCACTTTTCCACATTAAAAAAAAAAGATGCCCTTGATAAGTTGACCAACTTGTCCCAATCCTGTAAACAGAGAGGCATCATTTGAAGCTACTCTGAAAGTTACCTTAAGCATTGGTCCTGGAGAGGACTGTTTTGATAACAGCTTTTAGAAAAAAGAAAGGAGAAAGAATAACATTTACTCATTAGTGATCTACTGAGGTTCTCCTGGCACATGCCCTGTCTTCTTGGTCTGGCTAGTGTGATTACGTAGCCCCTGCTCAATGGCTAGACTCAAACCAGTTCAGCAAAATGACCTAGCACTTCCTTGCAAACTGTAAAGATCACCTTTATCAAGCCCTCCTCCTGCCCAGGGGAGGTTAGCACCTGAACATGTAAACATCTTTAAAGAGATATTAAAAGGTCATCAATCAGGAAAAGAGTTACCTCCTTGAAGACATGTAAGCAACTCCAAGCAACTGAGTAAAAAACAGGTGGTCACAAGATTTTTTTATCTTTTACCTACTCCAAATTACCAGTCTTCTTTAAATATCCCAGAGGTCTTTCCTATAGAGGTGCAATGGAGAGGGAAGACAGATCCACTTCTAGTGGACTTGGCTGGAAAGACTTGGGTGCTCACAGAGGAGAACCTCTTCATGCAGCAGTCTGTGTAAGTGGGAGAAAGCTGAGTGGAGTAAAGTTCTACCTGAGAGTCTCATTTGTACTTTTCATAACTCCTGGACATAATCTGCTTTGCTCAGCAGGAGCTGGTTGAACTCCGACACTTAGGATATTACTTCAGTCACATTTTATTCTTGGACTTTCTTCTCTGCAAATATACTGGCTCTAAACCTCAAAGAAGCAATTACCACTCTCCTGTCCTCCAAAAAATACAACATGCCTGAAGAGGAGGCAAAGAAGAGACGAATGTATCCTGAATTAAATAGAGTAGACAGCAGTCAGAGTAAGTGATAAAGAGTTGTCACTGGGACAGTATGGCAGTGCCCAGGCAAACACCTTTCTCTAGCTTACCAGATCAAGAATACAATACAAACCCATGCTTTGCTGATCCTTCCTTGCAAGAGGTACTGCAATTGAAACTCAGCACTTGGGTAATCTCTGCTGGTTCTTGTTCAGTCCTCCAGCAAAACTGATAGTCTTGTGCAATTTTTTTCTTTTGCGTTTACTCCCATTTATTATCTGCTGAGAGCTTCAGAGGAGATAGTTTGTTTAATTTCCTTCCAAAACCCCTTCCCCCCAAAAAAAGAAAGGAGCTCTATAGAACACAGGAAGAAATTGCAAAACTAAATTCCCCCCCCAAGTCAATAAACCATCAGTTTTTAACAAAAAAAATAAATAAACCCAGAACCTGTACAAATAGGGAAAACTCCTGAAATAAGCTTTCTCCACTCCTAAAAAAGAGACGGCAGGGATAAACAACCAGACCAAGTATTGAGCATTATTTACATTGCATGGGGGTAGGAAAACAAAGGAAGAAAATACAGGCAGGAAGAAGAAAGAAATAGGAGGAGAAAACTCTCTCTCACCCCGTCTCCTCCGGCTATATTTGGCACTGCAGGAGTGGCAGAAATGTGAAAGGTGAAGCATTTACATGACTGGAGTACAGGCCTTTCCCACTATTAACTTCTTTGTTAGGAATGCTTATCCAGCAATATAAAAAGGTTTAAAAAAGCAAAAACTGAAAATTCCAATGTAAACTCGGTATCTGTGATCTCATAGCTGTACACACTGTTCCTGGATCTGCTGCCCACTCTCTGGGTCGCCCCAAACTGCTGGCAAGGGAAAAGACAGAAGGATACAGCAGCAGCACCAAGATGGACATGTTTTCAAGCTCCCTGCAAGAATCAGCTTTTTATGACTGTCTCCATAGCTGAAAATGTCCTTTCCACTGGCTTTCAGTGCCCAGTGCCAAAAGGACACACTTGCCAGCTCCTGGGAGGGTAGGAATGTCAAAGACAGAAACAAATAAATGAAAGATTAAAAAGAGACCAAAGCATGAACATCTGAGAGCAGGGTTAGATTCGTATCTGCATCCATTTTTCCATGCCACAGCAAGGTTGTGCCCACAGAGCCACACCATCTGTACTGCAGCACACCCTGTGCCCACAGAGTGCAGTCTGTATCCATCGAGCCTACAATTTCAGATCAAGGTGTTATTGAGGATCTGGTTACACAGTGAATCTTTTATCACAGTACAGTCTATATTGAATACAGCCTTATCCTTTGTGTGAGCCACAATAACAATACTAGTGCAATCTATATTTGTAAAGCCATATCTTAATCTTAAACCAGTTTATATTCGTATTTGTATCACAGGGGACCACATCCACAGAGCAACATCCATCCTGACAAGATTTATTCTAGCCACATAGCTGCTCCTATACCAAGCCTGTCTCATCAGCCACATCCCCAGTACCAGAAGAGTTTGTATCCATAGCCAAGACTTTGTATTAAAAAGATTTAGAAATTATTTACCAATCCAGATCTCTCCAAGCACCTCACATGTGTTGCCCAGAGCAATGAAAATCAAAAACATGTGTCCATGGTGGAGGGGAAGAAGAGATCATCACGTGTCAATCACTTTGAGATTTTCCTCTTGTTTAAAAAAATAATTAAATGTCCGGAATGGAAGGTGTGTCTACTTGGAAGTATGGGGAGCTGGAGAGAAGAATCCCTGTCATTTTATTCCTTGCCACTCCTCTCTTTGTTCAGCAGTGATGAGAGCTTCACAGAAAGCATCAGTTGTTTGTTTCTCCCTCTTCCTCATCAAAGGACTGCACCCCAGAGGAGGTGACATCTGAGACTTTGCGGCTCAGTGCAGCATGTTCCATCTCCTCACGAGGAGACAGTGATTCCAGGTCCCGGCACACTGCGTCATCCTCCTCTGGAGAGGTCTTCTTGTTTAGGAGAGGAGCCTTCTCCAGCCGTGGGTTCCCTTCATCCTCAATGTGGTCCTCCATGTATGTGCTGGACTCAGCCCCACCTCCACCCTGCGCAGTCTGCAAGGGCCACACGTGGACCAGCCCCGTGCTCTGGATGAAGTTCTGCTCCTGCCGCTGTTGCTGCTGAAGAAGGCTGCTCTGAATCAAAATGCTTTCCTGAAGGTTTGTCTGGGACTCATCAAAATTCTGGCCTAAGTAGGAGCCAGTTGCTGGGGAGGCGATGAGGGACTGGTCACTGGTCTCCCAGGCATCAGATGAACCTAAGCAATACATGCCCTGCGAGACGTAGGAATGAGGCCAGCTGTCATACTGCGTCTGGGCCATATGCTCTGTGAGTAAAGAAGGGAAACAACACATTTAACACAATCTCCCTAGGCCAGGCTGGCTCATTCAGATGGATCGCTTGGGTAACTGTGCATGGCACTGTACTAAACAGGGTAGATAAATACTTCAGAAGGGAGAAGGGTTGAAGAGAAAAGGCAGTAGTAGGCAGATGAACTTGATTATGCCCACAACTGACTGCAGTAACTGGTAGCATTTCACAGTTGTGCCCCAAAAAAGGTAAAAGAACTGGGCTTTGGAGCCTCCCTGTTAAGATCAGATTCCTTGGACAGCTCCACAAACATGTGATGCCTCTGCTAGATCCCAATCCCAAAAATTAAAGCTACAGAATAAAACACGGTAGAGGGAAAGGGAACAACATGACAAGAGCAAGAAAGGGGTGTTTCAAGATAAGCAAAAGGCACTAGAGCTCACCTTGGCTCTCCATGAGCTCCTGATAGTTCTCAGAGTAGTTGCCTGCTGTGTTCTCCTGATTTGAATTAACACTCACATCCTCGCCATCCATGGAGGACCAGGCCATGAGAGTTGCCTCAGAAATAGCAAATTGCTCCATCACTCCTGTGGCCAAAGGAGACAGGGAGAGGAAGCAGGGATGTGTGAAAATTCCCACTTCTCATTACCCAATTTAACCTCATCTCTTGGTTACACTGACCCACTCTTGTCCTGTGTCAGCAACCCCCCATCACCCCCTCCACTTTGCAATACCCCTTCCATTGGCAATACTACAACCACATTCTTTCATCTCCTTCCGCAAGCTGAACAACTCACAGGCCCTCCTGAGTGCATTCTTCGTGTTCCTGCACTTTGGTATCTCAAGGATTCTGCTCCGGGAGCTCCCAACCAATCCAATCCACATGCCAAAATAGTTAGCACTACCTGCAAGGAACCGGGCCTCCTTTTCCCCATCACTCAGGTCTGAGTAGGCATCAGCGTCCTTGAGTGCTGTATCCTGTGTATGCTGCTGCTGCTGGCTGTTAGCTTTGCCCCAGCCTTGCCATTCAATCATGTGAGCCACACGGCCTTGGCCCATAGCTGTTGGCTTTGTGACATGGTCCTTCATGCTGCGAGATATCCCTAAGGGACCAGACATTAGAAAACAAGGATGGGCTATTACACAGCTCCAGGATTTTCTGCCACAGTGTTTACCTCTCTTGGAATTGGAGCTTCTCCCCCACTTCCCTGACAGGTTTCAGGACATGGGCTGGATGTCTCCCACCTTTCACTGTATCACTCACCAAGAGAGTTTTTCCATCTTTTCCAATATCTTGGACTGGCTCTCAGTGGGAGCAAAAAGGGAAACTCTAAATATAAAAGACCAGTTCTTTCTTTGCCTAGAATCCATCTAAGACACAGTTGGGCATGAGGGATGAAGCCTGGAAGTGAACAAACTAGGAACTAGAAAATAGGGTTAAACCTAGGGCTGCTGGAGGGGAAGCAATTGAAAATATCTGAGCTGGGGTGCATGGTGAGAAGCCAATATGAGTAAGACAAGTTGGTTCTTTGAAAGGCCAACGGCTAAGAGGTTTCTGTATCTAGAACCATGGTGTTGGAGACTCCTCTAAGGCCCCGGAAAGACAAGAGTCAGAAAGGAGCAGTTGGGAAAGCAATAGAGAGATACGGGAGGAGTCACAAAGGCCTGTAGAGAGAAGCTGCTAAGGATAAACCCAAATTTTGAGGACCTCACCAGAGAAAGATGATTTAGCCAAAGCCCCAATCCCATAAGCATTGGAGTTGCGTTTCAGCTTGGGGAGGATGGAGGTTGTATCTTCCATGGAGAGCTGAAAAGAGAGAGAATATGAAGAAATGATAACAGGAAGGAGAAAAGGAAGTGAACTGAAGTAAGAAATCAGCATAAGGATTCCAAAAGGTAGAGGGAGGATGAGGAGCAGAAGCAACCAATGAGAAAAAAAACAGAAGAAAGGAAGGAAAAACTCAAGGCCATTTAACAAGGACTGCATATTGTATAGCACTGGGACTGAGTGAGGCAAGGTCAGTGGAAGAGGCAGAATCAGGCTGTGAGAAGCCTGACTTTGGCTGCTACCAGTGCTCTACAGACATGCTGCACTGTTCCCAACTCTTTGTTAGAGATGCAAGACGTGGCTGATGGACAATCCAGGGAGCTTACAATGGGGAGCTGACAAAGTGATAAGCAAGACACAACAATGCATAATATATGCATCACACTACAGATATTAACATTTATGTGTTAGTTTCAATTTTAATTTCTTCTCATATGGTCTTAATAAAATGAACATGATGGTCTCAGTGATGCATCCTGTTTCATTCACCTACAACTACCTGTAAAGAAATGAGGCCTACAGTTCTGGATAATACCCTTTACTCCCTTCTCTATGTTCATCCTCAGTCCCTGAATAATAAGGACGGGAAATTACTGGGACAGGCAGCAACCACAAATATCATCACAAAACACCATTCCGCAAGACAAATTCATTAGGCTTCTTCAGTGATGCCAGGCATTGAATATGAGGCTTAATTTTCACAAGGGCTAAATGACCATTGCTTCTGCTCTTCATTTCAACCTTTCTGAAAATCAAATCTAGCATGTTTCAAACACAAAGATACTCAAAAGTAGTGACCATGACAGTGGAAATCTTAAATCCTGACACGAAGCAAGCATTTGGTGCAAACCTCATGAAATGTGAGAAGAGCAATAACAAGACAGTCAAATATTTGGAGGAAAAGGGAAGTATTGTAAAGATGTTAAACTGCATATAATTCCAGTCAATTGCCAAAATATGAAAGGTGAGTCCCTCTGGAAACCAAGTGCAAATGCAATAGCTAAGGCATCCTGTAACTTTGGAGCCAGCAATGTCTGTGTGTAGCATGTGAACTGAAGAAATCAGAAAGCAGGGGAAGAACAGTAAAAAGTGAAATGTGTAGCTGAGAACACAGCCTCTCTTCATGATGCATTTCCTTTGGTGATGAAGCTGGTTGAAGAATGTCCACCTGTGCCCCCACTGGTCGTTGCCACAGGGGCCTGCTGTTCAGTATCCACCCATTTGTTTCAAGAGAGTGTAGGGGTTTTGCTGTGAGACACCTCATGGGAATGGTCCAGAAAAGAAAGTAAACTGCAGAAGGTCTCTACCACTGCAAGACTGGAGTGCTACATGAAGGAAGGAATGAATGGGAATGGGAGGAAATTCATAAGCCAGCTTTGATACCAAAGAATTACAGTGATAAAGAGATGCAATATGAAAGATATCCATGGAGTCAGAATGGGTTGGAAAATGAAAATACAAGTAAGGAAACTGTCTTCCACTGTCTTTAAGGAAACATGACTATGTAATTTGCTTTCAGCTAGACAGAAGTACAATGAGAAAAAAACTGACAAATTTCTTCCTGATAGTTGATGCATGCGCCATAATTTTCCTGCATAATTCGTTTCTCTGATTGAACCTAGGCAAAAGATCCCAAGCCATAAGTACCACGAGGAAAGAGACATCAGTAGCCTGAGGGTTAGTTAAAAATATAAGTCCCCTTGATATTCAGTGGCCTAAGTGCTTTCAGACCATAGAGAACCACAAAATTAGTGTCATTTAAATATTTCGAAAGCATCTGGAATTTGAAAATGCTTATACTCATAAAAATGCAGATTCTTATCCTGCCTTTCCAGGTGTACAAAACTGTCAAAGATAATCTATGTGAACACACTTGTTAAGCCTCCAGAGCAGAAAAAATAGCCTGGTAACACTAACATGCATTATTCCTTTTTCAGGATGATGGGTTTGCATTAGTGAAAAAAGAAAAAAAAACCAAACTATTTTTCCATGGCACAGGTAGTAAGAGCATCAAAAAACATGTGTTAGTAATGTTTTCTTGATTCTTCTTCCACTTGTTAACTAAAGTTAAGTGGTGTTGATCATCTTCCCTATTATACTTTAAGAATTCTTTTACTTCTGTATGCAGCTGAAAATGGGGGATATATTTCTCCCAGACTCTTGGAGAAAATCAAATGATGCTCTAATCAAAGGCTACTGATTTTTTTAACATGCTGGACAGACACTTTAATCTTACAGTTAAGAATCCATCTTACTGAAATCTCAAAAAGAGAACATACGAAATGACACACATTTGACCCAAAGAGGATAAAAGCAATTTAATAGCCACCTGCAGATCTAAATAACTGCCAGACAGCAAAAAGCCCGGAGGCAAACAAAAATTTAACACCATCCTTTGCTTTCTTAGACAATTCCCAGAATTTCAGTGGCAATGAAGACTTTCAGTCATGTTTCCATTCTGGTCTCCACTGTATCCAATGGCAGGGAAATCCAGGTCCTTCTATGACTATAAAATCTGAATAGTGGTATGGTGCATACTCACATTGATACCATCCCAGGAGAAATCTGTCCGTGTTTGCTAAAGAAAGCAAAGGAGGACATCATGTTAGTGTAAAAAAGAAGATGCAAACATACATGTATCTCTCCAGTAGTTTGCCATAATCAACAGCCACGACTTCCTCTGATGTATTAAAAAAACCTTTTGAGCTGTTTTCATTCTCTGCTGTTAATTATGGTGTCTGTAGGTATCACAGTTATACTTCCTATGTATTCTGAGTACAACATAGGAAGTTACAGAATTATTTTCTGATTAAATTATTTTCTCTTGTAGTTTTTCTGTTTGACCATTATGACCCACTTTCCCCTTGCAAACCAGATCCATTCCCCCTCTCAGCCATTACTGTACCAATTCATAGTGCATTTCTTTCAGCTGGGAGGATTCACGTCTCAACATCTCAGTTTTGGGGATATAGAGACTCAGGAAAATTTATATTAATTAATTTCACCTGTGGTATCCATTCACACAAATCAAAATGTTCACTGAGGTATAGTTTATGCTCCATGTCTTTTAGATCTGCACTTGATTTAACAGAATTTTCCATATAAGTTTGGGCTCCACAATTTTTACCAGGAGTCCATGAGACTCTGAGTTTCTTGAAGTTACATTCCAAGTCAGCAAGGTATACTAAGGAAATAAAAAAACTGTATGGTTTTTCACATTGCATGTTATTTGTGAACATTATTTGCCATTCTTCAAATATTATGTGATTCCAATAGTTCTGATCTTTTTATTAATCATGACTGCATACCCTTATCCTTACAGAGCTGAAAATTCAGGTGTCTTAAGATTGCAGAAGCTACCATAATTCAGACCAGCAAATGAACCAGCTCTTGAGATACTGTATTGTAAAACAATTGGCACTGAGTTACTAGCAAATGCATCCCAAAAAATCAAAAAGGAGACAAATTAATTTATTCAGTATAAAATCAGAAGGTGTTATGACTGTGCACAGAAGTTGTGAGAAACAGTGCTGGCCATTTCATTGAATCCATTATTCAAACAATGCAGACCTACAGGCTTGTCAGAACTGCCACAGTTTTTCCCATGTTCTGATCCACTCTAGTCATGAGTAGTAAAAAGCACTTTCATTTGCAAATTCTTACTCACAACAGATACCGTGAAGGGAGTGACTTGACTCTATTCCATGCAAGTCAAACTGCACGGATATGAAGCTCTGATCCTTAGGTGCACACTGGCATTCTGGTCCTCTCCCAGAACACTCCATGTCTGAACTCAGAAAAAATTGAAACTTTCAGATCCCACTGAGTGAGTCAAGGACACTTACCTCAGCAGAAGGTCGATGGAAACTGCTGCCATGCAGTGAACTGGTGCTATCCATGTTGATTTGGTCCACATCTTTTAGTCCCTTCCAGTCTACTGCGATCACCTCGTTTCCTGTGAGAACACATCTAGTCAGGCTTCTGAATGCCACTACGATTTGCTCTAGCAATCTTAAGCAAAGTCAGCTCAGCATACAGGAGAATAATTGAGTTTAAAGCCACAATAGCCTTAAAATCACACCTGATTTTAATCAGAACACCTGTACATCACTGTACATCATCAACTATTGTATTTCACACAGCTATCTTCATTTGAAGATCAGTCATTCGTGTTTTTATGAAGCAAAATCTGTTTGGCTAAAAAACAGCTTCCCAGGAAAAAAAATCATCTAGTTATTATACATGACTGAAACAGAACCAATTCTTTGGATATCTGGTTCCAATATTAAAACACCATAACTTAAAAAGGCATTTCTCCTTTATTTCTCCATTATAGTATGGATTGGTCTGACATCATCTTAGAGCTCCTTGTACCCTTGCTTTGCTGTTCTCTGCAAGATTAAAGATCTTTTTAATACCTGCTATTACAAGTCAGGAAGGTTATTCATACACTTGCTTTTCATCTTCACAAACCAAATTTTCTTACAGTAGAAAATTATTCTAGCCCCCTTAGTAAATCTGTGTCTCTTTTTAAAAGATATCTCAATATTTTCAGTTCCTTGAAATGTGGACATAGAAGCATACACAGTGATACAGGACTGTTCTCACCCATTCTGCAAATAAAGTTAAAACTTACTTGTTGCTCCTTGTCTCACTAACGTATTGTGCCATAATCTTGCAGCACAATGCAAAGTTGCAGTCTTTAAACAGTCAGCCAAGTAACCAGGACTGCTCTGCGTGACTGCTCTGTCTAGTTAGCTTTGCACTGTGCCTTCAGCCGTCGTGCTATTGTCAAACTCTGTTAAAAGTTACTCAATTCCATGTCATGGAGGAAAGGTTTGTACTGTGTTTAAAACTGAGTCTTTTGGAACCCGGCAAGAAATAGAGCTCTCCAAATGGTCATACGTTCCTGGGATTAATTCAGCATTCTATAGTCTATTTGAAATATATGCCATAGACTGTCAATGGTTCCATTTTCATTAGTTTTTAGCTTTTTATTTACTCTTTATCACAAGTTTCTTCTCCACAGACGTCTGCAAATCCCTGTGCTCATTCTAACAGAATTCTAACACATTTACACCGATTATCAATGCATTTCCCAGGTAGAAATCTGGCAGTCAAGAGATTCTGTGCTCCACCCCACACATGCAGTAAGTATGTAGGCACTTACATGTGGAAAACTAAGGCACTCATCAGCTAAAAATCAAGATGTAAAAAATTAATTTGGTCCCTCAGAAAGGCTCAACATGGCAAGATGAAAACTAGCAGAAAGCAAATCTTATCTGAGTTGCTGTCCACCACAACATCACATCCCATATTTTTTTGCTGTGGAAGATGATCTGACTCTGGAAGAATCCAAGCATATTTTCCTGTACTGTACACTACAAAGATGAACATATAGGTCAGACAGAGCCAGACTTCAGGAGGAGGCAGAACAGGGCCATGATAAGCATGCCAAAGAGCACCTTTCAAGGCTGTGGTCCTCTTGACCGATTTTCTTGGCATGCATTTGGCCTTACTGAGCTCAATTATTTATTTGTAATTGTGCTCACTACTAAGCACAATCAGTGGTACTGTCCCTCAGGTGTCTGTACTGGGACAAGTACTTTTTAATAATCTGCACCAATGACACAGTGAGACTGAATGCATCCTGAGCAAGTTTGCAGAAGACACCAAGCTGTGTGGTGTGACATGTGGTTGACACGTTGGAGGGAAGAGATGCCCTCACAAGGGACCAGGACAAGCTCCAGAAATAGACCCACATGAACTTCATGAAGTTCAACAAGGCCAAATGCAAAGTCCTGCACCTGTGCAGGGACAACCCCCAGTATCAATGCAGCTTAGGGGATGAAAAGATTCAGAGCAGCCCCACAGAGAGGGACCTGGGGGTATTGGAGGACGAAAAGCTGGACATGAGCCAGCCATACACACTTGCAACCCAGAAAATCAACTGTATCCTGGGCTGCATTGAAAGATATGATGCCAGCAGGTTGAGGGAGGTGATTATCCCCCTCTGCTCTGGTGAGACTCTACCTGGAGTACTGCATCCAGTTCTGCAGTCCTCAGCAAAATTATGAACCTGTTGGAGCAGGTCCAGAGAAGGCCCATGAAAATTATTAGAGGGCTGAAACAGCTCTCCTGTGAAGACTGAGAAAGTTGGGGTTGTTCAGCCTGGAGTAGGCTACAGGGAGATCTTATTGCTGCCTTTCAGTACTTAAAGGGTGCTTATACAAAAGATGAGGACAAAACTTTTTAGCAGAGCCTGTTGCAATAGGACAAGGTGAAAGGGTTTTGAAGTAGAGAGAGATGGTAGATTTAGCCTAGATAAAAAGAAAACAATTATACAATGAGGCTGGGGAAACACTGAAACACATTGATCAAAGAGGTGGTAGATGCCCGATCCCTGAAAATATTCAAGGTCAGGTTGGAATGGACCCTGAGCATCCTGATGTGCTTGAAGATGTCCCTGCTCATGGTAGGTTGTTCTGTCTTCCTGTAAAATTCAACTTCTAACTATCTTCTGGTATGAAAGATGCTCTGTCCTGGGCACATGTGCTTCGTGATGGAGGTCTAAGTGCCAGCAACTGGAGAGACCAGACTGAGTGAAATCAGCTGGAGGAAGTGAGAGCATAAAATGAAGATATGATCAATAGCCAAAAGGAAGGTGAAGTGATCTGGGTGCCAGATGTGTGCCCCTGAGGGTGACACCACAACGTGAGTTGGCTATCAGAGGGCTCAGGGGAGTCCCAACCACCTGTTATAGAGCTCTCTGTGTGTATCTGTGAGGGATCTGTAGCAACATCTGCAACTGGGCTACAGTCTATGGGGCTGCTATATCCAGGTGGTATTAACTGAGGAGATAGGGATGCAGGAGCAGCTACTAGGCAGACCCATGTTCCACATAATGTATCTCCACCATGATCAACCACAGATCAGAGTAGGATGAGGCTGCCTGGCAGTGTTTGTGTGAGTTTTGTGTTTGTCTGTGCTCATCTGTGTGGCTTGCACCTATATGCATAGATGTGTTGCATATGCTTACATGTATGAATCCTAGGAACACTGGCTGCACAGGCTGCAGGGAGCTGCAGCAGCCTCACCTCTGTTAGGATGCCAGATTTATCCCTGCTAACACAGAAGGGTACTTGAGGGTGTTCACCAGAGCTTCCCAGCAGGAGGCATAGCTATTCCCAGGCCTCAGCAGACTGCCAGGTCTCTCCCTCTTTGAATCAGTGGGAGGATAAAACTGGAGTTAAGAGCAGAGTGGGAGCCTGCCCCTATCTGCTGAGATCTAGTTGCCTCTTTCTGCAGAGGCAGCCCCTGCTCCCTCACTCCATCCACAACCCTCCACACTAGAAATGGGATGGCTGGGGCATTCCTGCTGCAGAGCTGATCAAGACAGTGATGTTGGAGTGGCAAGAGAGATGCTGCCACTCCAGAGCAACAGGCAGCCCCCTGCCTGTTGTACAGAAGCCTTGAGTGCAGGCAGCAGTGTCATGCCTATTTTACCTCTGTTTGCCCGAGGTCCTTTCCCTACACTCTCATCTGTTTCTGAGCATAGTACTGTGGCCCTTCTGTAAGTCTAGACAGACATTCTGGCACAGTGGGTAACAGGCAGAAGCACTGCTCAGTGACTACACTGCAAAGGCCTCTCCCAGCCAAAGAGAGGCCAGCGTCAGGCATCCCGGTGCTCAGCACATGTGACAACATCCCCCGAGTTTGGCAAGTGACACTCAACTTCTTGCTCTCAGTTCTGCCGGCCCACTGATGGTTTCCATGAAGTGTTAGACTGTGGCAAATATTAATACTGTTCTGACAGATGGCGGCATCAAATGGCTGAAGAACGTTAACATAAAAAACTTATTTGCCTCAAAGTCCACATCCCTTCCATCATAGTAAACTAAAGGCCTATGAAATCAATTTATTACTGTTTTTTCCAGCTGAAGTATCTCACCTACCTAGACAAGGGAAGAGGAGTAACACGTGATCTTACATGCACTATAGTCATAAAGACTGAATAATTATTGAAAATTCTTGGTCTAAACAGTTTCACAGGCACTAAGAAAGAAACACATTAGGATGAAATAACTCTTTAATATCTGTTAAACACTTTTAAATGCATTTAAAAGCATACTTCAGCATAAATATCTGCTGAAGAGTTCTAACATCACACACTGTGGTTGAAAAGGAAATCTCTGACTTCTAATTGGCTTTGGGCCTGGGGCAATGTTACTTCCTCTTACTGAAAGTTTGATAAAGGTTAGAGGGTTTTTCCCCTTCTGCTAGAAATAGCAAGAGCAACATTAATCCACAGACATGAAAGACCAAGTGCTGTTCTGACAGATGGAAGAAAAGAAACATGGAAAATCAGAAAGATGTATAAAAAATGAAGTGGAAAAAGCTGAATACAGTATATTATATTTGAGTCTTGTTTTTATCCAGCATCTTGTCTATTCCTTTCTCCCTTCAAATGGTATGGGTTTTTTTTTCTTTTCTAATGGTATGTTTCTTCTCTGATGTAGTTTTTCTCGTATCCACCTTCCATTCCAGCTTCTGCTAATCAACATAACTATTTCATTTGTAATTCTGTCATAAATCACCTCCTAAAGAACAGGATTTGCTGCTCTGCATATACAGCTGACAAACATTTAAAAGATGTGTGGGTCATTAAGCTAATTTTAAATCTTTTTAAACACATGCTACTGAATTTCTCATTGAAATGTTCTGAAATTAGATTATGAAAGTCAAAAGATAACTGAGTTTCTGATTTCCTTGTCATTGTGTCTGTATGGTGTGTACAGAAAGGACATAGCAGGGTTTTGTTTTCATTGCAGTTTGATTTTTTTTTTTAATATATTCTTTGTTTTAGAGGGTTTTATCATCATAAATTTCATCCTTGCTCTGGAAGATTCAGTGAATGACTGAAGAACAAGTAGTAAGCTAACTACATGAAGCACTGAGACAAAACCAAAGCAGCTGAAATACATAAATGTATTAAGCCACACCATTTGCAGATAATTCTTGCTTTGTATTTTTAACACAAACTTGATAAAAAAAACTCTGGGACACACTCATCATAAAACCATGTTTCATCACAACTGACGTAATATTACAACTCAGGTCCCCTAAGCCTTTAAGGGAAAAATACTATTCCTCCTTTCACTGTTACAGTAAAATCCAAAATTCATCTTTAAGTCAGACCTTTCTAAAGAATAATGATGAAAAACATTTAAAGAGGAAAAGATAGGGGAAAGAGAACGCTGTTTTCCACATTTTTGTTTCTTTTTTTCTGAGCATCATAACTTTCAACTCTCAGAAATCAGAAAATGTGCATTCTCAAGCAATATGAAAAACTGACCATTTTGATTAATGCAATGGAAAATTGAAGAAGCTACCTGGATGGCTGTATCCCACCTTGCTGATCCATTATTATTACCTTTTTCCTATTTGAGTAGCTTATTTTGCCACATTTATCATGCAGACAGAATTTCTTGGATATACTTTCAGGCGCTTTGCATTTCTGTGATCACAGGAAACTTCCCTTGTTTCCAATTACTTCTTACTTAATCTTAACAAGTCCGTTCTCCCCGGGTTTCCTTTTGATATTTTCTCAACTCCTATTACCACTGTGTATTAATTGATACTATATTTAGTATCAATTTAGTAGTTTCACATGTATTGTGCTCATTTTACAAGGTACATATTTGATTCAAGCATCTACATCTATGCAGAAATATTTAATAATCTACTTTGTTATAACTTCTGTGCTAGTGGACAAAAATCTTCTCCAATTTATCTTCGCTATTTTGTTCCACACTAAGTAGAATAATACAGTATAAGAATCTCAAGTTCTGCTTTTTCACTTCCTGGTATGATGCTGGTGAAGATGTACACCATATACCAAATACGTATTTGTGTCAATTGCTTTGTGATTTGTCAAGCCAGTTAGCATAAGAAGACATACATAAATTAAACAGTATCTCTACTATCCACTGCTGGCAATCTTTTGTCTGTTTCTCAAGTTTTACTTTCCAGCAGAGAGTAGAAACACTATCATTCAATATTGGTAGCCAAGGTTAATGTTGGTAAAGAGCTAGAGACCAATATTTAGAGTAAATGGTTCAATTATTCTTTTCCATTCCCCATTTTTTCCATGAACAACTTAAAAAACAAATAATTGCAGTAATTATGATCTTTAAACTGTTGTTTCCCTTTTATCAATTTGCATGACACTCGTGGGAGTGTAGAATCTTTGTCAAACACAACATCATGGTCTCCTGTCAAATGTGATTGAAAGAGTTGGAAGCCATTGGGAAGGAATGACAGATGGATGGACAGCAGAATCATAGAAACCTCTTTCATCCCTGAATGCTTTACAGAGAGCCATTCAAAGCTTGCCAAAAGGTCAACATCAAGAAATGGAATAAACTTCTGTCAAGTGAATTGTCCCTGAGGTGAACTTCAAATGAAAGCATTCAGATTATCTCAGGTAAAGCTGAGAAATCAACATGAGTTATGCTCATGTGTAAGTATTCTAGGTTGTACTGCATAAGGGAACATTGAAATTAGATGCTGATGGCACCTACGTTAGAAGACTGTGGAAGATAAACAGAGAAAAGCCTGTTTTCACGGATGAGAGAGGGCTGAACAGTTTGGCACTAATCGAGGCAGAGAAATGCATGGGTGTCCACAAAGCAGATGTCTTTAAAATTTTTGATCAAAAACAAAAACACAGCTCTGAGGGGGTGTAAGATTAGGAATCACATGGGCAATTGTCAGATCTTTGGTCTGGATTTAGGTATTCTAAATTGCTTCTCAGACCATTCTGCCCCTTTCTGCAGGTAGATCTTTTTGTAGAACTGTTCAGGAAATAGAATTAATGAATAAAGCTTCATATTTGGAGCTCCAGCACCAACATTTTTCTTCTTGATTGGAAACACTTTAAAATCAATACTAAATACTACTGCATACCATGCCTAACTAAAAGGAGATGAACAGAAAGCCTACTGTTAGATAAAAGCAGTTCTTTTCTGAGAAACAGTCATGTCATTTAATCTGAAGAGGTACTGCAAAACAGAACACATCCAAATAGCACAATTTAAAAAGATCTCAAAGTCCTGTCTCATTTGGAGAACAGGTATCAGCCAGCATGAGCAGTGGTGATGGGTTTATCTTCATTCTTCATTGCTTCTCTGAAGTGCAGAGAATGTGTCCCCAGGGGCCTCATTTAGTACAGTAAGTATGAAAACGTCAATATGAACCAAGACAGCAGCCCTTTTTTGCTGGCCTATAGCCAACAATACAGAAGTAGCATGCAGCAGACAGTTTCATACGTTGATCTCTGTATGTGTTGAAATTTTAATCTCTGCGGCCCACTATGTCAAATGGACACTGTCCTAGAGCACAAGAATATCCTCAGTTCTGATATCTATGTCCATTATTTTCACCCCTAACAGTGAGGAAGAAAAACCAACCCAAATACTCCTCAGGAGCCACCCAGCAGATCACAATGCAGCTTTCTCCCTGAACTCCCTTCCCTGGAGCAGAGCAGAAAGGTGTGACTCCAGAACCACTGCCACCACAGCTGCTGCTGACAACTTCATCTCCACTTGCAGATGGAATGTAACCCTGCACAAAGCAGAAGCCCAGCAAACTTTGAGGGCCCTGCTTGCCCCCCATTTTCACCCACTAATCATGATTCCATCACCTCCTGCTGTCCTCAGGTTCTGTAACACACATGAGGAGAGCAACATGGACCCTTCCTGCTATACCTTAACTCCTATTTACCCTTCTCCCTTGTGTTACTATACATATGAAAAATACATAGAGTTGGGCCCCCAATCTTCTTTGCCCTACTCTCTCCCATTCACACCACAGCCCTTTCAGAATATCCCTTCTGCCTCAGTACCTCCACATATTTTTCACCTTCTGTTTTCCTCCCCCTGTCTGTCCCCAGGCCAGCCCTGTTCCACGTTTTTTAAACACCTTCAGGGATGGTGATTCCACCTTCCTGGGCAGCCTATTTCAGTGTTTGATAACCCTTTCAGTGAAAATGTTTCTTCTAATATCCAATCTAAACCTCCACTGGTGCCATTTGAGGACATTTCCTCTTGTCCTACCCCTTGTTACTAATGAGAAGAGACTCTCCACAACCTCTTTTCAGATAGCTGTAGAGAGGGGTAATGTCTCCCCTTGGCCTCCTTTTCTCCAAACTAAACAACCTCATTTCCCTCAGATGTTCCTGACAACACTAGTTGTCCGGACCCTTCACCAGCTTCACTGCCCTTCTTTGGACACATTCCAGCAGTACAGTATCTCTCTTGTTCTGGGGTACCAAAAACTGAACACCATATTTGAAGTGCAGCCTCACTAGTGCTGAATACAGGGGACAATCACATCCATAGTCCTTCTGGCCACGGTATTTCACAAGCCAGGATGCTGCCTGTTGGCTGCTTTGACCACCTTGGCACACTGCTGGCTCATATTCAGCTCCAGGTCCTTTTCCACCAGGCAGCTTTCCCACCACTCTTCCCTAAGCCTATTATGGGGTTGCTGGGGTTGTTGTGACACAAGTGAGCCAAGGACCAGACACTTGGCTTTGTTGAACCTCATACAACTGGCCTCAGCCAACCCAGCCCCCACAGCTCCCTCTGTAAAGCCCTTCTACCCTCAGGCCGATCAACACTTCCACTCCATTTGGTATCATCTGCAAACTTACTGAGCGTGCACTTGATCATCTTGTCCACATCATTGATAAAAATACTAAAAAGACCTAGCCCCAGGGGAAAGCTGCTTGTAACCAGCCAACAACTGGATTTAACTCCAGTCAACACAACTCTTTGGGCCTGTCCATCCAGACGATGTTTCATCCCCATCCAAGCCACACACAGACAGTTTCTCCAGGACAATGCTGTGGGAAACATCATTGAAGTATTTACTAAATTCCAGGTAAACAACATCAACAGCTGTCCCCTCATCCACTAGGAAGATCACCCTGTCACCGAAGGGGATCAGTTTCATCGAGCAGACCTGCCTTTCATAAACCCATGCTGACTGGGCCTGATCAACTGGTTGTCCTGCAGGAGATGCATGATGGCACTCATCATAGAATCATCATAGAATGGTTTGAAGGGACCTTCCCTCTTTCAGTTCACAGACATTACCCCTTGTTTTATCACTGCGTGTCCTTATAAAATGTCCCTCCCCAGCTTTCTTGAAGGTCCTCTTCAGGTACTGGAAGGCCACTATAAGACCTCCCAGGAGCCTTCTCTTCTCCAGACTGAACAACCCCAGCCCTTTCAGCCTGTCTTCATATTCTTAGCCTGTCTTCTTTATTGTCTTCTTCTTTTGAGGTGTGGTGGGAAAGTAGGCATTTAGTGTGTTTGGGATGTGTATCAGCTTGTCACTATAGCTGGAGTAGATGTGTAAGAAAGAGTATAAGCACAGGGGAAATAGTAGTGATACTTTCCCAGCATACATGTCCCAGCTTCCTGCAATTTACACCTCAGGTAGTTCCTGAGACAGAGATGTTGCCTCTGTATTTAGTAATTTTTAAGTCTTATATTCATCTGTTCATTTTTTCAACCAAATAAAACTTTTAGAACCCATAGTATCCTATGTCAAGGAGTTCCACAATTTAACTGCATTGTATGAAGTGTTGGCTTACCACTGGCTTAGATTCATTTGACATCTAGATTAGGTTTTGGAATAGATAATGAAATATTTTCCTTCTTCATTTTCTCCAAGCTGCTTATATCACAGAGAAAATTAATGATTTTATAGATATCCATCGTAACTTTCCCAAATAATGTCTTTCCCATACTTGAGAAACCCCTATCTATTTAAATGACTCCTCACATATAAGCCACACCATACCTTTGATTGTTTTTTATAAGCTTTTCTTAATATTTTCCAGTTTGATTATGTCTTTTCTGAAATGGGCTTAGACAATCAAGGACAACGCATTATATTAAAAATAAGAGAGTAGTATGCATTTATGCATAATATAATACTATTACTCATTTTATTCTCTATTCTTTTCCTAATTACTAACATTTGATTGGCAGTTTTTCTGGTACTCAGCATTAAGCTACGCAATTTAGCTCCAAGATCTCATTCTTGCCTGGAACTAGTAAACTCAGAACCTCCATCATTGCATATGTAACACTATATTGCTTTACCTGAGTGCATAATTTTACACTATCTATATCAAATTTCATCCATAATTTTAACATCCAGTCATACAGCATTGTAAAATGCTTTTGCCAATCTGCATATAGCTTTTTTTTACTCCCACAAATGATTACTGTCATTATCATACTTTGCTACTTCATTATTTACCCCCCCTTTTTCCTATTATTAATGGATATGCACAAATCTGAAAAAATTTGCTTGTGAAAACTGGCCACTTCATACTAAACCTCATTTCTTACCTTTACCCAGCTAGTTGATAATTTCAGGAACTTCCCTTTGATTTAACAGCAGATTCATGTCTCTAACAACCTGGGGTGAAGGCCTTTTATAAATGTGCTTTGCAAATAGCCATTGGATGTCCTTTGACAATATGCTTTTTGACCCCTTCCAAGAATTTTAAGACATGGTATCTCTTAATAACAGGAGAATTAACTCTTTCTCAGTATAGCTTATTTGTCCATGCATGCAGTACTAATTCTGTTCTTCAGAGTCGTGTTTATTAGCTTGCTGGCCAGATGTACCTTATTTTCTAGCCTATAGTTTTCCAGATCTCAAAATAATTTTAAAAACAGGCATCTCTCACACTCTGAGTCACTGAAAACCTCTTTAATAGTAGCATCATGCACTAAGTTCTCCGAATCATTGCACAAGGCAAGTTACTTGTATTTTACGGGCTCTTTGACAAGCTCTTTAGAAGTAAACATTTAACTTGCCAGCCTACACATAGGGTTAACTGAAGTCCCTACCACTACTGAATTTCCTGTCTTCACAGCCCCTTTGAATTTCTTGTGGTTGTCACAATTTTCCGCCTCCAGCCCAGACAGAGATTGTAACTGGTCAGTAGTATGATGCCTAAAACTATTTTTCCCATGTGGAATATCAGTCCACATGCTAGCTATGTGAACCACAAAACTATTTTCTCCACTAGTTAAGAAATTTTGCACTGTAATCTTCCATGTAATCTTCCCCATGTCTGATCAATATCTATGGATACAACCACATCTTCCCAGAATACAGAAACTACCAGAATACCAAAACTATGTTTCCTTTAAAATTCTAGTATACTCCTGGACTTGAGAGCTTGTGGCTTAAACTAATAGAAAAACATCCTGATAATCTAATCTAACCTTCTTAAATTAAGAGAAGCTAAACATATTCACTTTGTTAATGATACTTTCTGTTGCTGTGCTTGAAATGGAGGATTTTTTTTTTTAAATTCTTAATTCTTATGTGTTCATATGACAGAAGATTCAGTGCAACTCTTAGCAATTTATTCCAACAGCTAAGTATTTTTACTTTTGGCCCATTTCCAATCTGAATGTATCTGCAGTCCTTCCGTTGCATCTTAAATGTTTTCTGCTAGGTTGAAAAGTCAGATAGTTTTTGTTTTTTTTTTTCTTCACTCACTTAGAACTGTCACTGAGTCACTTATGTAAGTGATACAAAAGGTACAGGGTTTTTTTATTCATGTTTACATGTTTATTTTCTGGCTATTCTTCAGTTTTGCAGTACTTCTCAAAGTGATAATAATAGAATTAGACAAAGTAAATGAAAAATGTTTTTCACAAGTGCCAAATGTAGAGAAAATATAACCTCCTCTTCTTTTCAATATTCAGCTCTTAATAGATCAAAGAACCACAACAGCTTCTTCAGATGCAGCATGACAATAGCAGCTGTTGATGTACTGATTTTCTGTCAAATATCTATAATCTTTTTCGGTGTGACTGCTTTTTAATATAGAGCTCTGGTCCTGTAAATACTGTTCACACTCTGTCATTAGAGATAACTCATATTTGCTTAGATTGAAACACACAAATGAATCAGACTGTTCCACATCACTGATTCATCCTTTTCATTTGTATTTTCATTTTTAGCAGTTGTTCCAGTCTTTGTGGATTCTACCAAGTTTATTACTATTTTAGATTCCCCTCAGGATTTCGAGCAATATGTTAAAATCACATGGTACTGACAACTGGCACTGAAAAATGTGGGATCACATACGAAACACAAGCTTTTCACCAACAACTCTTTCTTTGTTACTATTTTGCTATCTATTGATGCACTTAAAATGTATGATATTCATATATTATTAGTCAAAGAATCATGGGACCCTAAGTTGGTTGCTCACTGATTAATGTTTTTATCTTTTACTATGTAGTATTTTAGATCCATAACCATGACTGTAGACAAGGGTACTTCATCATAGAAGTACTTGGCTGCAAGAAGTCTCATAAAAGTCATGAAATTAATTTATCATAGACGCATAGAATGGTTTGGGTTGGAGGGGATCTTTAAAGGTTATCTAGACAACACCCCTTCAACCCTACTGGCAAGTTAGCTTGACAGGATATGGCTTTGTCAGTCTGACTGGCATATTGTCCTTCTAATACTTTATTTGGAATTACATCAAATAGACAAAATTAAGTACCTAGGTCACCTCATTAGAACTTCTGAAGTTGTGATAAAACCCCAGCTTTTCACTTCCATATCTTCCTTGCTATTTCAAGACTTACTGAAAAATGAAGCTTTGACTTTGCTTAAAAAGTATTGAGCACAAGTTATCTCGAATTGGCTGTTGTCAGTATCAGTCTAATATCATGGTTGTTTGCTGTTGGACAGCATATCTTTGTTAAATGAGATGAAAACTATTTTTCTCTTACTTCCCCCCCCCCAAGAAAACATTTTTTAATTGATTTATTTTTTATTAGTTTACTTGTTCTGCCCTAATACACATTAGTCTACAGAAATCAGATTCCCAGGTCTATGATGCCAATACAATACTATTCATTACTTCAATTTTCCCATAATTTCCATTGCAATTTCTCTCATAATTCTCTCATATTACTGTCTGTAAGAGTTCACAAAGTCAGTATGTTGTCCTTCAGTCTTTCCAAAAGAGAAGTCCTTGGTAGATCATCAACGTGCCAAAGACTCTTTTCTTATACTAATGACCCTTGCTGATACACCCATTCATTTTTAGTATGGTTTTACTCTAAAGCTAGGCTTATGCAGTCATGCCATTTGTTAGCCCTCTCTCCACAACAGCTTCAATACCATCCAGCCTATTTCAGTAACCCTGACAATAGAGAAGGGTCTCAAAGAGAATCAGTTTGTATGCCCTTCATGACAACTGGCTGCTAGGTCCAGGAGATAGAGTGTCTGTTCCAACCCTTGATGGAAGAAATAGGTTCTTATCCCAGGGCTGTTCAGGGGAGTTTTTAAAGTTATCAGATTGAGAGCTAGTTGAAAGAAGAAAGGCCAGGGTGGGAAGAAGTAGGAGTAATGAAATGAGATCAAGCAGAAAGCAGTCTGATATGGAAGGAAAGGTGTCCCTTTGTCCCTCTGTTCTGCTTATGATTCCCCCAGGTAAGAGGAACAAGATTTCACAGATGCCCTTCTTCATGTATTTCCACTATTGTTTCCATATTCCCTATGGAGTGGAGGTTTCCACCCAGAGCTGTGTGCTCCTTCCACCTGCATGCATGCAAGTAAATTAATATATCCCTTGTGCCATGACACTGGTTCTTTCTGCATTCTCATTTCCTCTCCTAGCTGTCTCCCCCTCACACTTACATGTTGAAGGTGAAGTTCCCTTGATATGATATATGCATGCAGGGTATATATCTCACTTTTTCACACTCCAAATGCATAGATGATGCTTTGCCATACCAAATGTCACTCCGTACACCTTCAGATCTGTGGAGGGACAAGCGAGGAGAAAAATGAAGGGGGAGTTCACTAATTGCTCCAGCTGCTTACTCCCTCTCCTGTCAGTCTCCTGTCCTGCTCCCACTCTGCTGAATCTAAAGTGGCTGGGTTAGAAGTGAGTCGTCTTTGGCTCCTATGGTGGATGCTATAAGCCATTATACTTAGCAGAGCACATTCAGCAAGAAAGCAACATAGAACGTTCTGCTCTTTCCAACAGTACTCTAACTATTCCTTGTAGAGGGAAGACCAGCAAGCAAGCCTTTTGGCTTTAGCAGGTCAGATTTGACCCAGAGATTGATAAATGAACAACATTGCTTTCTGCATTCTGCATGGCCAGGGACTGATACTCTCTCTGTGCATAAGCCTAAACCAGCTATCTCTTGAGCTGTTCCTTGCAAAATTTACAGGCTAAACAAACATGGACTTACAACTGACAGCTGGGGCTATTACGGCGAGGGAGTCTGTGGCATGTGGTACTCTCTGCAGTTAAAGGGAAGGGGGAGAGGAACATACAGGAGTGTACTACCAATATACAGAAGACCTGGGGTCCACTGGCATGACTAAAGCAACAAGTCTAACCTGACCAGGCTTTAGATCCTAAGCACAGGGTCAGAGCTTGGAAAGCACCTCCTGAGGTCCAAACTCTTGCTCAAAGAAGTCAGCTATGAGGTTAGACCAGGTTATTCAAGGTTTTATCCAGTCTGGTCTTGAAAACCTCAAGGAATGGACACTGCACAACTTCTCTGGGAAACACCTTCCAATGCTTGACACGCCTCATGGTCAAAAGGCTTTCCCAGCTATCCAGTGTGAGCATCTCTAGCTTCTCTTCCCACACTCCAAACGTTTCTTGGAGTATTTTCCCACCACTTCATATCACTTCAAAAACATACTTGCTGCAGGCTTCTGAGCAAAGACATGAGAGAAATCAGAGACATCACCAGAAAAAAAGAGAGAAATCTTGAGCTTAAATAGGCCTGAGCTTTCTATCCATTTAAATCTAATCAAGGAATTAAGAGAGACCTTGTCACACTAGTCAAAAGAGTCAGTGTTAGGAGATGTCTGAGCTGTGGTCAAAGGTACACTGTGATTTCTGGTGTCCTTTATAAGACTGAAAGATGTTATATTAATCCATTTCAATTTTACACATAGGAAGGTACTCTGTTGTGCCCCTCTCAATTACTTTTCCCCAGGGAAAAATAATCAAAAACCTCACATTTAGGAAAGAAAATGTAAAGTTGCACATTACTAAACATGTGCAAACTATGACATCTAACTAGATCATAGTAAAACATCCCTGCGGGAAATGGAGAAATCATGTGGCTTGTTTAAAATTGGAATGGAAAAAGGCCCAGAGCAAGCTCAGGGCACAATCCTGCACTAGCCTTTGTGTAGTGAATAAACTAAATGTGACTGATTACAAGCTTTCTGTCACTAATTAAAACCCCCCCAAATTCTGAGTTTAAAATCTGCTTTGTGCAAATTCCAAGGTAAAATCAGTATAAGCACCATATCCTTCTTCAATCCCTAAGACCTACTTGGTCTTGGAAAGGCAATACAGAGACTGTATATTCAAATAATTCTGCAAAAATCTAACAATACACCACACAGCAAGAAAATAAAACTCTACTCATGCTAGAGTGTTAGTTTCTAACCACATCCAAGAGCTCAGACCTAGCAATTAAAAGCAGTGATATGCTAAAACAGGTCTGAAGAATCTTCCCAGTAATTCCAGTAAGGCTGGACGAAAAATCCATGCAGCCAAATAAGAATTGTTCTGAACAAACTTCCTTAGATGGAGGAGTCCAAGTAAAACTAAAGGCTCCCACCTTCACCCAGCCCAATCTCAGAAACTTAAAACAGGACCTGAAGCCACTACTGAAACAAACCTGTGTAAAAGTTACACGTGAAGCAGCCACCAGGCACTATTACTACATTCACATCTGACTCATTGAGATTAGAATCATGGTTGTGCAATCTCCCTTACCTCACATCTCCATAACCTGAGGTCAAGAAAGATTCCTCACTTAAATGTATAAATAGGTTCCTAATGACTACCATGCTCCTACCATCTAGAATGAGCATATGTATTGTAAACCAAAAGTCACTACAGTGTGGGAAGTCCAACATCTGTACCATCAAGGTCTATATTTAAGGAGTGCAAGCTGCAGATGAAGGGAATTTTCAGTTATCATTTTCCCATCATCAATTTAATGCATAGATATTCTTTTATATTTTCATCTATGCTCACATACCAGTATGACATCTATAAATATATATATTCTTTCGTGTGTGTGTATATATATTTATATATATATATGAGAATGACACTTGCTCAGTTATACAAGGCTTTTTGTAACACAGATTCCGGTCACAGGATTTTGTAACAGATTCCTGGTCACAGATCATAAAAATACTGCCATGCATAGGAAAACCTGTATGGCGAAGTATGACAGCTTAAACATATTTTGGAGTGGAGAGTGGATGTTACTAGATGTGTTTCTTATTTATTTGAGCAGTGTTGTGGAGGGAGTGACCAAGAATTAATGCTGCTAGTTCTGACACACATTGATAAAAGGGATATAGTTAATTTGCCAGCAAGCAGGATAATACTGCCCCTGGCAGTGTTTATGTGTGGATACAAAAATGGTAGGAGAGGGAGGCAAAACATGTTTTGATACGCTACAGAGAAACAGATCCAATTGAGCCTGAAGAATCTTAAGGGAAATACCACAGTGGTCTTTGCCATGTATGCATTACAGAAGACATACAAGATTTCTTTAGGTCTTGAGGATGTTTGAGACTGGTAAGAGACATAGGCTAGATGTGGGAATTAAAAAACAAAGTAGAAACTGGAGTTTGTAGTTTAAAGTTTGCTGCTGCGGGAGTAGATGGCTCCCTGAAAGTGCTCACAAAGGGCTCTCCCATTGAGCCAAGAAGTCCAACAGCACCAGGCTTTGACATGGTCCCTCAGATTTATTCTGGGGAAGTGGTTCAAACCCCTTGCCCTCAGAGGTTTCCTTGCCCCACGGATGTCACAGTGCCCATTTGCTTCGTGGAAAAGCTTGAGCGAGAGACCTGAACTGCCAAATGACCTGTTTTCTCTTAAAGATTGTTTTGGTGGCTGGAGTGACATGTCCCCATGTAACTAATGTCCATACATGTGGTGTGCATAGAAAGAAAATTTCCTGTGGGGAGGAAAGTGTGCCACAGGATGCTGTTTTTACCTGTAGAGACCTGCACTTATGAATCAAGGAATCTTTTTCTATCAGCATGTGTGTAGGAGGGGAGAGCTAGGTTATACAGCCTAACGGCTTGGGAACCTCTGCTGTAAAATGTGCATGGCCCAGTGGAAAGATGCGATTCCTCCCACTGTGTCCCTCCGAAATGGCTCTGCGAGAGGGAAGGGATTCGGTTTTGTTCGCTCTTCTCCAGTGAAGTCTACGCAGAGGGAAGGAGGAGAGAAGACGTGCAGATCAGGAAACGTTATGTATGCTCGGCTAACAATAAAACCGCTACCGAGCACAGGAGGCAGCCGCCGGCCGCCTGATCCCGCTCGGGGAGGCACGCCCCGCACCCACCCCCTTCTTCGGAGCCACCGCACTGACCCACATGTTCTGCGACCTTCCGCCACGGGTGACAAGTGGAGACGACCCCCCAGCCCCGGGCATGCCCCGCAGCCCCGCTGTTAGTACCTAGGCCAGCGGCCGGAGCTCCGCGGTACCCCCCGCCC
>JAAWXA010000004.1:54404807-54537474 GCA_038090715.1 Florisuga fusca | reverse complement strand
CAGGGGCGGGCCCGGCGCTCGGCTGAGCTGGGGACGGCAGCCCGGCCCCGCTGTAGACCTGCGGGCACTGCGGGAGTCTCAGAGGGTCGAGCAGGGCTAGGAGGACGATGATCCCCTGTCTGATCTGCTCCTTCTGGAGCCCCGGGGCGCTGCGGCTTCCTGGGGGGCTCTGGAAGTGCGGGGCGCAGACGTGAGGCACTGCCCTCTCCCCATCGCCCTGCAAAATGGTGAAAGAAGCAAGCTCAGCTCTCTGGAAGACCTTTGCGGCCTCTCCCACGTCCTCCCTGCTAACATGACAGTGAGGAGGGATCTTCGCAGGTGGAGAAGATGCTTTTAGGTCTGCTCGTTTCACAGTCCAAAATCTTCCTCACCTGATAGCAGAAGCAACAGGCAGCCTCCTCCTGGCCCACTTACCCAGCACCACAGACTTTCCCCAATCTGCTCCTTCCACCTTCACTCTCTGAAATGATCACGATTTCTCCCCGTCCTTTGTGGTTCATTCACCCCAAAGCCTCACTGATTTCATCAATTTCATTCCACCAATCTCTAGTTACAGCAAATTGAATTTCGCTCTTCCCAAACAAGCCATTTTGTTCTCATCCTTGGGCTTGGAAATTTCACTGTCTGTCTGCATTACTGAGAAGTCACTCAAGACTGAACAGCTGTAATGGGGAAAAAGTATGTTCATTTGTGTTCCCATTGACAACAGTCAGCCTAAGGAAGGGAAAACAGAAGATTAAAAAAAACCAAACCCAAATAACCAGGACTCCACATTAGACATACTTTGTGTGAGCCTGTGAAACTGTCAACTGGAAGTTGACTCGCACAAAGTTAGTGTACACACTAAAATCTACACAGGAAGAGAGTGAGCAGGAAAAAACTATAGCAATGTCTGAATGTAAGCAGCAGTTACATCTTTTTTCCTTCATGGTGTTGAATATTTACTGAGTATGGTGAACATAACACTGCTGAACTGTAACAGATCATAGTCTCCTCCTGTCGGGGTGCCTGAGGCCACTAAGAGTCTGCTCTGGTGCTATAATGCTTGTCACTGGATACAGCACATTAGATCTCCAATAAGGATGAAGTTTTTCCACAGTTAGAATTATTTCCCTATTTTATCCCTCTTTCCCTCTCCCCCGTGTATTTCCAGACCTATCAGTGTTCATCTAGTCCTGTTGAATGACTCACTAACGATAATTTTCCTGATGTATCTGCACTCTTGAAACCTAGGTTGCAGAAAATACTGGGAAACCATAGATCTGGTGGAGCTTTCTGTTAACCAGAGGTGTTTCAGCATCTTGGAAAAGCTCATCCATATTGACTTTCAGGTCTAAGTACAAGGAAAGGGGAAACAAAAGCCCATTGAAATGGGAAGAGCCTGTCTTAAATAAATGTTTTGTAATTAGTGGCTGCCCAGACAACTGTTGTCATCTGCAGTTTGCTGTAGACAGATTGATCAGAACAGCTGTCCTCCGGAGCTTCACCGCAAACCGCACCAAACAGCATTTGCATCTCAGCCTAGCCTGAGAAAATGTGTTAGTGACACAGCCGTGGGCTATTTCTTCTCCTCTGTTCAGAAATTTTGGTCTCATTTTAATTCCCTTTCCCCCCCCCCAATATAAAGCTGTTCCTCTGTGAGCCGCTTTTCTGTACTGTGAGTGATCTCTGCTCTGGTTTCCATTTCAGTGAAGATTCCCCGTAAGTCACGTTGACTCTTCTTACCTTATTCCCTCTGCATGATGCCCTAGCTTGTCTATCACTTTGTCACAGGCTCAAAGTCATAACCCAGTCCTAGCAAGTGCTCATGTGCCTTTCCTTTTGTAAAACTACAGTATCATCTATATCAGTCTGTTCTGACTTCTATCTTGAGGTGTGATTCTATAGGCAGGTAAACTAGTTCTAGAACTTAACTTGCCTGAAAAGCAGCTTTCCAGTACTTGATGGATTTGTCTTCTGCTCCTCTAGAGAGGTGGTGATTTACACAGGGATCTGGGAAGTGCTTGCACTGCTGCAGGCAGGGTGTCAGGCACGCACAGCAGGAAAAGCGAACTGGAAAGGAGGAGTATTGTACCCAAGTATCAATCCATTCACTCCACAGAACTATTGGCCTGTCTCATGGTTGTCTCACATGTCTTGATGCCACAAGCACTGTCTTTTTTTTTTTTTAATTTGGAATCAATATCACTTAGCTGCTGACAGCACTACATCTCTTAGCACCTGCAGCCTGGCTTTGCCTGCCATTTTTAACATAGTTGATAGGGTAGACTCTTCACTGTCTTCTGGTTCTTACTCATATATTGATTTATTATGGGCTTTGTGTACATAAATTTACATATTTAAAGCAGGTTTCGTTCTCATCAGAAGTTGTGAAGACTTTGTCATAGTACCAGCTATCAGTTTTGACACAGCTGCTTGACACTTCCATGCAGTAGTTTCCATGCAACAGAGAGCTCATAATCAGTGAACAGTTGCTAGTTCTTAATATGCCAATACCTGCATTTTACTTCCTAGTTTGGTTAAACTACAACATTTGTCATGCAGTAACATCATTAATTAACAGTAGCTATTTTACATTCTGAAGAAATGCATGATTTCATGAGAATATGATTTCATGAGAATATGATTTCATGAGAATTATCATGTAGAAGGAAGTGACAGGACTAAATCTGTGAACAAGGGGCTAAGACAGGCTGTCCTTGCTCTCCCTGAGCAACAGTATCACCATTGCTTCTGCTAGGAACAAGAAGTAACTTAGGAAAATAAGTTGTTTTGTTTCTTTGAAGTACACTGTCTGACAGACTTTGAATAGTTTTTTCCAGCATTACACATTGTGAGTACTTTAAACAAAGAGGCTATAATTTCATGAAGGAAATTGTGTCCAAAACACATTTTGTATAGTGCAGATTTAAACGCTGCTCTGAAAGATCCCTGTGAATTTAAGTTTTTGTACAGCATTAGGACATGAAGTTCAAGTATCTAGAGAGAGAAACATGGATATTCTTTAGAAGGAAGGAGCAATAGGAGACAGCCACTTGCAGCCTCATGACTTATTTGTATGATGGGTGAAACTATGTCTTTATTGTAGAGCTGTAGACCTCCCCCTCCACAGACCATGCTGAGAGACACATGCTGGGCAAGACGGAAGAGTGTGGCTGTGTTCCAGCTGTCATAGGCTGTAGGTCCATGCTGTTAGGAACTTCTGTTTGCAGAGCTTCAGGGCTGCCTGAACTAGGTCAAAGATGTTGCTGGTGGAAGGGCAACATAAAGCTCCCTTGACCTTTTTCCTCACCTACTCCTGCTCCTTTGCCATGAATGGAACAGAATTTTGACAGAGATGCTGCAATTAACCCATTCAGCATGTGCTCCTAGGGGAGTACGAACTGGTTTTGGGGTTGAATACCAAGGTGAGTTGGGAATAGAGGAGGATCTGTGCCTCCAGCAGCCTCCTCCTCCCCACCCGATGCACACAGGCAGAGTGGTCACTCTAGTTCTGAGCAGGGGTGGGTTGGGAGGGAAAACATAACTCCAGCAAAGCTATCCCTGGTAGAGGGGATGGTGGTAGCACAGAGCAAAGCACTTTCAAAGCAAGCTCTGATTTTAACAACTTGTTCCAAATCTACACTGAGGTATGTCTATTGTAATCCTGAAGACAGTCTTATGTTGTACATGAAGTGCTTGCTTTTAAGAGATGGCTGTTCAGCATTGTTTTATCTTTTCTACAAGCCACTGATGAATCTATTAAACCTGGTTTTCCAGATGTTCCATATAAATCTACACAAATATCTTACAGATAATGAAACAGCTTTTTCCTAGGAAACATTGCTTCTAAAACACAGAGCTACTGTCACTGCCATACCTGCTTAGTAAATTTATACTTTTGATTAATTATCATCAATTCAAATTATATCACAGTAGGTAATGTGTCCCTGTTGTCTCCTTTAGCTGCCATTTAAACCATGTAATATGAAAAAAAATATACCAACAAGTCACTTCCAGGTAAACATTGCCAACCCCCAAATAATTTTAAATGCCTTCATTCTGTCTATCATTTATCCTGATTAATACCTGTTCCCAGAGGTTTCACTGGCAACCAGTTCTATCCTCCCATGAACAGGCTCTTAAAAATTACTGTTCATCTTCTTCTTCTCTGGTCCTTTACTTATAAAGTCCTGTGGCCTGACCAAGTACTACCACAGAAAGACCTGGAGAAACTTCCTCCACCCTTCTTGCAAGATGCATCTTTGGCTGTGGAATATACACAGAGGCCTATGAAGTTCATGAGTAGGAGATGTTTATGACAATAGTATCTGTTATCAGGTCTGTAGCAGTAAGAATCATCCTCCAGGGGCTGTTGCTCCAATATGCTGCTTTGCTGGCCTCCTGCCACTGGCAGTATGGATTCCCCAATAAATGTTGCTTCTGGCAGAGATCTCTGTAATTGCTTCATAAAAGTAGTGGAATAGATGCCACAAGAGTTAATGCTACATCAAGCTGTATTAGCTGCTGATAGGATTTTCATGTGGACTTAAAAGGAAATGAGAGAGCAAAATGACTCATACAGTTCTTTCTTATTCGGAGCTCCTTCAGTGTAGGAGACAAACAGGCTTTTTATCAGGCTCAAAGAATGAAAACAGCTGTGCCAACATAGTTCAGATCCTGAAAGTGGTGTAACTCACCTGATATAAATGGAACTCTGGGTCCTCCAAAGCTGGGAAAATATTTGAGGCTGTGTGAATCAACTCAAGATTAGAAAGAACAAGAGGTGAAGGACGTCTGCATTTCATATTGTGCTATGAGCTCATGTTGATGCTGAGCAAATGTGATCTTGATCTGCCTGCACCCAGAGATCAAAAATGAACTTTATGAGAGCAAATAGTTCAGTGCTGAGACAGATCTAATCAATCAACCCCCTCAATAGTGTATAAATCAAACAATCTTCCTGGGTATTTTGTCACATACTGCTGAATAGAATTAATGGTGAGCACTGAAAGATTTTTCCACTTGCCATTCATGTTGAGTTCTCAAACTGGCCTATGCTGTTTGACACAGATGCTTTGGATATCCTGGCATCATCTGCTGGAAACAGCACTGATGAAATGTCCCAAATTGAGGACAACCTTACTCAGAGTTATGAAATACTTTGATAATAGCTAGAAGCCTTAAAAACACACTTATGAAATTTTTTAGAAATATGTTTATGTGTCCTGCTTTTATCTGGGATAGAACTAATTGTCTTCTTAGTAGCTAGAATAGCCCTATGTTTTGGCTTTAGTATAAGAAGAATGTTCATAATAATGGTCTCAATTGGTGCTAAAAATGAAGGACCCCTTGTTTTGCTAGTGTGCAGGTCCACAAGAAGCTGAGAGGGAGCATAATGAGAAAAATGGATCCAAACTGGGCAATGGAATATCCCATATCATGCATCATCATGCTCAGTAGATAGATAAGAGTTGGCCAGGAAATCACTCTCCTGCTCTTACAGGATTGTGGTTTCAGAACCTCTCTCTTCTCTAGGATCACTAACCAGGAACAAGCTGGGCCTTGGTCAGTGGGTGGTAAGCAATTTTATTGTACATCACTCAGCTGCATATTCTATTGTTACTGCTATTATTTCATTTATTTTAAATTAGTAGTAGTAGTAATAGTAGTATTATATAATTATAATAATATAATTATGATATAATTATTATATTAATATATTTTATAATTACTTTATTATTTAATTTTATTTCCATTATTAAATTGTTTTAATCTCAACCTTCAATAAGCCTTCTTTCCCAACCCCCAGGGTGGGGGAAGGTGAGTGAGCAACTGCATGCTATTTACTGGCCTACCAGATTAAACCACAACATTATGAAACGGATTTTTAGGATTTCTACAGTGGAGAAGTATGTTATTACAAAACATAAAGAGCAGAGCAAGCAAGCAGGGAGCTAACAGACAGTACTCCCATACCTGCTTTGCTGCAAGATTCCAGTTGTGTGACCTTGCTTATTTGGCAGTATTCTCTTTAAAATACAATCACCTTTCTTTAAAACACACAGGTTTGGCGTATTGGTACACACTTACAAAAATGTTCAGTGCTCAGTGTTTACCATTCCTCTCTCACTTTACCTTGATATTTGCCTTCCATTACTTTTTTTTAAGGATTTGTAGCTTCATGGTTTTTCATAACAACATTGCTGTTTTGCAGGTTTTTAGCAAGTGCAATACTTTCTCGGCATCTTCACCCGTGTTTGAATTTTATCCAGTCCTACAGAAGGGTTCCTTATATATTAAATAAAATTTCATCTTTCTATAGTTCCCATTTCTAGACTTTACAAAAGACATAGCAAAGGAATTTACCATTTGGAACTGCTGGTGCTATTAGCATTTTACTGATGCCTTTGTAGCACACTGACCTGCATGTGATCAGGCATCATCTTCCATTCGAACTGGCACTCTCTGGTATCAAAGAATCAGCAAGTCTAGCCTCCTTCATATGTCACAGACTTCACCCACTCAGAAACACCATTCTGGTGAGTATCTTTCATAAATCTATTCTGCATCCTCATATGTCTTTGTGTCTGAACCAGCTAAATGCCTGCTCACATGGAATGAGACTGGAGACAGGCTGAGCTGAGCTCTGCAATTCTGTTTTCTCCTTCAATGGCCTTGGGCTTTTCCAGGGGCAAATGAAATGGGAAGATAAGCGAGTTCCTCCCTAGGAAGTGCTAAGAGGAGAATTCTCTGGTTTGGAGGGTTAAAAATGGTACATGCTATGCACTAGGAAAACAGAATATATCAATTAAATAAATGTGAAGAGTGTATTAGGGTGCAGACATCTTTTGATTGAGTCTTATTTTGCCTTTTCAAAAGCATTTACTTCTCCATTGGATGTCTGGTTTCCAAACAGCAAGACACACAGCAGCTACTTCTCCTAAATGTCAGCTGAATCTGTACTAGAGATGTTGCTCAAACTGCATATTTAAAAATAATCTGCAAGCAGTTAATGTGCTTTTTAAATTCCCTGTGTTATGTAAAAATGCACAATATTTTTAGCCTTACAAAATACCAGTTGTCATCTCCTCACTCTCTCTCTTTGATATATTGGAGATGGGCTGCTAGAAGCTTGCAGAACTGGAGGTATTAACTCTTTTAGAAATAATTGTTGATTTTTTCCTGAATTATGGTTTGGGAGTTATAAGAATCACAGTGAAAACATACATAAATACCCAAAAGCTTAAAATCAAGTCTGAATACTTTTTATTTAAAAGGCTAGTGATTTTGTATCTGGAATGATGAACTTTTGTATCTGGAATAATATTAGTATAATGTATCCAGATGCAAAATATGAACTTAAACGGTTCACTCGTGCACTGACAGAATGGTCCTCATGCTTTAAAATTCTCCATAAAGTACCTTCTGCCTTATGACACAGAGCACACAGCTGCTGTGAGTAGGCTCTGGCAAATCAACATTGACTCAAACTATTTTTGGAATCAAGTCAGGCCTGCTGCTGTTTCTGGAGGATCTGAATACATCTACCTGCTCTACTATGCCTCACTCCATAAGTAATATGGTAGGATCAGGAATGCTTTTATCTGTGCTTAGCTGGAGGTGACCTTTCCAATCCCATGCGTGCTTCCAGGTCTTTTGACCTCAAAAGTTTTTGCCTGCTGACCACCTCCTTAGTAAGCACCTTTGGGTCCTTGCTTCTTTCCCTGTTCTCTAATGAACTTTGAGAAACAAGATCTCTGAAGAGGCTGCATCCCTTTCCTGCAAACCTTGACATCCTGATGACAACCTCAGGTGCTTCTGGCCAGGAAGCATCCCCTTCCAGAAGCAGGCCAGGAGAGGAGAGCATCTTGTCTTCTAAGGCAGAGCTGGTCCTTAAAAGAAATCCTGGACTTCCTCTTTCTTGTGGCACCAATGCAATTCAAGAGATGGCCACTAGGAATGCCTTCTGTAAAAAGGTTTATTATTGCATCACGCAGCTTATGGAAGCATATGTATCAGTACTGAGGTAAGGCTAAGGTCCTTAAGTCCATGTACAGGAAAAACAGTAGCACCAGCCTAGGCAGCAACTGATCCAGCCACCAGTTAACTACCACTTCCCACACACATGAAGGAGTTATAATGCCTTGCAGCAAAGTAGCCACCAGGTGAGGATGCATGCTGGCCAGTGCTGAGGGGGCTTTCTTTAAAACTGCTGTGATTTTGTGGTGGCAGACAGTTGTGTTGTTTTTTTCTTAAAGCTGGTTGAGTTTGTGACTGGCTAGCAACTGCAGTTGGGTACCCCTGCCATGTATCACTAGCATTTTTAATGCCTGCAAGTACTTTTTCATATAATTGTTTGGGTTGGAAGTGGCCTTTAAAGATCACCCAGGCCAGCACTGCCCTGCCATAGACAGGGACATCTTTCTCTGGATCGGGTTGCTCAAAGCCTGGTCCAACCTGATGGGCTTGTCCTTACCAAGCATCTCTATTCATCAGCCACTCTATGTTTTTGACAGTAAAGCAATTTTAAATGGAATCAAAACATACATTAATTATATATATATGGGAGGGGGGGTTGGTTGGTTGTTTTTTGTTTTGTTTTATTCACAAAAATACCATTATCATCCATCATCATAATACAAAAAGTGTTCCACTTCTTACACTGTTGTGTGTAGTATGCCCATTCTTTTACAGTTAGGCCCTGGAACATAAGGTGCAGTTAATGCAAGAGAATGTCTTACACATTTTGGGGGATCTTAGATTTTCTCTGCTGTCACAGAAGGCTGCTCCTCCTTTCTGTCTCCCCAGAGCTGGTTTTAACATGCAGTAGGTTAAAGAGCATTTATTATACTTCCATATTTACTACTTCTTCCTCAGTTTACTGTCAGCTGGAATAAAGACTTGAAACAACTGTAGATTAGGAGAGTTCTGGTCTCCATCCCTCAAATCAGATTAACACTTGCTACGTTCAGCAATTTTATAACTTGAAATTTCATTCCTTGTTTGGAGGTGCAGGTTTCTGGAGAACAACAATTTCCATGTCAAGTGCAAACGCAAATGGAGACTCTGGGACTCTAGTATAGCCTGGTAAAACAGCAAAGCAGATAGGACACAGCATACTGTAGGCTACTAATCAGTGTAAACTGAAAGACAAAGTTATTACTGCTAGTAGGACCCAGCAATTCTTTTCATGGCATTGAATGCTATGTACCAAGGTACTGGGAAGAAAGCTATTGGTGGGAGGCCCAGGAAGAGCAACACTAATCTAGAGAAATAGCTTTCTAAAGAACCCTTTTATTTCTTCTGGCAGCAGCAAATCTAACACTGTCTATTAAACAACACTCTGCAAAAAATGGCTCGATAGGTCTTTCTCGTATCTTGGCGCACCCTATTTTCATGAGCAGCCTGATGAAATTTTGCTGGCTTAGTTTCCAGGCATCTTTTACTACCTGCTGCTCCCAACTTTTAGCCAGCACTTGGAACCCGAAGAATCGTGAGGATGAAGTGTATTTCCAAATGAAGCCTGAACACCATGATTGTCATGTAGTTTTCAACTTGACAAACACATACCTAAAGTTGTTTACATGTAAACTGAAGTGTTTTGGATAAGGATGAAGGCTCCAAGTAACTTTTCATGAGATACGGGAGCAAAGGGTTAGGCACCTAGGAGATATGGTCATCATATTGACCTGCATCAAGGCAACTGGAGAATGCCTTGGTTGAAGGAAATGCATCTGCAGGAACACACATCTACAGCTGAGTTCTTGAATGCAATGTCTTTAACCCTAGGACAAGAATCTACTACTGAAAGGCAGGGATTGTTCACAGTTAATAAAGGGAAAGCCCTTTGCATTGGTATAAAGTGGTGGTAGACAAAACTTACCCAGAAATGAGTCTATACTTCAGTTATCCTAGGACACCTCCAGAGAACCTAATGGGCAAATTGTCAACAACTTGATAATGTGAGATTGAACAATTTTAAGGACCCCTCCTGCATTTTGAGCAATAGCTGTGGCTACTGATGTCTCTCTATAACTTAGATTATCTGCAAAGTGCTGGCAATGGTGGCCTCTAACTTCTCCACAGTCAGCAGCTTTCATACAGTGCTAGATGTAGAATGAGCTTAGCACAGATCTTCATTAAGGCCTGTCACTTCCTCAAATTTTTGACCTCCTCAAAATCATACTCTGCCACTGAAAGGACAGAGGGTCTGCTGCAAGGCCCTGCTAGTTATCCTGACAACCCCATGGAACAAAGATTGCTGTCTGGTCTGTAATCATCCTCTTATTCGTACAGGCAGTAAGTTAACTAGCAAACATACTAGTGGCCACATGTACTACATGTGAGAAATGCAGAAAACATTCAGTTCCACATCTCTTGTTTTTAGGGCTTGAGGGGCTGCACCTTTTAAAGCTGTACTCAGATTGTATTTTACTGTGCAGTTTGCAGATAGTATTTGGCCTAATTTTTGCAAGCAAACTGTTGGACCATATGCCTATATTTAGTTTGTTGCTTTGCTCGAGGACCTTGGGTTTTTATCATCTCCACTGTGTACATACTGTGTTTTGCCAGGACTCCAATCTGGGTTGACCAGTTATTTGGTTTTGTGAGGCTCAAAAGAGAGGGTAATTTGCTTCAGGATCCATGCCCTATAGATTAAGCAGGTGTGGACTACACCAGGCTTCATTCTCCCTGATCAGAACAATTTTCTTATGTATACATAATGTACTCAACAAGTCCAATAAGCCACCACAGAATTTCTTCTATACGACATAGGAGGAGGCTCAGTATGAGACCAAGGCTGTTGAGAAGCTGCTTTCACCTCTCAGCTTTGTCATAGGGAAGATGTGGGAGTTGAACCTTTTTCCAAGGGCACAGCACCCTACCCCTGACACATACAAACACCTAAATTATTCCTGGAACTTCTTGCCAAAGTCCCTCAGGATGCAACAAGGTGAGCACCCAGCTCTGTTAATTACCTACATCTATCTGAATGTACTTGTTTGCAGAATGGATTGTTTGTGCCATGCTTACAAGACTACACTATATAATAGTGATGGAGACTTACACCACAAGAGCATGGTGCGTGGTGGAAAGAGGTTTGCACCACACGTAGGAACTCTTTAATTAGTAGGTTAACAGGTCTATTTCTTTGACAGACAGTTAGGACAACCCCCACTTTCAAAAAGGAAAAGAAGGATGAAGCAGGGAATTATAGAGCAGTCAGTCTCACCTCCATGCCTGGTAAAATCATGGAGCAGATTCTCCTGGAGGCACTGCTGGAGCAGAAGAATAATGGTGAGGTGATTGGGTATAATCAACACGGCTTCACCCAGGTCAAATCATGCCTGACAGATCTTGTGGCCTTCTATTAAAAGGTCACAACATCAATAGACAAGGGAAGAGCAACCAACATCATTTACCTGGATGTGAGCAAAGCCTTCAACACAGTCCCACATGAGATCCTGGTCTCCAAGCTGGTAAAACATGTGTTTGATGGATGGACCACTCAATGGATTAAGAACTGGTTTGATGGTCACACCCAGAGAGTGGCTGTCAATGGGTCCATGTCCAAGGGGAGGGCAGTGACAAGTGGAGTCCCTCAAGGATCAGTATTTGGACCGGTCCTGTTTAACATCTTTGTTGGTGACATGGACAGTGGCATTGAGTGCACCCTCAGCACGTTCACTGATGACCCCAAGCTGTGTGGTGCAGCTGCCACGCTGGAGGGAAGGGATGGCATCCAGAGGGACCTGGACAGGCTGGAGAGGTGGGACCATGCCAGCCTCATGAAGTTCAACAAGACCAAGTGCAGGGTCCTGCATCTGGGTCGAGTCAGTCCCAAGCACTGATATAGTCTGGGCAGTGACTGGATTGAGAGCAGCCCTGAGGAAAAGGACTTGGGGGTGCTGGTGGGTGAGAAGTTCAACAGGAGCCATCAGTGTACACTTGCAGCCCAGAAAGCCAAACAGATCCTGGGCTGCATCAAGAGAAGTGTGGCCAGGAGGTTGAGGGAGGTGATTCTCCTCCTCTGCACTCACAAGACCCCACCTGGAGTACTGCATCCAGTTCTGGAGCCCCTATTGCCAGAAAGACATGGATGTGCTGGAGTGTGTCCAGAGAAGAGCCATGAGGATGAAGAGAGGGCTGGAGCACCTCTCCTGTGAAGACAGACTGAAAGTTGGGGTTATTCAGTCTGGAGAGGAGAAGGCTCCAAGGAGACCTCATTGTAGCCTTCCAGTATCTGAAGGGGCTACAAGAAACCTGGGGAGGGACTTTTTAGGATCTTGGGTAGTAGTAGGACTAGAGGGAAGGGATACAAACTAGAGTTAGGTGGATTCAGATTAGAGGTGAGGAAAAAGTTCTTCACCATGACAGTGGCGAGACATGGGAACAGGTTGCCCAGGGAGGTGGCCAAAGCCCCATTCCTGGAAGTTTTTTAGGCCAGGCTGGATGAGGTTCTGAGCAACCTGATCGAGTGGGAGGTGTCCCTGCCCATGGCAGGGGGGTTGGACCTAAATGATCTTAAAGGTCCCTTCCAACCCTGACAGTTCTACGATTCTATGACGAGCAATATTTGCACAGAACAGTCAAATACGTCACCATGTGTCTTGCTGGTGGCAAGGGGTGGGGCACACAGTTGAGGAAATGGCAAGGGTACCTGGTATGTAGAAATGGCTGCTTCTGAAGCAGAAAGGACTCTGGTAGCCATCCATACTCAGCGGTAAACATGGACATGCTCCAGTCATCCATCCAACCTTCAGCTGCATCCCACTGCCTCCTCCAGGCTTCTTTGCCGGGGCAGCCCGCTTGCTTCCCTCATCCCTCAGACACAGAGCCCAGCAACAGTGAGCAGGAGGTGTGGGAGAGCAGTGTGAGTGGGGGGGAAACACACCACTCAGCAAGCCAGAGAAGCTGTGGAGTTGCAGGCCTGCTGCCCCACCAAGAAGTGGATAGAGACAGCAGCTCAGCAGGAAATCCTGGTGGCAGGAGACAAGGAAAGAGTGGACTTAACTCATCTAGGAGCTACATCTCCTGCCCAGGAGCCTCTGCATCAAGGAAAGACCTGCCAGCCCTGCTAGAAATTGAGGTTCTTCCCTGGATGAACAGCCCCCAGCCCCCTGCTCCCTGGGCTGCCTAGGCACTCTGGTGGCCTGTTACATGACTATATGACCAAGGTCATACCACAGAGATGCTTGCTCCCTCTCATTTGTCTATGCCTCACTAAAAAGTGTTTCCTGGCACAGCAAGGGTTTGGTTTGGTTGTTTGTTTATGGCTTATTAGCCAGGGTAATCTTATTTTGTGTGTATGGCTAGAATAGCCTCCTGAAGTATGCATATGTGTGTACCACACAATGCTTTCACAGGGGAATTTGAAGACCTGCAGTGACACCTCTCAGAGATCACAGAGACTCTGTAGCTGCTAAACAGCTCCATTTCTTGGAGAGGGACACTTCCCAAGTTTGCTTTGCACAGCAGACTAAGTTTTGAAGGGGATCAGCAGAGAGACAGTAGTCCTCTATTCTGGGTAGTTTGTTACTCAGGGAATCCTCCAGGTGAATTCATGACCTTTGCAAATGGAATTCCTGACTGCATGCTAGTTTCACAGATGCAGGAGGATGATTAGGCTCAGAGAGACTGAGTCCCCAGTGCAGCTTTCTGTGTTGGGCACGTGGCTCTCCACATGAATCCTACAATGGGATTGAGGCACTCCAACTTGAAAATGGTTTTTATTCAGGAGAAGGGCAGCTCTGGATATATCATGGTCTTCACAAGTAATGACAGCAGAGCCATAGCAGGTGTCAGCCTATGGCAGATGTAGACTTTTACATGGAGAACACCCTGCATGAGGGAGGGGGTATGGAGCACACCAGGAGAGGCCTGTGTTGTGGAAGCACAACTGATTCCAGAAGAGCTCCTACCAGGGTGCATTACATCTGCTGTTCTGTACAGATGCAGACAATTTGCTGCAGGTGGCCGTGTCCTGGACAGTGTGAACCTAACCTCATCTGTACATCTTGGCCTGAGGTCCAAAATGTACCCATTATATATTCCCAGTTGTTTCAGTAGGCCCAGTCAAAGCATTTAATGCAACAGAAGGTAAGCTTATGAGTAGCAGTTTAGCATCAATCAATAAAATATGGTCAGATTAAACAGAAGTTTCATGATTAAAGAAATATAAGATGCATTACAGATGTGAGTCAGAACTTCTAATAGCTTAGGGAAAACACGGACTTCTACGAGGCATCACTAATTACTAACAGTGAGATAAAGTGGCATTAAATGATTTGCTGATGTGGATGGAAATTTTAAAGATGCAGACATCTTACATTATGAACAAAATTAAAGCATTTTGTCCAGCATCCAGATTGCTTTCCCCTGACCTTAAACCTATTGTTAACACAAAGATTCCCATCTACACCTACCTAAACCATCTTGAACCTAAGATTTTTCTGCCCGGCAAGTTTAATTGCCTCCTAGTGCTCTTGTAAATAATCCTTCCTTTTGCATTTAATGACTTAGTTTTTCTCAATTGCAGCTATTTTTATTTTCATTATATAGACACCTAACCACTGCTAGCATATTCATCATTTTGGTGCGGTACATGAATTTGCCACATCACTTCTGTATGGCATTATTCTTTAGCTACTCATTGCATGACGTGTCTGAATTACCAGTGGAGCTTCTTTATATCTGTCTCCATGAAAACTTAGTGTCTCTGGATTGTGTTCCTTGAGCTATAAGAATTTCTAAAGCTTTGATTTGACAGCCAGTAGGCTGTCAAAGGGCTTGCTTCGTCTCAAAGAAGAGCCCAGCTAGAACTGCATATTCTAAATCCCTCCAACATCTGCTTTGTAGTGGGTTGTCATTTAACCCATGGTGCAAAGTAGCATTCACTCACAATATACTCCAAAATACCAAATCACTTTTTTCATGCCATGGGACAGCTGAAGTAATATATGCAGAGGACTGCTGCTAATTTGAGGAATGGCAAGGTCAAATGTGTTGTTTGGGACAACAAGCTGAGTATACCTGCTGATCCATCTCTGTACCCAGATAAACAGCTATTCAGGACTAATATTTTGCTTCAGTTAATGAGACTGACCACACCTGTGTATGGCTTAAAGCACTGATTTCCATTTGCTGCAAAAAAATGTCTACCAAGAAAAGGATTGCATGAAGAATTGTTGCCAGCATAAGGAGATAAGTCTTTCTTTCTGGAGGAATCAAAAGTATCATAGGGAAAGTAATGGGGCCGATGCTATGCCTACAAAAGTGGCAGTGACTGTGGGATTATTTAGCACCCATGCAGAGCTGTATATCCCTCAAAAAAATCACAGCTATAAATTGACTGTTCACCAGCTGCAGCTATGCAAGGAGTGAGGTGCTCAGTGCTTTTCATTGCTATGGGTGACACTTCCATACGGTATGCAAAAATGAAAGACCTCACAGCAGACCCAGTTTGTCCAACTATCATCTGGTTAAATAAAAGATGTTACATCTGTACAAACCTTGCTTGTGAAACTAAATTATTTGTTTTATGTTGGATTTCTTAAGCCTTGAGGAACCTCTTTGCATAGCTCTCTAATGCAAACATTGCAGTAATGCAAACCTGGGAGCCTCACTGGTGTGGTTTGTGGCTTACTCACCCACCTGTGAGTAAAAGACCAGTACTGAAAGGTACCTATCTTGATAGGTCTCAAGGACAGACAAGCTCTAGGTCTCCTGGGCCCTACCCAGTACAATAATTCTCCAGGGCATTAGCAGCAGAAGGGGTACTAACCCCAGTATTAAGGCCAAATTCCAAAGACAAAGTACAATGATTGCATAAGGCATGAAATTCTGTTTATATTGATATCCCTCCTCCCTGAGCAGCTTAGAAGAAAAAAGAAAAGACTGGGGCTGAAAATGGCATGCTTTGTTGTTCTTGGTCAGGCTACTCCTGGTCCGGAGCAGAGCTGAACCCTCAGCCAGCACTGGGATAAAAATAAAACTAATGCACAGCATAAGGATCCAAATAAGTAACTGAAGTGGCTCCTGCTAGGTATAAAAGTTTGGTGCTTGCCTCGCCACCGGTACAGGGAGAACAAGCCACTTTTCTGCACGGTGGAGTCATCTGATATTTGCTTTAACTTCTGGAAGACTGGGGGAGCGTGAGTCAGATGCTTTCGCAGCTGGTTCGTGCGAGGAAGAGGCCAGCGGGGACCGTGACTCACCACAGCTTCTAAATACCTTCCTGAGCTCCAGCTCAGTGACTGGAAGTGAAATTATGGACTGGGGGCAGCTCTGGAGTTAGGCAGGGAGCAGGCGGCCGGGCCGGGAGTCGGGCGAGGCCTCAGTGAGGCGGCGGGAGAGGGCTAGAGGAAAACCCCAGCAAACATTTCTTCTTCCTGATGGCTGGCAGGCAGAGAAATAACAGCACCCCTCACCCCACCCCCTGTGCCTCCTCGTAAAGCCGGAGGGGATGCAGACAAGCCCTCAGCCCAGCGCTACCACAGCAAGTCCCGTCCCCCGACGGTGAGAGCCTTTCCACCAACACCCCCCCCCTTACCTCATTGCCACATTCCCTAGCAAGTGAGCTCAGCTGTTCGCGCAGCCTCTCTCCTTTTATGGTCAAACAAGTTTGCCTGGGCGAGGCTTTTTTCACGACTTTGTAGGAAGCGCTTGGGCTCAGCAGCTCCCCCATCTCTCGCTTGTGCTGCCTTTCCCGGCCGGCGGGCTGAGGCTGCGCCCCTGCGGGGGAAGAGGAGCCCGGCCCCAGCCCCGGGGGTGGCATTTCTCGCTCTTCCGAGCTCCGGGCTCAGAGGTGAGTCTCGTTCTCTTGGCTTAGCGAAAAAACCTTTTTTTATTTGTAGCCCCGGATGGAGGTGTGCGCCCGTGTCGAGAGGTGCGGGTTTCCTGCCGCGTCCGCCGGGAGGGCTCCTCGCCTCTCTCGGGCTCTTTGTGATTTACGGTGGTGGCCTCTGGGTTTTTCTTGCCCTTGTGCTTAAGGGAGGTTCCTGTGTGTGTGAATCTGGTGGGTTTTCTTCCCGTGAAATGGAGGCAGCGAAATGCTCCTGTATGGCCTCAGCAGTGGGGAAGAGGGAGGGAAAGTTGCCTGCTCTGACTCGGAACAAGCTCTCTTTTGTGTGCGTACGGGTGAGTGAGACACCTCTGGAGCCTTTTTCCAGATGTGCTTGAGAGAGAGGACTCTAGGGTTCTTTGTGCATTCAATTTGTTTGTTTTATGAGTTTCTGTTTCTCTGGGAGTTCCTTGAGAAAGTGAAGACACAAGTCTTCCGAAGTGGTAGAACTTCCTAACATTTTGAATATGTTTGCATAACTTTTTGGAGGTTGGTTTTTTTTTTCCCCCCACCCTGCTCAAGGAGGAGCAAGCCCTGCGTCTGCAGCTCTGAATGCCCTTCTGCCCCAGTCTGGTTCTTTTAAGGCTCTACATTGCATCTTGCATAGTAGATAGGGCTTTGCTCTCTCTGAAACTTTGTAACTTTGGGCCAGGCTGGGGGCTGGGAGAACTTTCTAGAATTGGTCTGTGTGAAAGGATGGAAATAAGCATGACTCTCTCTCTCTCTTTCCCTTCTTTTTTGTTTATTTTGTTTAATATCATTCCCCTTCTTTAACCCCCTTTTGGTTAGGAGGAAGTTGGCAAATAGGGGAAGTACAGATGTATGTCAGAACACAGTGTTGGACTAGCTTTTACAGGGGTTCCTGGTGTGGCTGAAGCTTAACCAATTCCTACCCACAGAAGTGAAAAATAGCACTTGGGCTCCCTGCCTCCTCAGGTTCCTCCTCCTTTCACTACCCCAGGAAAAGAGCTGAGCTTTTTGGAAGTGGTGTCTTGGTGCCAAAGAACTGAAAGCTATCTGGGTGCATAACAGGTAGCATATTCACCATGAGACTTTCTGGGAGGTGACCTAGCTGCTGGGGAAGATGTCAGTTGGTTCTGTCCTGTTTCTCCTTGGTCTCTGTTGGATAGAAACAGTATACGAGTATCCTGACTTCATCCTTTGGGGGACATGTTTCTTTATAGTTCCACTTGAGTTGTCTCAAATGCTGCTTCAGTAGGCAGAAAAACGCCAGAGAAAATGAGGAGGAGAAGGATTTGAGTCTAGGTCTGCTGGTGTCATACTCCTCCATTAGGTGCCTAGGATTCACATAAGCTGTGTATTTCTGGTAAGGCTTAGAGCCTGTTGGCAATACTGCAGAGCATGGGGTGTGTGTGTGAGACTGGAAGGCCAGTCTTTCTCAGCCAGTTTGGTCTGTGTGCTGGTGGACCAATAAGTGAGGATGAGCAGAGGCAGCTGCTGGATGAAGACAGCTCTGAATAGAAAGGGATTTAAGCATGGCATAGCATACTGGAAAATGGGCAGCTTTGGGTTAAGGGAGATAGCAGCTGCTGGTAGGAAAGCCAGCACTTTTTTTGTCAAGCAGCCAATGTCCCAAGGTTGTCTCTGTGTTGACTAACCCTGGTTATGGATCATGATCAGAAATTATGTCACTGTGGTGTTCTGTTCAAAATGCTGTCCGTTCTGGTAGAGCTGCTACCAAGTGGTTCATTACACCATAGTGAACAATGTGAACAGCTTTTTAATAGCTTCTGAAAGACAGTGGGAAGCTGCAGACTGGAGGGATTTGGTCAGTCCCTTGTGGCTTGCAAGTCTATTAGCCCCTACAAGTCTGAGGGACTGAGAACAGACCTGGCTAGGTATCTTCTGCCTTAGCCCTTTCCCATGCTGGATCATGTGGGAGATGCTCAGCACATCGTTTTGGCTGCTGCTGCTTGCTGTTGCAGCCTCTTCTTCCTTTGGGGAAGCCCAAGAAGAGTTTTGTCAAGATGCATGCAACTCATCAGCCTTGCAAAAAGGGAACAAAAAGTGGAGCAGCATGGACTTAATGTTTGTCTGCGGTCATTCACTTGTGACCTGGAGAAGCTGTTACACTTCAGTGTATCTTGCCATACTGCGCTGAATTGTGGGAGTGCTTTAAATGGGGCACACAGGTCTTAACCAGCAGCCGCGGGTGAATTGGTGGTGGGTGAATGTTTGTGGCACCAGGACTGTCTGTCCCAGCAGCTGCTATTGTCTGAGAGAAGCTGGCAGCGTGGATGGGCACCGATTTGAACATGCCAACTTGGAATGCTGGCAGAGAGCCCCTGTGCTGGCGGAAACGCTATTGTACTCGGGTGTTAGGAGGACTATAGGCATGCCAGGCTCTACAACAAAGCACCAGGCTCGCACGGAGATTTCTAGCACGGGTGAGATCCGTGGCTTGGATTGCGGGCCTGAAGGCATCCTAGAGATGTGACTCTCATCACCAGACCCGCGGCTTCGGAAACAGCCGGACCGGTGGGACTGTTCGAGCCCGGGTGTGGGCAGGAGGGAGAGGAGAAGAGGGTTCTCATGCTGCAGGCAGAGTACTTGCCCCGCTCCCACCCCACAGGCTGCTGCCCTTGCGCGGGAGCCCGGGCTGCGCCCCTCGTATCTCGGCGGAGCGGCTGCCGGTGTCGGCGCAGCGCTTCCTGGCGGGGGCGGAGCGGGCGCCGGCGCAGCCGGTGAGGGGTGGCGGGAGCCGCCGCCTCCCTCGCCGGGGGCACGAAGGGAAGAAAGCGGAGGCGAGAGCCGGAGGGCTGGGGGCTCATCCCAGGAGTGTGACAGCAGGGAATTCCTCCCCCGCCAGGTTTCGCTACTTCTGCCGCAGCTGCTTGGGCGCCTCCGGAATGCAGGGGCCTGGAGGTAAAAAAAAAAAAAAAAAAAGATGCAGGGGGTGTGTCAGGGTTGGGGTGTGTTGAGGGGGGACATTACTCGGGCTGTCACAGAGGGAGGTCGAGAGGAACTGTCTGGCGTTATCGGATAAGTGGGGGAGAGGAAGCGCTGATTCCGGCTCTGGGGGAGCGTGTGTGGGTGCACCCGCCTCGGGGCTTGTGGGACTTGCTGTGTGCGGCGGATAAAGGCTCCTTCCAGGCGCCCGATGCTGTCCTCTCCAGCGTGCCTGTGTGCAGGGTTCTGGTGCAGCAAAGGGCTTGGTTTTGTTTGTGGAAAGAACCCCTTTTGCAATCAGTGGTGTACTGGTTGGGATGGTGAAGTGTGCTGGCGTATTCAAGCTGTCTGCAGTGTCTGTTCCTCATTTTTCCTAGGCTCATCCTGGGAGTGTTCTGCTCAGGCACCTTCGCCCCAGACTAGTACAAGGTCCCCCTTCCCATTTGCTCAGTTTCATGTGTTCCTCTCTGTTGATTTCCAGTATAGCCCAAGGCTGACTTCATATTGGTTTCTTCTCTCTTCTGCCAGGTGCTGAGAAGATGGCCTCCCCAGGTTCCCCGGGGGTCAGCATGACATCCACAGTCACTATCAACATTTCTACTCCTTCCTTCTACAATCCACAGAAGAAGTTTGCACCTGTGGTTGCCCCTAAACCCAAGGTGAACCCCTTCAAGGCTGGGGGTGCATCGGAGTCGTCACTGCCCCCACCTCCTGGAGCTGGTGCCCAGCGTGCTCAGATAGGGAAAGTGGGGGAGATTCCATCAGCGTGCATGTCCCTGCCAGCAGAAGGTAGGTGAGGGCTGGCATGGTGGATTGGAATATGTGTTTCTAAATTTTCAAGGTGTGAGGTCTGCAACTGGGTTAAACTTGAGAACAGGCTCATAATTGCTGGGAGTGATGGATACGCTTTCTGCAGAGGCTGGCAGGTTTCAGAGTGCGATAAAATTATTATAAAGGGATCTCAAAATACATAGTATCTCCATTAGGAAAAGAACTGGGAAGGCAATCCTGCATTGCACTGATGCTGGAGGAGTGTGATGGATTTTTTTTTTATAGTATTCCCTAAGTGCGTAGTTGTGTAACTGCTATCAGTTTCTGGCCAGCATGTCTGAGAGCAAATATGTTACAGGCAAGTCAACCCTGATGATGATGAATCGTGCTGTTCTTCTTGTTGATTTATCTAAGCTCAAGTTGGTCGTCTCTTACTGTAGAGATCCTTCTCATGGACTCTGCAACTGCCACCTTTGCAGCTGGAGGTGGGGAGGAAGAAATAATTGCATGAAAAAATGATGGATGCCATCATAAACAGGAAGTGAGACTTAGAGCTTGTATAGCTTGTAGAATTTTATAGTATCTCCTAGTGGTTTGGGTGTGTTTTTACACATAGAGTGACTAGTTTTAGCGTGGTTTTCTTTTTCTTCCTCTCTCTCTCTCTTTTTTTTTTTATTTTATTTATTTATTTCATTTATTTCCCTAATTTTTATTTCCAGTGGTGGGGGGGGGTATTTTTTGTTGTTGTTTTGTGGTTGGTTGGGGTTTTTTTGTTGATTGGTTGGTTTTGTGTCCTCGAAGAAGCAGAAAAGTACTGATTGTGTGGATAAAATACCACCAGCAGTATTTTCTTCTTGCTAATGCTTGATGCTGCAGATTATGCCAAGACTCTTATCAGGGTCCCCCTCAGTTGGTACACAAATGTTCAGATAATGCTAACTGCTGTTTTAATATTCTTTTTCTCTCTCTCTAGCATAGATTGTGCAACAACCGTTGATATCTATCTCAGTGTGCTAATTTAGTGAGGAGATGAATTGATGGCTCCTGTCCTCAGAGGACACAAATTATGGAGCCATTTTTTCCATTTCTGGAGTCACAAGGGCTTCAGCACGTTGGTGCTTCTGTCTCCTAGAACTGCACCAGCTAACTGTGGTCACCTTTTTCTTGTGCATTATTGGCTGTAATCTTGTGTCTGGAGTACAAGGTCCCATTCAGGCTTTGTGGATTAGGAATGTGTCTGCGCAGAGATCTCAAACTGACACAGATACATTACCTGAAGTACAAAAGTAGACAGGTGGATACTGGATATTATTTTTCAATATACAGTGTGAGTGGAGGACTGGATGTTGCTTGCTCCACTTCTCCCTGTGTTATAAAGTTTTTTGTGGAGGAACTAACTTGACAAAGATGAGCAAATGAGTTATTTGGCTTAAGCTGCTGTGTCACCATTGGATGAGGACTGCAAGCAAAACATCTGAAGTACAGATGAACCACAAAAAGTCATGAAATAAATGTGACTTATTTAATTTTTCTTTGCGTCTGTTCAATCATTGTCACACACACTCCCCAAACAAAGAGAAGTCTAACATAAAGCCATAGCATTGAGACTTTCTTAAGTGACAGGATGGTGAAGGTAGTATTACTGTAGGAAAGTTATATTTAATATTGCTCATTTTATAAATCTGGTATAGTAACTTTTTGCAAAACCTCTTTGTTTGTATAAACAATTCATAAAACTACCTTTTGGTGCATCTAAAACAATGTGATAGCAGATCAGGGCTTAGTTTCTGCAATATTCTTGCAATAAATGAAATGGCAAGTGTATACAAACCTGATCCCAAACTGTAGTTTCAGAGAAAAAAAAATACCAGCTTAGAATTTCTTCCCCCCATATAGAATTGCCGTGGCATAAGAAGGCTTGGACACAGTGATGCATACCAATGCAGTTTATGCATTCCATTGGTCAAAAAGATTTCATCTTTCATTTTCTGAAAGCACAGTATCATCTCCCTTAGATTACAGATGAGAAGTCCTTGTAAAGTCTGTTGACAACACCTAGGCATAAAGATGAGATGGTTTAATTACTGCTGTTGAAAGCTGCATGTGAACTAGCAGGAGTGGAAAACATAGTCTTTCCACCCTAATGTTTTTTGCGACTAGCTAGGAAGAGAGATGGGTGTCCAGAAAGGATGTTGAAGTGTTCTCTGCTGCTTGAATAAGACCAACTTCTCCCATACGTGGTAAATGGAAGAGGATTCACTTTTTTTTTTCTTCAATATGTTGTAGTAGAAAATGTCTCTTCTGGCCTGTTCCGAATCTGTGGCAAATATGAATAGGTGGAAGTAATGTTGGTTTTTTGGTTTGGTTTGGTTTTTTTTTTTTTTCTGGATTGAGGCACTCTTGGGGTTTTTTTGCCTATTTTTTCCTGTTCTGGAAAAATTCTCATGTCCTAATCTGTATCATGCATGGTGTTAGCTTAACCTCCTAAAAGAAAGATGTTTTTATCTCCCAGAAAAATAAAGCCATTTCGAAGTTTCCTCATATGTCTAAGGGATAGTTGGTCTGACTTACCTGATTTTTCACTTGTTTCTTATACTGTTTACTAGCTAGCTGTGAGATGTCAGCCTATTTTCCTGTAATGATGCAGTCTCTTCAGGATCCTGTGTTGTTTGCTGGCATTCCCCCTAATGCTGCTCTCTGTTCAGCAATCTGAATTAGTTACTGGCAGGAGAGGCAAATACTAGAGACAAAAGAATGAGAGCAAAAGTGGGAAGGGGCATAGTAAGACAAGTTTCCCAATTATACAGTAACTCTGTGGAGTGACTGTTTGTAGTAGCTATTAAGGGAAGTTGATCATTGTTACAGTGGCAAATAGCTTTGGACAAGGCCAGCCTGTGGAAGTCATTTGTCCTTGATGGGTGCTGAGGTCTACTGGGTGCTGGGAACAACTTGCTGTAATATCTTTGAGACCCCTCCTGGGGTTTTTGCTGCATAAGGGTAAGAAATCAAAACTTGGTTTTATTCTTCTTCTTCCCCCCAGAGCTGCCACTGCCACCTCCTCCCCCACCTGGAGAAGAGGCAAGTTTCTCCTCAAACTGTGCTTTTCCCCCACCTCCACCACCATTTGAAGAGCCTTTTCCACCAGCCCCAGAAGAAGTTTTTCCTTCTCCTCCTCCACCTATGTTTGATGAAGGGCCTGTGAGCATTGTACCTGACCCACAGGTGAGTGAGATCAAGGGAAGTAGAGTTTTTTTGTGATGTTCTGTGGGTTGGGACAGCTTCTCAATATTCTTTGAGCTCAGCATCAGGAAGCCCTGAGATCTGGGAAAGCAAAAAAATTCTACTACCCTATGGACCAGCATATGTTACGGTCAACAGCAGATGAAGGACATGGGTTTCCTGGTGGACAGTGAGTTGAATGTGAGCCAGCAATGCACTCTTATGGCAATAATGGCCAACCACATGCTGGGCTGCATTTGTGAGAGTATAGTCTGCAGGACAAGGTGGCTAGTGATTATTTCTCTCTCCTCAGTGCTAGTGAGGCTGCATCTTGGAGGACTGTTTCCAGTTGGGCTTCCCAGTATAATAACCCAGGAGGAATATGAAACTAGATGCAATCCAGCAAAGGGTCATAGTGATCAGTAGGGGTTGGAGCACATGATATGAGAGCTGGGTTTGTTCAGCCTGCAGAAGAGACTCTCAGGCAGGGATCTGACTGCAATCTCCAATACCTAAAGGAGGGATGGAAAGAAGACAGATTCTTCTTACTGGGGCACAACAAGAAAACATGAATCAATGGACACAAGTTGCAGCAAGGGAAATTCCTGTTGGACAGAAGAAAAACCTGCTTCCCTCCAAAGGTGGCACAACACTGGCTTAAGTGCCCAGAGAGACTGGGGAATCTGCATCCTTGGGGATGTTCAGGATCACCTGGACAAGGCCCTGAGCAGCCTGAACTGACTTGGGAGTAACCCCTGATGTGAGCAGGGGGTTGGACTTGAAACCTTCAGACATCTTTCCTCATCTAAATCTGTCTGTTTTTCTTTAAGCTGTGCATATTCCCATTCTTTGTAGACCTTGGAGACTGTGACCTGTTTATCTTCACCAATTTGCTATCCACTCAAAGCAAGGAGCAGATCTGTACTACAGTCCAAAATGTCAATCTGCTACTGTATGGGGATGCACCAGGTTCTTTGGTGGTTCCTGTAACATACTCTGCTCCCTCTTTCCTCATGGATGGTGGTATAGGTACGTGGCAAGATGAGCAGCATTGATCTTGAGATTGACTCACTGTCCGTAATGTTGGATGACATGGAGAAGAATGATCCCTTCAAATCCCGGGTGAGCTCTCCAGAATGTTGCAGGTGGAAGGAGAGATGATTGGTTTGCTGAACAGAGGTAGTGAGAAGGGTGCTACTGAAGATTTAAATGTCTGGATAAGCCATGGCATGAAAGTGTACGTGAAGGACCAGAAAGTGTAGTTCTTGCAGCTTGTCAGGACTGCTAAATGTGAAGCAGTGTGGGAACTTCTAACATTTTGGGTCTGGGATAGCTGCTGACTGAATACCACTATAAACAGCATATTTTCTCTTCCACCTTGATGATAACTCCACGTTTTCTGCTTCCCCTTTGCAGGTATCTTCAGGACCCACAGGTTTGCTGGAGAAGCCATTGGTCCCAAAGCCCCATGTGGAAATACCATCTGCACCCAGAGATACTCCTCCTTCGTTTCCTTCCAAGTTCACTCCAAAGCCTAGTGGAAGCTTACCCTTCAAGCCCCCTGGAGTGGATTTGACCCCTGCCCCAAGCCCATGGGCAGCCCCACAACAACACAAGGAACCCCTTGTACCCGTCCCTCCACCTCCCTCTCTCCCTCCTGTTCAGCCTACCCCTAAATTCACCCCACCCTCTGCTGGCTCTCTGAAGTCTGGGTCCAAATCGGGTGCCAATGTTCCCATGACCCACTCAAACTCTACAAGATATCCTGCCTCCCTTCAGACTCAGTTCACAGCCCCTTCACCTTCAGATCCTGCCTCTCAGCCACAACCTCCCAGTTTCACCTATACCCAGCAGAAGGAAAGACCCCAAATGAAGGAGAAGCTGTGTCCCACAGACCAACCTGCTGCTGCAAAAGACATGGTAAGAAATAGAAATGTCTTTGGACAGGCATGACATCACTGGGAATAAAGCTGGGGAGGATGAGAAGGGTGGGTCTGTGCCAGGCTATGGGAAGCTGTTACTCATCTGGGAGATGCAACTAGAAACAGTGGTGAAAAGGGATAGGACTTCATGTAAAGGTGGAAAGAAGCAAGCACAGTGGATGGCAGATTGTTTCTTATAAACAGGAGAAGTAAAGGTGAGAGAAGTAGGTTTACTAGGGACAGGGTAGGAGAGAGTCTGTGTGTATGTGTCCCTTCGGATAGAATGTTTCTCCTTCCTGCAGCATAGGCCCACAGGCTCCAGTACGGATCCACCTAGGGGAAGTTCCTGTCTGACCATGAAGGAGGTAGAAGAGCTGGAGATACTGACCCAGAAACTAATGAAGGATATGGAGCATCCACCCCCAGCCGAGACTTCCACTTCTGGTGTGTTTTCTCAGTGGACAGCAGCAGGGTTAAGACTGGTGGGCTTTGCTCTTTCCTGATCCCTGTCATCTTCCATTGACAGAGCACTGTGGCTTCTGCCGTAAGCCACTGTCAAGAACCCAGCCAGCTGTGAGAGCCCTGGACTGCCTCTTCCATGTGGAATGCTTTACCTGCTTCAAATGTGAGAAGCAGCTGCAAGGGCAGCAGTTCTACAATGTGGATGAGAAGCCTTTTTGTGAGGAATGCTATGCTGTGAGTCACTGAGATAAAAGCTGCTGGCAAGAGCTGAGCCTGCTGTGGTTGCTCTCTTTTGCTCTCCCTTTCTCCTTCCATCTTACCTGTCTGTGTTGTAGTCTCCTGGAGATGGAGAATTGGATTAATCTGTCTTGTTTCCTTTGGGCTCAGGGGACCTTGGAAAAGTGCAGCATTTGCAAACAGACCATCACAGACCGGATGCTGAAGGCCACTGGCAACTCATACCATCCCCAGTGCTTCACCTGTGTGATGTGTCATACCCCTCTTGAGGGCACCTCTTTTATTGTGGACCAGGCCAACCAGCCTCATTGTGTGGATGACTACCACAGGTATAGAGAAAACATGTGCATGTGGTGTCTGAAAAAGAACAGATTCCCTCACACTTGCTTAATTTTGCTGCAATATATGATTTCTTGGACATGAATTAAAAATGAGTTGGCATGTACCTTATAGCAATTAAGGTCTTTTCCTGCCTGAACTCTTGGAATTTTGTTCTTCTGCAGCTAATACTATAGTATGGCAGTGGGAAACCTGCACTGAATGTCACCATGCACCCGGTCATGGTCTCCTCCCTGTTTTTGTGTGTTGCAGGAAGTATGCTCCACGCTGCTCAGTCTGTAGTGAGCCTATCATGCCAGAGCCTGGAAAGGATGAGACAGTGCGTGTGGTGGCATTGGAGAAAAATTTCCACATGAAATGTTACAAGTGTGAGGTAAGCCTGGTGGCTTCACTCCTCCCATCTCTCCCATGCTCATCAGTAACAACTGGGCATCTTTATCGTCTGTCCTGACGGAAGATTAATTTTGGATTAATTTGCAGCATTGCTGAAGCAGGTTCAGGAAAATATTAGATGTTTATAGGTCCATGAGTAAGGACTATGCAGGGCTGTAGCAATCACATCTGTAGTATGACAGCTGTGTATACTAGGGAAATATGCTGGGATTGCAGGACTTGTTCGTCCCTCAAAATACTATCTCCCATTAGCACCATCAGAGCAGTGGGCTGAGTCATTATTCTGATTAAATGGGGCATTTCTTACATCTTTGAAGCCTTTGCCCTGCTGTTTGCTGTCACTGAGCACCCTCCCTCTTTTCTTTCCCTGTCTAGGACTGTGGGAAGCCCTTGTCCATTGAAGCAGATGAGAATGGGTGCTTCCCACTGGATGGCCATGTGCTGTGTATCAAATGCCACACTGTTCGTGCCAAAGCAGCACGCTGAGGAGCTCGGAGACCCCTGCACTCAATATTCTTCCCTTCCCCACATTGTCCTATCCTTCTGCCTGACAAGGCAGATTGCTACCAATGGATACTCTGCCAGTGCAGTTGTTTACTCATGTAGGACTCACAGCTCCTAGACTTTGCTCTGCACACCCACCAAGAGAGAACCTCTTCTCCCATTATCACTTCCCAGCCACAGTGTATTCCAGGCTGGGGGCTATGATCAAGCTGAGTGCACAATCTCTGTTCCCTCAAGACTGGTGGAGAAGGAGCAGAATCTCCACCACCGCCTGGTGGAAGTAGCAAGAACAACCTGGTGGCAGGTGCTGGGAAGGTCTGAGTGTTCTTCTTTCACATGGAGCTAAGAATGATGATTTGACCTTAGAAGGTAGAAGTCTCCATCTTGGCACCACTTCTGTCTTCAATTTTATATTTGATTCTTGTGCCACCTCATTATCAGGATGTCTTCCCCCTGCTTTCTCCCTCGCTCCTGGGTTACAGTGTGGAGACAGAACGTATTTGAAATCTCTGTTACTGTTGCTGGAAAAAGCTAACCTACTACAGCTTTTCTTGTCTGTAATGGATTTTAAATGGCTAACTCTCTTATCACTTTTTTCCTTAGCCAGATTAAACTGGCTATCTTTGGAATCCTGCTGTGTTCCTGAGTTTGGAAACTTTTTTAAAAAAATCTTTTTCCCTCTCCAAAATTAGTTCTTTCCCAGTGTGGTTTCTGGACAGCCAGGCTGGGCATCAGAGTAGCAAAGCAGTCCAAAGAATGCATGTTTACAATTAAAGACTGTTGTAAGGACAGGCAGCACATGGTGATGAGGCATTTCAGTGCATGGATGAGGATTCAGCAAACTGAGGAACATCGTCCCATTCCAGTAGGGGCTTGTTCCCTGCTGTCAGTGAAAGCTACAGTATAATTGTAGTGTACTGTCTGGCTCTAAGTGTAACTGCACTGAGCCCCATTTCCTGGACTAGAAACTCAAACTGAACAAACCTTTTTGAATAACTACACTGTCCAACCACGTCTGCATTCAATAAAATGTGGGTTTTTTCCATTAACACGTCTGCTGTATTTGTTCAACTACTTGAGAACTGCTGCCTTAAGCAATAGAGAAAGTATGTATAGTTGCTATTCCACCTCACTTTCAGAGATGGTAAGTCTTAAAATAGCCTTTCTCTTTCCACCTCTTGGTCTCCTCTGCAAACTGTTTAGTTTTCTACTTCTCTGTGCCCGAAGCTCTCACTTGAAGAAGTGGAAGACTGCATTTCAGTATAGCAAGATTGTAGTCTGCTTGATGGTGTCACTGGGTGGCAGGTTATTACAATCAACTTGCATCAGACTGGAATAAAGTGGTCAATTTACTTGCTTTTCCTTAATCATTGCTATTCAAAAACTGTCCATGATGTTCATGGTTTTAAGCATGGTACTGTTTTTGTCGCTGCAGGTGAAATTCCATTGTGGTGAGCATCAATGTTTCTACAATTCAACAACATGAAACCTACTCTTGTTCTCTTGCTAGTTTTGGGGAAATCTTAAATGACTCATTGCAAACTGATCAGTAAATGCTTTGCAGTTTCCTATAGGATGAGCAAAGAAGAAACATATTATTTGCTTTCTTTTTTTTCTTACCTGAGTTCCTGCTGGCTTGTATGCATGGCTTTGAGTGGTTGCTTGTGATTTTGATTATGTGATTAAAAGCTCATGTCTACAAACACCCAGGACCACAAAAGAGAGAAATGATAGGGAGAGAAGAATACTAATCTGGGTCCTCCAGAGCTCTCAGTGGTATATGGGTATGTATCCTGTCCAAAGGAGTTAATGGGAAAGGCTCTTTAGATCCCTGCAGACTAAAGAAATTAGTCCCTCTGTGGGGCATGGAGTACAAGGGAAGAGCACTTCAGGACTGTGCAACACTTACAGGATGCTTAGGGGCAAGATCAAAGGTAGGAAAAGTGAGTGATTAAGGAGAGGAAGAAGCATGGGAAAACTGAGGGGGAAAGGGCACAGAAGAGGCTGGTTGCATGTGTACAGTACCCTTGTCTGGCCATGCCCTGGGTGTCATCAGCACAGTTTGTCCTGTCTTACAAACTTTGCTTTTTTTGTTTGTTTTGGGATTTTTTTTTTTCCCTGCTGTGTGAAAGGCTTCTCATCAGTCAATGTGGAGGACTAAGTGGCAGCACCTGGAACTATCTGAATGCATGCGTGCTGTATGGATGTATATATCCATGCGTAATCACTAGCAAAAACAAGTTAGTTGTTGTGTAAGTAGGGTAAGAGACTTCAGTTGGCAAAGCTGTGAATCTGGCAGGATGCTGGAAAGACCAATCTGAGAGTCAGCTGCTAGAGCTCCCAGGTGGTCCCAGACAGCTATTCCTTGGTCTGGGAATCGAGTTAATGGTAAGCCTGGCCCAGCTACTAGAGAACAGCTTAAACCTCTGTGAGGTGACTGGGAGAACAGGGAATCCTGGGGCCAGCTGCTGGGTAATGCCAGTGTCTAAGGAACATCCCTGGAGGGCTTGTGTTTGTGTGGGCATGGGCATAAGGAGTCTGAGTGCACACCCCTGCAGTGGGGCTGCAGGCCTCAGGGATTCATGTTCTGGTGCCAGCAACTGAGGAGGTCATCTTGAGTTCCAGTTTGTGGAGCCAGCTACTGTTTTAAGACACTCGAGGAGCACATACCATATATGCACATCCTTCTTGCTAACAGGTTCATCCTGATCAGCCAGAGAAGGGAGTAGGATCAGGCTCTTTGTGCTGTGCTTGCATGACTATTGTGGTTTTTTGCCTCAGGCCAGTCATGTACAACGTGTGTGCATGTGTATACACATACTATATACATGTATATTTTGTATGTGTGAATGCCTTTTGGGAATACACGCTCAGGCTTGCTACTGGCTGTACCTGAGGACTTGGAACTGAGCAGCCTCTCCTCTATTAGGACAGCTGATTCAGCAGCTCCTCACAGTTGAAAATAGAAGGGACCTCCTCCCCCTACCCCCCCAAGGTCAACAAGAGCAGGTTGCTCAGAAATGTACTCTTTTAGTGCTGTTTTTTTTTTAAATATCTCTAAGGTTGAGAATGCCCTTGGTAACCTGTTCCAGTGTGTCTTGGTTTGGCTGGAACAAAATTCAAAATAATAATAATTCTATTTCAAGAAACTCTAGTTTTGAGAGGCTGCAGATTCAAATTCTGTGAAAACAAAAGCGATGATGCTCTGGTATGCAGGTTACCACAGTGACCAATGTCCAGGGTAGTTCTGAACTACATGTGCAGTGGGCTAGGAGGGATTAAGCCCAAGGCAGCTTACCTGAGCTATCCAAGTATTTCTTACCATAAAAGTCACCCTCACAATAAATCAGGAAGTTTGCAGTCCCATCCATCTCATTAGTGATCCTGTGCCTGAGGCCTCTTTGCTGCAAGCATCCCATTCTTGCTGGAGCTGTCTTGTTCATAGTGTTGGCCATTCAGTCTTCACTGCTGGAAGCACACAGCTCATGACTACTGTCTGGAGCCGAGTATAACTTTGTATCTTATATTAGCATTGGGGTTAATAAATGATCATTACGATTATTATTCTATGAAATCTGTTTTCATTTCCACCAAGGGGTCTCCTTTCCTTTTCCTGATTCTCCCTCCTAGGTGGGGTCAGGTGATAGAACAACTGTTCAGATCACAAGGCAGTGTTTAACAACTCTCACAGTAAGTTTTTTCTTACCTTTGTATGGAATTTATTGTATTTTGATGTGTCCCCCTTGCTGCTTCTCCTTTCAGTGGTAACCGCTGAGGAAAGTCCGTCTCCCTCTCCACAGGTAATTATACACAATTATAAGAGCCACCCAAATCTCACCTTGAGGCTAAACAGTCCCAGCCCTCCCAGCCTCTTACTATTTGTCAGTTGCTTTGTTTTCTTCAAAATTGTAGTGGCCTTTCACTGGACTTGCTCCAGTAAATCCATTACCTTCTTTGTACTGAGAAGCCCAAACTGAACACAACACTCAGGATGACTGACAGTTGCTGGGCAGAAGGGGAGAATCGCCTCCACCCAGCTATTGGTGATGTATTTGCTAACGTAGCCCAGGTATGTACAAGGGCACATTAATGGCTCAAGTGCAACTTGGTGTTCACTAGGACCTGCAAGTCCTTTCCTGGCAAGCTGCTTATCCCACCAGTTAGCACCCAGCATACATTAGGCTATTCCTTCCCGTTTGCAGGGCTTTGCATTTCCCTTTGCTCGGGTTCATGTGTCTTCTCTCTTCGTGTTTCTCCCACTTATAAAGGTCCCTCTGAATGGCAGCACAGCTGTCTGATCTACTGACCACTCCCAGTTTTCTACCATGTGTATGGATAAGCTAAAGTTTACATATGCATGACAAGTTCATAGCCTCGTCAAGGCTTATCTTCCAGCCTGGCTATCTGCCATGTATCAGATTTATTATCTGTATTTCTTATTGAAGACACCTTTTTCAAAGACTGAATTTACTGATACACTAACAGTAAGAGCTTATCTTGTCAGATCTATCTCTTACTGTCGGTATAATGACTCCAGTAGCTGAAGTGTGTGTATACTACGATTTCTTGTGTATACTCTGCTTCTCATGTTGAATAGAAACCAGCCTTCTTGCTTTAAGATGCAGTTCTTTTAATCTATGCTTCTTCACCTTTCTGTCATGCAAGACTTTCCCAGGAGCATTAATTTATAGCCTTAAGAGTTTGGAGCATTACACAGTTATGGAAACACCAAGAGCTACCTACAGCAAGGGACTGCTGAATTGCTCACTCACTTTCCTCACCAACCTAGACTTATCTCAAGCACTGAAATACTCTTTCCAGGGAGGAAAAAGTCTTAGGAATTTCGAGATTTTTTTTTTTTCCTCTAGAACAGTATGTTCTGCAGCAGAAGTACTACTCACATGCACTTCATCAAACTACAGCAGTAGCTTTAAATACTCCTCTTGGCTTACGGGTAAAAGCAGGCACTGTAAATAGAGCGACTTGGCTAATGGATGGATACAGAAAATAATCCAAAGTGACCAGCTACATATGTCTCCTTTAATCCTGATGCAACTGCATTTCCACATTAAATCTGCGGCTAAACAGACAAAGGCTATTGACTGGAACAACTAAATATGGATGTGAGGATGCTGATGGAACTTATATGCTGAAGTAAAGGTCCCAATCATATTTGAATTAAGCCAAAGAATTCCAACACAGCTTGCTCTGCCACAGGTTTATTTACAAAATATTATTTACAGTCCATAATTGTCTTGATCTGATAAATAATAACATTTCCTCCACAGAGAAGGAGTAAGACAGACCACCTACACATTTTTCCTGTTACAAATACCCTATCCAGCCAAACAAGACTATTCTCTCTTTAAAAAAGGAGCAGAGAAAAATGTGCACCTAAAAGGTTTTCTGTCCATGGCACAAGTGAAGGTTTGAAGCTGACTGGAGAGATGTCAATCATCTCCCCACTGCAGTGTGCATGTGCAAAACAGCAACATGCTGAGGTTACGTGATCATACAAGTCACAGCAGAGTGTGCTGCTACTCTCAGCTTCTCCAGAGAAGCAAATCGTGAGTTGGTGTCTAAGGCAAGAAAAGCTAAATTAAAACATCTATCCCTTACCAGCAGCCTTGGGAAAGACTGAATAGTTTGTTCCTGTTGTAAAATAAAGAAGACAGAAGGCTACTGAAATGAGATGGGATGTATGTCAGGGAGTGAATGGGCCCAGTCTCTACGTGTCTGTGTCCTTGTGCATGTTCCCTGAATGTCCCAGTGTATCTGAACCCTCATCTCCAGTCCTAAAGCATTACCCACTGCCCACAACCCACTTTGTATGTATCCTTATGTTTCCATGTGAGGGTCTGAAACTCCAGTGTGTGGACTACAGGGACTACTTAGTGCTGCACAGAATGGACTACAGAAGACAAGGCTGAAAACAGTTTCTAAGACCAGTGTTCTGAAGCTTACTGATGGCTGCTGTCGAGCTAAAGCAAGGGGGAACAGAAATGAGAGCAGGTGATGTTGCTTCATGAGCCTTTTCAGTTCTGGTTGTTGTCTGTTTGCTTGTCCCAGTCACTCATTTGGAAGCAATTACCATAGGAATGATTCCAAGTGATATCTGGTAAGAACAGGCATTTAGCAAGCTTAAGAGAGCAACAACTGGTCACTCCTTAAAGCCTTGAATGCTACACAGGATCCTCTTCTGGTGACCTGGAAGTGACACTCCCATCTGTTTCAAGTCCCTGTAGGAAATGGGAAAAGAAAGGAAAAAATTAATTTCTGTTCTTGCTGCTTGAGGACTGGCATGACTGTAAGAGCAGAAACAGTTCATTAGTTTGGAAAGCTTCTGTTCCCTCAGTGCCTCCTACTATGCTTACCTTTTCTTCAGAAGGAAGAAAATTCTAGATGTCCCTGTCCACCTGTGGCTACCTCTGCATGCCCAGTCAATTAGCTCCTTCCACCTCATGACCAGGGGGCCTGTGTTCCCATTAAATCAGGACTGTGGCCATGTCAGCTTGTTACATGGGCCGTGTCTCAGCATTTTAGCAGGTCTGTCCCTACAGTATGCCTGCTCATTTCATTTATGTAACTGCCCTGGTTGGAACTGGATATGCAACAGAACATGTCTGTGTTGGTAAAGCTTCTGACTTGAGTCCTAAAGAGCCCAGAAGGACTTTGGTCTATGATAGAACAGTGGCTGTCTAATAGGAAGGGAGGAATATCACTAGCCCACGTGGAGTTCAAGGCAAGAAAATTATCTTATAAAGTCCTACACGTGTGGGGAGATGGTCAGGTTAGAGAACCATCCGCCATCTACTGTCTCCCCTTGCTGTGAGTTCAGAGCAGCTCAAACCTCTGAAAAGTCTCAAGTATGGACAGTTAGGCAATTAGTCTCACAGTCTGGGATGATCCCAATCTTTTGGGCTGGTTCTTCCCTTTCAGGGTAAGAAGCCAGACCATTTCCATTTAACCATATAGAGAAGGATGGAGAGAAGCCTTTCAAGTAAATATGAGTGCCTGTTCAGGTAGCACAGGAACAGCCTCAGCTATTTGTAGCGCATCCTGTGGTGCCATGTGGGAGCTGAGCGTGCCCTTACTCAGCAGTGAGCTCCAGGATGGACTCCATGGTGTCCAGGCCAGCAGTGCGGAAGTTGGAGATGTAGCGCTTCATGCGGATGGATTCCAGCCACTCGGGGATGGATCGATAGGGTATCCCATCGGATCCACTGCAGCTGGGGAGCCGAAGTGTTACCCTGAAGACAGATAAAGCCCTCATCAGCCAGGCAACCACCTTAAATAGCCAGTACTATGAGACACCAGGTAAAGGGCAAGCACCCTCTGCCAGGGCTAGGCCAACCCTATGTGCTCTGCAGGGTGAGGTCAGGCAGTGTAGGCTATGCCCTCTGTCACCGTGAGAGGTGACAACTCCCTAATGCACTCAGAACATTCAGGGTGCCTCTTGCCAGCCTGCATTGCTGGCACTACCTCTCTTCCCGCTGCTTGAAAGGAGGTGAAAATCTCCTGGTTAACCTCTCCTGCTCCAGAAATAGCTTGCTTACCTGGGATCAAAGTCTGCAACAGGCCGGAGGAGCTGGGGACTTGAGATGAAATGTTGCAGCTGTGCCCGGATTTCCTGAAAATGAGGCCTCCTTGTCCGATCATGTGACCAGCAGCTCTTCATGAGCTCATAGAGGATAGATGGGCAGTCCACGGGTGGGGGGAGACGGTACCCATCCTCTAAGCTTTTCATCACCTGCAACAGAAGACAGTGAGAAATCTGGCCAAGAGCAGAGGGGATGAAAGAGAAGCCTTCAACCAGAGTCGAAGCAGGTTACAAGTAGAATTTGGGCAGCACAGCAAAGGATCAGGACCTACACGGGATGTCAAAAAGTGAAGTGGAATTTGCAGCTACTTTCAGTCCTTTACTAGCCTAGCTGCCATTTACCATTCATGGCATGCACTCAGAAGAAGTGAGGACCAAATGATCCTGGCACAGGCCTGGTGAGAAAAGTGGAACCAGACTCAAGAAAAAATTCTACAGCATATGCTAACATACCAGATGTGCTGAGCCTTGAATTAGGCCAGCCATAATACTCCAGAGCCAGAGAAAGGAGAGAAAGAAACCAAAAGAGAACATCTCTAGACCCAAAAGCCATGGCCAATTTAACCAGTTTTTAATCTGGCTCATTGCTGTTGACACCTGAACATGGTTCAGAGGCTCAGACACTTACTGCCCCTGACTTGGTTGCATTGAGTTTTAGCAGAGAGGGAGACATTGTAGTTATGTGTCCAAAAGAATGTCAAACTCCAGGCTGAGGAAGATCTACAAAAGTTCAGACATGCCTCGTTTCTTATTTTAAATCAGCACTTGAGCTCTTTTCTGTTACCTCTTGATTGGTCATGTTTCCATATGGCTTGTCACCAAATGATAGCACTTCCCACATGACAATTCCAAAGCTCCAGACATCACTGGCTGAGGTAAAAATCCGATGAGCAATGGCCTCTGGGGCTGTCCATCGGATGGGAATCTTACCACCCTGAGAAAAAACAGAGACATGGTGTATCCAGCGTGAGTTTTATTTCTGTAGTGCTGTCACGTAAGTAGCATACGAAGCAGTTCAAAGACTGGGCCCACTTCACTTGAATGATATAAACCCCCCCCTGGGGAAATATCTGAAAAAACCAGAAACATTCTTGGAAAGTGAATGAGTTTAAGCCCTCTGTTCAGCTGAACACTACACCAAAATGCTGTGGTAGTAAGAGCTTGACACCAGTCACATCCCTACTTTGAATGACACCAGACATTAAAATCACTGGAACTTTCATCTAAAGGGACCTTTAAAAGTTTCTAGTCCAAACCTCTGAACTCAGCAGGGCTATCTTTAAAGCTAGGCTCAGTTAATAAGAGTCCACAAGATCAGACCTCTTATTTTGCCTCTGATTTCAAAGCCACAATTACTCTGAGTCTCTTAGCAAACAAAATCAACATGGACTCCAGACAGAAAAGTGCCACCTTCTGAATCATCCATACTGGGACTTGCAGTTTTACTACGTGTTTTCCTCAGAGATTTTCCATCCAAAATCTTCCCCGGCCTGGTGTTTCCTATGGTGAAGAAATTCTGCCATACTTATCTGGCAGAATCCACATCTCCCTGAGACTATAGTTCTTTTACAAGACTGAGAGATTGTTTTTGCATTACCTTGGTTTCATAGGTTCCCTCTGCATCATTCTCTAATATTCGAGAGAGACCAAAATCAGACACCTTGCACTGAAGACTGCGTGTTACCAGGATGTTGCGAGCAGCCAGATCCCGGTGCACATAGTTGTGTTCTGAAAGGTATGTCATTCCAGAGGCTATTCCCTGCAGCATGCTCACAAGCTGGACAGGACTAAATTTTTCCTCATTCTCCTGCATGGAAGAAGTGAGAGAAGATCCTGGTCAATCAGTTACATCGATCTGCTTGCGTTGTAGTTAATGGCCTTATCAACTTGCAAAAGTGAGCACTGGTGAACAAGCAAAAAGGCAATGCTACAGCCTAAAGAACCCAACAGGTTCTCACTAAGGGACTGCTGGTGGTCTCCAGGGTCAACATTAGACACCTGCACTTCAACTACCAAAGACAGCCCTTTGAATATTGAGCAAACTTGATGTCATCAAGTTCTAACTGCTCAGACTGGAAATGTTAGTGAGCAGAAAGTAAGCATGTGTCTGGATCTTATTTCTAGCCTTCTTTTAGAGTCCTAGATCCAGATCAAGTGCAAGTTCTGGCAGTACACAAATATATTTCAGATTGGAGTCTCTCACCCGAAGGAAAGTATCCAGAGCTCCATTCTCCATATACTCAGTGATGATCATCATTGGTCTCCCTGAGGAAGACAAGAAAGTGTCAGCCCTTTTGCAATTCTTCTATTCTTGCATTTCAGTGCTGTCCACATCAGCCTCACACAAAAGAACCATATCCAACCCCAACCAACATCCCCACTCCACTGGCAGAGCTGTCTGACCCTTCTCCTTAGACCTCCCCCGATGACTTTGTATTCCTCCTTGTATCAGACACATAATATTACAGCATCCCTTATGGTATCTCAACTTCTCATCCACTCATCAGCCCAAGAAGTCTTCTGATAACACTGCCTTATGACTCTCCTGGAAATCTGTATTACTGCTCCCTTCCTCATTCCAGCCAATGTCTGGCTTCTTCCATCAGAGCCTGTCTGCTAGCATCCTCTCTAACAAAGGCCCAAGAAAGGTATCAGTTTCTGCTCTCATTTCAGGACTCTCTCACACATTCTTACTTTTGGTGACAACTCCTTCCAGGCGTACAATGTTTGGGTGATTAAATTGCCCCATAATTGTTGCTTCACGCAAGAAGTTCCACCACTGTGAGTCTGAATATGTTGATTTCAAGGTCTTGATGGCAACCACAATGCGTTCCTTCCCTGGGAGCCGCAGAGACCCCCGATAGACCTCCCCAAACTCCCCTAAGGAAAACCAGAGGCCAAAGTTCACAGATGAACTCAGGAACAGGCAGCAAAATAACTGTGGGGTGGAACTGAAAGATGGGGAGAGTGACAAGTGACTCACCCTCTCCAATCACATTCTCCATGGTAACACAAGTGACATCCAGTTCCTTAGTGAATTCCAGCACCCCTCTGCTGGGGTCATCATATGGTTGCAGGTCTACATAGGGCTTCAACCAGACCTTCTCTATATTAAAGGGAAATAAAAGAGCAAATTAACCTGTCAGCTCTTTGGACAAGATTTGTAGAGCAAAGTTACAGAAGCAGAGGTGGAGCCATGCAATTCTGACAGCGTCAGTGAACAAATCTACCAAAAATACATTGAAGAGTAGAGGTGTTATGGGAAGAAGAAAATTAGATCAGGAAATCCATGCTTTTGTCTGCTTTGAAACTAGGGCTGCTTTTCATTCCTTCCAACTCATTCCAGGCTACTACCCCTTTGAACTCACCTCGATCAAAGCCTGAAGTATTGTAATCTGGCCGTGCTTGTCTCCGACGAGCCTGCCTGGAACATAAGAAGCAGTCATGAAAACACAATGGTCAGCAGATAGCAAAGCAAAAAGCAAGACTTCTAAGTTGTCTGCCCTAACTGGTCAGTGACAGGGTTCAGGGTAGCACAGAGCAAAGTAGAACCAGATGCTGCGCCTACTTGACAGAGTACAGCTAGCAAGAGAATGTGATGCTTTATTTACATTTAGAAATGGAGCTTTGTTTCCATGCAAGTTTTGTTCATCCCTCTGCTTGCTGAATTAAAGATTAATTTCTTTTTATTTCACGTCTTCTGTACACTTTCAGTACAGTACCTGATCTTCTTAAAACAAAACAACAGCAGCCTTATAGACATTTAGAAAGGAAGTAGAATTTCATGTCTGGGTAGAGGGCCACTAAAGTACATGGAAAATGGTTTTAAATGACTGGATACATGTATTGCCCACTTAATTGATCAGCAGCTATAAAAGTGATTGTACCATAACAAGATTTTTATTCATCTGTCACGATAACAGTATGATAGTGCTGGATCACAACAAAAATGAGAAATAACCACATTTTCCTCCGTGCTTAGCAGTGAGCATTATGTTACAGACATACAATTCTGCTAATCAAAATGATTTACTGACTCACTCCATCTTGCAGCATGCACACTGGTCTTTCAAACATACTCTTTCTTCTCTAACTTACGTCTACCCATCCAACATTCTGGGAGAAACAAGGGCTTCCCTCCCTTTCTCAAGCATCCATAGCTCAGCTATTCCTACACCTGTACTTTTTCAGTACCAAAAAAATCAATACTTACTTTCGCCGGAAGATGAGAAGCCCCACAAGCAACCCAACGGATATTAGAACTCCAAAGATAATAGAGACTATAACTCCACCAGACAGAGTTCCTGTGTCTGCAGAAATAAACAAAAAGTCCATATGATTTGAAAGACCAAGAATTACTTGTTTGCAGTGTAGCAACCAGCTTCTACCAGCCAATGGTATTAAGTGAGCTACGGGCATTTGTTTTCCAGGCCACAGAGCTACCTGATTTGAGTCCAATCATACTGTTACTCATGTGCATGAAGCACCTTCTGGCAGGTACATGGTTGACTCTTATCTTAGTACTGGTCTTCTAGTTGAGTAATTTAGCCTTATACCTGGTTTGCCACACAAATTCCATGACACTTTCAAAGATGAAGAACAGCTGTTCCTTCCCTTCCACTCCACTTCAATTACTCTCTCATAACAGAACCTTCTTTCTGCTCAGATGATTTAGACTATGGCAGAGCAAAGATATAATCATCCCCAGCAGTCTAACATGACTGTCTTCTTGCCTTAAACACTCACTTCACCCTCCTCTCCCATCAATATCTGGAGTTACCTTGATAGAAGCTCTGTCTGCCTAAGACTTCTGAAGCAAGCACGTACTGACTTACAAACTTGCAGTCTAATGGCTTTCTCAAAACTATTAGGTAGCTTTATTTTGTAACTGGATAACATTCAGGTAGCATACACATAACACAGGTTGTCTACTTTCATTTAAATTCTGAAGCAAAAGCCATCCATTTCCATACAGTATTCATCAGAGGAAATGGTAAATTATTTCTTTTGGTGAGGTATGTGTTTTTAAACCTTATATCCAGTAACTTTAAAAACTATTTTTAAAAAATGAAAAATATATTAATAAAAAGGGTTCATATCTATATCTAATGAGAAATTACATTTTTTAATATTTCCCTCTGAAGAGGTTCAGGAAAACATATAGAAGAAAGAAAAGTTCTAAACAAATTCTTTCAATAAACGAGCAGATTTTAAAGTGAGAAACAGCTTGTATGAAACAGACAGCTGTGTCTGGAAGTATTTCCCAACATCAAGTCCAATGGTCAACATCCATAAAGTCTAATTAACACTTCTTATTCTTGCTCAATTTGATGCTAACTCATTCCACTAAAATTATTAAAAATTACCAGCTTAGTTAAGCAGAAATCAAGAAGGAGACCTAATGTTCTTTTTTGTTAAAAACAAAGTCAAGGTTTGAAAAATGAAATATTTTCTTTTATTAATTAAACAGATATCTTTCAGGTACATAGCATTTCTTCAGGAAACCAAGGGATCTAAATTCTCAAAATCAGATTTTAAAAAATCCTCTCTCCCTGAAAAACTTGTTCCACTAATATTCCCAGACCTTTACAGCTGAACAATGCTTCTTGTATTATCAAAGAACTACCACCACATGAAACCTTGCTAGCATTTTTTAATCCCCTTCTTATTCAAAATAAGTTGTGATCAGGTATGATGAGGTGATCGACTTTTATTTAGGAAAAAAAGCATGATCTCAATGAAAGCATTTTCTAACATGTCCTTTTATAATCAAAAACATCTAAGGTAGATCTTAACTTACATATTTTCCACAGAACCTTTATGATACATTATTCTATTTGTTAAAGATCATTTATGTCATCATCATTTGGCACTGTGACTTCATCAAAATCTTACCAAAAGATCCTTGTGCTAAAAAAGACCAGTCTTTAAATTATATTTAAATCATAGTATGACAACTCCTTATCAGCTTTTCCACAGTTAACTATTTAGTTACATTAAGGTATGCCTTTGCCTTCTTCCAAGTCCTATTTCATTACAATAAAACTCACCTTTCAAAGGCATCATTTCAACTGATGTATTTCTAAAATTATCCGTAAGGTAAATAGGAGAATGTGTGAATGTGTGGAGAGAGGAGAGAGCAAACTCCATTATAGAAATTTTTTATAAAGAGGAAGCCTCTGGGTAATCCAAAGAAACAGGAGGTTGGGTGTGTGACCTGTATGAGATGTTATTTCACATAGGAGAAAGGTCTTCACTGGCCTCAACAGCTTGGCCTTCTACACTTTGTGCTTTGATGGCGTTCTTTCAGCATTGCATACCATCTTTTGGGGCAGAGTTACATTTAGAGGCAGGACTACATAAAGTGGAAATAAAGCTGGGAAAAATAGCAAAAAGGTCCTTTGAATTCTCCTTTTAACTAGTGACTTTCACACAAAAGGAGCTCTATGGTAATCATTTTGCTAATGTTCAAAGTTAGAAACATTTGCCAGAATCAAAATGTCTTTCAGGAGGATGACCTGAAGAGTTGATATGCAATTTGCCTGTACAAAACAAAAACCTGAGACTGATCAGTTCTGAATGTGAAAGTGTAAGTGAATTTTATATGCCAGCAAGGAAACAGGGTAACTGTCTCTTTGTTCTACACTTCTGCAAAGAAACAAGGTTGACCCTGGTGACAAGGAACAAGAGTGTGGTGTCTGTGCCTTACAGTTAGCACAACACAAAAAGAGATCCATGCATCATGTGAATATATAGTGTGATGGAGAAGCAATTTTCTCCCAAATGAGATAACAGTGGTTGTCCTTTACCTGGTGGAAGGGTGCGGAATTCCTGCTCTGGGGAGTAAGGCCCAGGCCCAAGGGGTGTGATGGATCTCACACGAAGCAGGTAAGCTGTGTCTGGCTGCAGGTCTGTCAGAGTGACATTTGGCTCGAGAAGGTGCTTCACTGTGTAACGTGCCTCCTCTCCCTGCAGAAATAAGACAGGGTCAAGTAAAAAATCCACACTGAACACAAAGGACACTTCCACCCCTTTGGGTGAAAGAGGGAATAAAAAATAAGGCAGACCTCACCTTCTCAAAGAACATGACCTCATACTCCACTGAGCTCCGGCTACGCTGTTGTGGGGCAAGCCAGGAAACAGAAAGACTACTGTCATCTCTTTGTGTCAGGATGAACTGGGATACTGTCACCGGAGCTGAAGGGAGACAACAGAGAAAATCAAGGAGAAATGCAAAAATAATGCCCTCTCTCCACCAGAAGCTCTTTTCTTCCCTGGTCATAACATGCAACTGGAGGTGACTCGCACACCACTGCCAGTCCCTCACCTTTCTCTTCTGTGGTGAAAGCGAAATGAGGTTTCTGGTTGTAATTAATGGCTTTCTGTGAATAGTATGCTTCTACCCCAATAATGGAAGCATAACTCTGGCCCTCAAAACAAATGCAGTGTTCCAGGAAATTACGCCAAATCCAGCACTGCAGTGGAAGCGTTCAATTTGAAATAAAATGTTAAGATTTTACATGCTTATACCAGCAGTAACACAACTATGCTATGTGATTTATGAATGCAGATCCCTTTCATAAGGATACAGTGAAATTCAATGCTCAGAATCTCAGCTTACTGCAAATGCATGCTGTTTACGAATAAAAAAATTATTCTCAGCAGTTTACAAGGACTGAAGAGTCAAGCCTAGTTCTCTTCTGTCCTTCACCATCACCAAGTAATAAAGCCAGCCAAAAGTAGCTCTGCTTTTCCAGCTTGGAGCTTACTGCCCTTTCCTAGGGTCAGGAAGAAAAGTTGTATTTTGCTATTGAATCAGAACTTAGGGAAAACACCAAGGGCTGTTGAGCACTACAATGTCAGCTTTCTACAACCATGTTTCACAGCACTCTGCAAAGTATTTACAGAACAGCCAAACTAGCCAGCTTGAAGGTAAACTACAGAAACATGTCAAGAACCTGCCTGTTTCAAACATCCTCATTTTACTATACTTTCAAAATTTGTTGCTTGCTTTTTTGTTTGTTTGTGGGTTTTTTTGTTTTCATTTTATTTTTCTTTTTTTTTGGTTGATTGGTTTTGGGGGTTTTTGTTTTGGTTTTGTTTTTAAGTTACAGCAGAACTTCTATTATGTTTGGTTGTGGTTTTTTCTAATATCTAAGTCATGAAAAATATTTCCTGCTATTTCCCTGTTCTTCCTGTCACACAGGTAACAATCCTTAGGCTGGACTATACTAGTGTATGACAGGGAGAGCTTTATCCTCCTCCCCTCTGTTAAATCCTTGGTGGATTCATAGCTCTTGCTGGGTAATGACTACTGCTGCTTTGACTTGCAAGAAATATGACTGAAGGACCTCACATGCCAGAGGCAGAGGTACCTTAGGGTCCTTATCCTACCATACCAAAACATGTGGCAGACAGAAGGAGAAGATGGAGAAAGCTTAAACATTCACAAAGATTTCTCTTCCTTTCCTGACGAGCAGGAAGACCTCCTCTCTGCTTCTTCTAACCTGCATGTCCTACTGAGACCCAGACAGCTGGAGAAGTTCTCTGTGGAGCAGGTCCCATCCCTGAGACACCATTATGGGCCTCCACAGCAAAGGTGTAGTTGGTGTAAGCTTCTAGGCCGTCGACATCCACAGCAGGTTTAGTGAGACCAGAAGCTCTGGGGGAGAACACCACCCCAGCCTCACACGGGTCACACAACAGGAAATGGCAGCGGTGACAGAAGACTGTGTAAGTCAGGTCCTTTCGCCCACCGTGGTCACTGGGTGGCTGCCACCACAGACTCAGCTGTGTGCCAATAAGGGAGAAGCTGACATTGCGGGGAGCCGAGGGGGGGCCTACAAGAAGCATGAAAGAAAGTATTAGATCCAGTTGTTTATACCCAAAGTACTGTGGCAGTTTCTCATCTGATGACGCATTTCAAATTAAACCCTCCCAGACAATCCTCCTCTCTGATCTCTCATCCCCATTTTCAGTATTTTGTTTCCTCCTATGTCTTTGTTCATAGAAACACAGAACAATTTTGAGTTGGAAGGGACCTTTAAAGATCGTCTAGTCCAACCCCACTGTGATGGGCAGGGAAGTCTTGCACTATAAGTGGTTACTCAAAGCCCTGTCCAACCTGATCTTGATCACTTCCAATGACTGGGCATCCACAACTTCTCTGGGTAACCTGGTCCATAAAAAATGTCTTCACATGCCCCATCTAAATCCACCCCCTTTCAGTTTAAAACAATTACCCCTTGCCCTGTCACTACAGGCCCTGGTAAAAAGTCTGTCTCCATTTTTCTCATATGTCCCCTCTAAGTATCAAAAAGCAAAGTATTGAAAAGCTGCAACAAGATCTTTCCAAAGTCTTCTCTGCTTCAGGCTGAAGAACCCCAAATCTCTCAGCTTTTCTTCATGGAAGATGTGTTCCATCCTTCTGATCACTTGTGGCCCTCCTCTGGACTCACTTTAACAGTTCCATGTCTCTCTCACGCCTGGGACCCTAGAGCTGGATGAAGTACTCCAGGGGGGGTTCTCACAAGAGCAGAATAGAGGGAAGAATCGCCTTCCTTGACTTGCTGTCCACACTTCTTTTTATGCCACCCAGGACACAATTTGCTGTCTGGACTGTTAGCACACATGGCCAGCTCATGCCTAATTTCTGGCCCACCAGTATCCCTACATTCTTCTTCCTAGGGCTGCTCTCAGTAAGATAATCCCCCAGCCTGTATAGATACTGTTCTTTTTTTTTTTTCTATCCATGACTCACGTGTGCAAGCAATGTTCTGGCCCTCTGAGGGTGCTCGGTAGAAGCCTGCATTGCAGGGACAAGATGTAGCCCCTGGCTCATTGGACAAGCTGTTGGGGGGGCACTTCAGGCAGCGTTTAGTCTCCAGGGAATGCCGGTAGAATCCTCGTTGGCAGGCTGTGAAGAGACAAACACATCAAGGTAAGATCAACAAATAAACCAGGATAAACAGGAAACCACCTGCCAATTTTGTTCAGCTTCTTGAACACTCTTTATCTGCTTGGTTTTCTTTCATTTTCTTAGCCTCACAGGTTGGAAGGGGCCCCTGGAGGTTGCCTGGACCAACCACCTTCACAGAGAAGACAGAGAGGGGATGTAAACTCAAGGTAGGATCATTATGGTATGACTTGCAGACTGAAGAGGTATCTCATTCCTCACAAATGCTGTATGAAAACAAGCTTTTGTTGGTCAGTCTCTGAGAGTTCTTTCAACATAAACCCAGACTGGTCCGCACCTTGCCCTTCAAGCTTTCCACACCATAAGAGCGAGCTGCAAATAGTAGCTCCAAGTTCTTGTACTCCTCAGAGTCCTCTGCTTGCTGACTTCATATGGGATTGGCAGCAGGCTTTTTAGGAGTAACATTTTTTCTGATTTCAAGTATTGTGCCAAAGCATCACCTAGGAGGAACCTGAGTAATATCTAGACATCTGTCAGTTCACTTAACAGCATCGAGTGTAACTGGCTATGGAGCCAACTCAGACTGCAAAAAATATAGGTTTCATGTGCTTTCTATGGACTAGAAAGTCAAACAAAAATAAGCAGCTACATCTTTCTCTAAGTATAATATCTGACACTGTTTTTGCTGCATTACTATTAGCCTGATCAACAGAAGCACTGGTCTGTCTATCAGTTATCTCAAGATCAATGCTTCTCCTCTATAGATATGTAGCAAGGAGAAAATGAGCAAGGGAGGTTGAAGTGAATTTAAATGTTTACCTGCATGTTCTAAAACAATCTATTGAATGTTCTTAAACTAAAAAACAAACAACTTATCACTGATCAGAAAGTTGAGAAACCTATACACTAATTTTCTGCCATGGCTACCACTTTGTATTTAACTTGAGCATTGAGGGAATCACCCTTTTCATAATGCACTATAAACCAACACTGTCCTGTATAAAACCTCAGGAGATCCCAATAGAGAACACCCCAAAGCTATCTGCTCAGGAGCCTGACACAAATTACTTACTGCAGTGGAACATAGCATAGGAAATGATCCTTTATCCAGAAGACAAAAGTAATCCAATCATTCCTGCTATGTGACATAGAGGAACACCTGATGGACCTAAAAAAAATCCACTAGCAATATTCAAACATGACACCACACCATCAGTCCTCAGTGTACATTGAGATCTCTGTCTAGATTGTTGCCAGAGAAGTGGCTTCATCACACTCCTACTGGTACCTTTTCTTCTCCTGGGATGGCAGGCAGACTCTCCCATTAACACTGGGTCCTGTCAATTTGGCTACCAGTTGCACAATAATACTATCACACAACTATGTGGGGATACTGACATACCTGGGCCAAAAGAATCTGCAGCACATAAGCCTAAAAAAGGGAAAAAGGAGAAAGGACAGAAAGGAGAAATACAGTCACAAGCAGGAATAACCAGCACCTTTGGATTTTGGGAAATAACAGAACTGCTGGGGAATGAGTCTGTTAGTATGAGCTACAACAACACAATTATGTGGTCAAGGACAGCAAAGCCTCTTGAAAGAATTAAGAGGCTCAAGCATTGATCACCAGCCTGAAGAGATGGCACTTATATTCAAGATCAAATCATCTCCTTTGGAAACAGGCAAGGAGAAGAGAATTTACTTTGATCTCTAGGCTGCTAACAACCGAGAGCAATTCTACATGCTGGAGTGAAGATGAAAGCTTTGTGGCCTCCAGCCATTTTGCTCTCCAGCATTCAAAATTTAAAAAATCCTTGACACTTGATCAGTTTGGGTTAGGAAAGGTTTGACAGCAACATGAAAAACAAACCAAGTGCAGCGTAACAAGAGGTTGTGATATGGTTACCTGCCATAAATACGGGATGACATACACACCCTCTTATTATCAGGCTGAGACAGCAAGTTAAGATAGGGAGATGTGGTTTTAGAGACCTTCACCAGAACAGTTAGCACCGCCCCCAAGAGACCGCTGCTCGGCCTCTGTTCCCCCGGGACTAAGCTCCGGTGCCGCTCCAGCCCCCAGCCCGTACCTGCTTCCCCCACCGGTGGTGGTGGTGGTGGTGAGGCCCCTCAAGCAGGAGATCTGCCTTGCGTGGACAGCACGCCCCGCAAGGACAGGGAATGCAGGGAGGAGGGAATGGGAGACATTTGTGCCAATCACCTGGGGCCGTGCCTACACCGCTAAACTAAAGGAAGGCAGGAGGTGCGGGCAGAAGCGGAGGAACCCAGCTGCCTGCACGACCCATCCCGCAGCGAGGGCGCTCTGGGATGGACGGGACGGGACGGGACGGGACGGGACGGGACGCAGCACGGGACGAACTCCCGCGGGCAGCAGGCGTGAGCCCACACAGTTAAGAGACAGGTGCAAGACTGGGCCTGCTTTGACCGGCGCCCTGGGAGCTGCCAGCACACCACAGCCCATGGGCCGGGGAAAGCCGCCGGGGCGCAGGAGGGCGCGGCCCCGGAGCCTCAAGACGGACCGCCGGGCCCCCCGCCCAGCCGCCCCCGGGTCCCGGCCGCCNAGCGCCCGGCGGGTTGGGAGGGAGGTGGGGGAGGCAGATGCTGGCGGGCTGCAGCGTAAGGAGCGCCTGCGTGGGGGTGAGAAAGAGCTGCCCGGCGGGCCCCAGGCAGCGATGGGAGCCGGGCTCCCCGGCCTGCCTGCCTGCCTGCCTCCCTCCCCTGCACGCCTTGGGTTCCCTGGGTAGATGAGGCAGATGAGTGCCTGCCCTCGGCTACCCCAGGAGCGCAGGCGGCGAGGGAGGTGCAGAGCCAGTAGTCTCAGCTCCAGCCCAGCCCCCCTGGCCGCCGGTGCCTGCTTTCCCCGGCCCCTGGGCACCAGCTCCAGGCTACGTGATGGGAAAAACAGGCCTGGGAAAGGGCCCGCTCAGCAGTGCTCAGCAGGCGCCAGAGGGCTGAGAGGATGGCTGAGGCCCTCCCTTCACTCCCTATTCCTCCTGCAGATGCACATCGGGAGGCGGACAGCAAGCACTGGGCAGTCTGCAGGCACCAAACCTGAGCTGGCAGAGAGTTCGGCTCACCCACCACCCCACAGAGCCCATCGGGGAACCAGAACACAAGCGAGGGGGGCACAGCCAACCTTCGTGTTCACAGTAAATTACATACTTGAGGAAGTTAATCACAGAGCTCTAGGTTTATCAGCAGCAAAGTCTGCTTTGAGAGACAGATTTTATGCTCTGGGCAGGCACAGCTTTCCCCTGGATCATAGGGTGGCTGAGCTTCATATGGATGGGATTTCACCTAGGGGTTGCATGAACTCGTTCAGAACCTCAGCCTCTGTTTTTCTGTCGCCTCCTGTTCTCTAACAGAGGTCAGGTTCTCCTCCCTCTTGTGAAGCAAAGGGGCTTCACAGTTTGGCTTTCCTTTTTTTCTGTTCCCACTTAAGGTAAAGCTCAGAACTGGAAGACACTGCCTTAAGATCTTCCTCCATCCTGACCCCCTTTTCATGCTTGAAGGAGAAGTCCTACATCTTCTGAGGACGAAAGCAGAAGCTCTGACCTCAGTCTTTATCCTGACCTGGACAGTTGCTAGTCCTTTGCACAACATCTGGCCTTTACTGCAGAGGGAGAGGACCCCAATATAACCCCCCCGCAGACAACCTATATTCCACACCTCTGATGAATCCTCCAATACGAGACTGCTCTGAGCATGAAGTACCCCTCCCTACCCCTGCTAGGTTCTCCACTCTTCTAGAGACCTCCCAAGTCCCCTCTGATCCTACAAAAGACACTTCTGACTGCAGCTGCACTTGGGTGGAGTGGGAGAAAAGCACAGATGTAGAATGAATGTGTGCAGTGATAGCAGTCAGGGCCTGTCCAGACATGACACCTTCCCTGCCCCTTCCCAGGGGAGTGCTCACAGGAGGGCGGGGAGAGCTGTGAAGCACCTAAGTGGAAAAACTGGCTGGGCTGTGCAAGGAGAGGAGATTGCTGGAGAAGGGCAAGGATCTTGTGCTTCAACCTTCACCAGCTCCTTAAGCAAAACGAGCAGCAAGCAGTGGGGATCCATAGGGTCACCGGATCCTTGTAGCAGAGCAAAGGCAGAACAAACCAGAGGCAAGGCACCTTGCTGACCCTGAGAGCAGTTCACGGATGCCTTTTTCTATATGCCTTACTAGCCTTGTGTCACATGGCTCTGACAACAGAAGCAGAGATGTGCTTTTACCCCCCTCTCTGCAGAAATACTTATTTCCCAGAACATCACACATATCCTCTCCCCTAAGAAAACACATGAACATTCCCCAAGAAGCTGGATCTTGTCCTTCCTATGGCAAAGGGAGAGCCCCAGCACTGCTCATGCCAAAAACCCTGTCTCACTCTCTGGCTCCAGCACCCTGGCTACTCTCATGCTTGCTAGTTAGTCTTCCTCAGAAATGAGCCAGGCACTGATGGTATTGTGTGATGTGCTTTACATGGTTTTCCACTGCAGAAAAGCCATCCCAGTTCAAGCAGAAGGTGGGCAGAGAGGAGAAGCTTGCCTCCCTTCAGGTCTCAGCTCTCCAGTCACAGGACAAATACACTGTTCCATCCGTCTGAGCCATCTGCCCTGAGAGAAGGCTGCCATTTAAGGGTTGGGAACCAGTTGTTGAGTGAATCAGTGTCAATCACACAGCTACAGCTCACAGAAACTAGCTCCAGAGCTGAAGGCTTCTGGATGGAGCCCAAGAGGGTGTGGAGAGGTGTGTGCAGGTCTTACACCTGACACATGAGGCGAAAAATGACAACTGAAAAAGAGAAGCTAAGGAGGAGAAGAAAGGTTTAAGATACACCTGGCAGGCAGAGAGGGCGGGCAAGAAAAGTAGACCACACTAACTCCCCTCATCCCACTTAATGTTTACAGATGCTCTGATCTCTAGCTCCCTGGAAGCTCTCCCATGGCCTACAGCCAGTCTCTGCATACTCACCTACGCAGCTCCCATCAGCTTCCTCAAACCCAACAGCACAAAGGCATCGGCCCATCGGTACCAGCCACTCTCCATCAGCGCTGCAGTGCATCCTTGGGGGAGAGCCCACTTCTTCAGCTGCATACTCCACGCAGACCCCGGGCACTTCTGTCAGCCCCTCTGAACCTGCTAATGTCTCTGGAAAATGGGCCAGGCCCCGTACTGCCTCCGGGCAAGTCTTGTAATACACTCGGACAGACACCAATGCTACACAAGCCCCAGAGTTCTGGAAAGCCAAGTAGAAGCCCCGTCGAGACAGCTTCCCAATGGGACACACTTCTGTGTTCAGCTGCATGGCGCCTGATTCGATGTCTCTGCTTGTGAAACTTTGATCTGCTGCCACAGTATTGAGCTAAGGGAGAAGGGAAAAAGACAACAGTGTCAACATTGTATGCAGCAGGCAGCAGCAGCTGAGATACCCAGGCCTCTCAAACTTCATTTACTCTAAGGCCTTTTAGAGGCTCAATGGTCGATTGTTTCTAATGCTAGTGCACTGCATGATTTCTTCACACTTGGAAGAAGCGTTTACAACAGGGTCTACATCTTTTCTTGCCTCCATACCTTCCACCATCTCCTTCCAATACCTTTGCAGTCATTCACTGGTCTTACACAGTCCTTTGTGTTCTGAGGCTCTGATCTCATTAAGAACTAACTGCCCCTAAAGGAGAAAAACTCTCTTCTGTGAGATTTTTTGTTGTTTGCAAATCGTATGCAATAGAATCACAGCAGCACGTAGGCTGTGTTTTTTTTAAATTGACCACTGAGTTGCCTGTTTCTACCTGAAACTACCTGTTTCTAAGCTGTACTTGATGCATATCAGGTCATCTCCTGCAAGGTGGTTCTCATGCATCATTCAACGTATTTCAGCATTATAGATACTTGGGTGAAAAATGCTCCTACACTCTTACATTCCCATTGTCTCAGCAAACAATGGATGATCATGAGACAGAGACGCTTTCAGTACTTAAATAAACAAATAATAAATAATACATAATAAATAATAAATAAATGGGAAAGGCCTCTGTGACATCATGTGATATGGAAGAGCTGGACTGAAGGTGGGGTGGTCTTTCTTCTTAGAGAAAATGCCTGATAACTGATCCTCTCCACTGCAGGCCCCTCCTCATTACATGACACCACCAGCTCTGTGAGGCTGGATGGCAGATGAAAGGATCTGCACAGCAGCTGTATCTGGCTGTGGGATCCTAAGGCAGCTTTAGGAATTGTGGAGGTATGGCAAAAATTCATGTGGTAGGTCCCAGCTGCAGGGGAGGTGGAGGAGCACTGGGAAAGGAGGGAAACCTGTTACCAGAAACCTGTTACCAGAGTCCTGCTCTTCCTGTGGTGGCCTTTACTGTTCTTTGTTTCCATAACATTTTTTAATCTGCAGAAGAAAAAAACAACCAAAAAATTCAGATCTGTGGCTTTTTTTAGGACAGAACTTGGTTACAGAACCTTCACAAAAAAATCTGATGTTCCCTGTTCTGCGTTTCAAATGTTCTCATGGCAAGAGGACTGGGGAAGCATCAGTTAAAATGCAGTGATGCTAATCACACAGTGGAGAGTTTCATTATAGCAAGTCACCATCTCTAGATTTAGAAGAAAGGAAAAGACCCTGTATCTTGTAAAAATCAGAGTAAATAATCGATTCAGAGCTGAACTGAATTTTGTTATTCACTTAGTCTAATCTTGCTTTATTACCGACAGCAAGTAAAATTCCTTTGTGCCCTGCATCACTATTTCTAAAAATTGGTGTAACCATCTAGCACTGCTATAACCCTTTAGAATCCTTACCTGTGAGGTGTCCAGTTAAATAAGAGCTTACACAGAATGGAGTGCTGATCTCATTTAAGAACTCCTGTGCCTCTTGTGGCAATGACTGCTCTGAGCATCACAGAGGGCACTGGGGATAAAGTTTATTCTAAGGACAACGCTTACTATCCATGTCCCTCCCCAGATGCTGATTGTCCTGGCCTCCCCCAGCTAGCAAGACACGCCTAGCTTAAGCTGAAAGATATGACTAGTTTATGCAGAAATAGATGACTCAGTCTTCACACCCAGTCCTACAGACCTTGATGAACAGCGGGCGGCGGAACTGGATCCCGACATCTTGTTCAGACTCCATGTAATAGAGATTGAAAGTCTCTTTGCAGGTCACCACTTCACCTTTGAAGCTCTTGCAGTCCCTCACAGTAAACTTCAGCTCCACATAAATGCGGGAGGCTGCCTCACCCCGATAAATCCAGTTTGTGCGAAGCCAGTGGTCAGTGTCACCCTCAGAAAGCACACTGCAGTCTTGGTACATATAGACTGGGGTACCATTTATCATCTGCTGCACTTCACTCCACTGCTCCCAGGGTAGAAGAAAACACATATTGTTAGACAGATATAAACAAGCTTCACTTCAAATATTACAAAACATAGCCTAAAAGATCCATTGCCAAATAGCATTCAGAGCTCAAAGCCTGGCTAGCTAAAAGGTCTCTTACACTGAGCAAAAGCTGCACCTGGCCTTGAGGGCCATAACTGCCTAAACTCTACACAGGGAGCAAAGAGGATACTGTAATTAGGATCTGATTTACAACAAACTGAAGGGAATAAGAGTGCATGGACCCTCACACATTGCCTTCATCTTACCTCAGTTCCAATCTATTTCTTTCATAGACTGTCTCAACTTAAACTGAGAAAAAGACTCACTACTCCATGGCCACTTCTCTCTGCCTCCATTCACATTCAAAGTTTACAGTAGGACATACCATATCAGGACTGTTATCTTCCCCTAAAAATAATTCATAGTATTTTGGGGTAAGAGAAAAGACAGCCCAATCTAACGGGAAGGTCAGTTGCAGAAGGACTGTGCTAGAGCACTCATTAATTTGGAGTCCACACTTCTTTAAGTACAACAGTTTGAAAACCCTAATTTAGCTATTAAAACTCAGCTGATTTTCCTGATTTCATACTAGGTTCTGCTTCTTCCCCAGGCAAATAAGAGGAGAAGGTGAGCCCAGTTGCTCGTATGGCTTCATAGATACTATTTGTATGAATCCAGTAAAGTTTATACATATTTATAACAAATATACACATTTGCTGAATTTTATGTGGTTCCATTTTTGTTTCCTCACCACAGGTCAGATACAAAATGCAGAGAATACACACTTTTGAATAAGTCACACATGAGAACTGAAAACTTGGAAACAAGGTTTTTGTCCACAGGGAGAATAACTTAGATCCTTTTTCCTCCCATGCTAAGACTGTCTTTCTCATTATCCTTTAAATGCTAATCAAATTAAATTGAAAAAAGTGCCCACAGAGGTATTGGCACAAGTTTAAGCATCTTGGTTTTAAATCACACCCCAGGTTAAGATGCAATTTAAACAAGGCCTCAGTCTCTATATTACTCTCAGCTTGTCAAGTCTCATGGTCTAAGCATGAGACTCACACATTTCTCCAGGACCACCACCTCCTGTACTCCCAGCACAACACCGCAGCCTCTCTCCTAGATTCTCATCCCACAGACCAGGTCACTTTGCTAGTGGAATACAAGAGATGGACCCACGGAGTGCCAAAGGAGGCTCTGTTTTTATGCCACGACTTAGAGCACACTTCATAAACAGCCCCACTCTGGAAACTATCAGAGTGCTTTATCCAAGCTTGCAAGCCCTGCTGATGGCACAAGCTTGCTACTGGCTGATTTCAGCCATTTACCTCAGTACACACTAGTGGTCTCCTTCCAGGAAGTTCTGCTGATGCTATGTGTCCCTTCTTGTTTCCTTTTTCTTCATGTAATCTCCAGTGTTATTGCACACTCTTAATCTGATCCACCCGTACCACACAGGATCTACACTTATTTCACTTACTGGATGTCAAAAGACTTAAGATATCAAGAGAAACAGACTGATGAGTCCCAGTTGATCAACCAGAAGTGACAATCAAAGAATCAGCCCTTGCACTATTTCATTGAAGAACTTCTGGAAAATGCTACAAAACTGAACTTACAACACATACTGAAGCAGATTGAAATAAAATAAGTTAGAAAGGAGAATAAGAGCAAAGTAGTTTTCATAAGAAACTGACTGGCTTTTAGATGCATTTCTCCATGGGTGTCTTCCTCCACCAAGCTGATAGGAAATGCATAATTGCATTTGAAGGCTGAAAGTTAGACAAGTTTCCATTAGCAGTTTATCCTAAGGCATAGCACAGACAAGTGTCACCAGAAAGTGAGTTTGCATGTCTCACCAAAAGACATAAGCTGTTGTGATGCATGCCCTGAATGGAACATTTTCAAAACTTAAGTGAGACAGGACCAGAATTTCATTTTCGATAGTGACCACTCAAGCATGAAAATTTCCTTAAAAATCTACTGCTGGAAAAAAATCCAGCTGCTGACTCCTGCATTTCTTAGCTCATCTTAGCCCAGCTTCTTCCAGACTGAGCTTGCTCTTTGGGACAAAGATGCTGAGCACTGACTATTGCACAGTTTCATATGCAGCGTGGTGCAAAGAAGTAACAAGGAAGTAAGACTTGGGTTTTTCTAGACTGTACTGCTGATGGGTAAAGGAAGTAAAATGAGGATATTATTTATGCTAACAATACAGAACTATTGTTAAGTATACTTGTGACTTCTTTTTATTATTCAGTGAAGCTTTTAAATTCAAAGTAGCAAAGGAAAGCTGTTGCATACAACGCTTAATGAAAGGATGATGAGTCCAGAAATTGCTAGGCAGCTGTCTCACTTCCCCAAAGAATCTGCTGCAAAATCAAAATATATACCTCAGATTTTTAATGTAATATTCTTAATGAACACGTGTGGCCAAGTCTGGCTCAGTCAATATGAATTACTTTGTTCTCCATTTGTCTGCCAATGACATTGAATTAACCTCCTTTGATAATACAACTTCCTACCAACTTCATTCCAGAACTGTAGCCTTACTCCAGTCACCATTTAGGCCACAGGATGTAAAACATTCTAGGAGACACCAGACTCAGGAGTCAGACTTCCTCATTTTAGCACTGAATGAACTGATTTTATGATGCTACAGAAAACTTTCTCATGACATTCACAATCATAGAAAGACTCAGTTTGGAAAGGATCCTTGGAGATCGTCTAGCAGATCACCCTGTTCCAAGCAAGCTAGAGTTCTTAAATTCTTTAAATTTTATTCTTTAAACATCCTTTTAAATATAAATTCTTTTTAAATTTTAGTTTAACTGCACTTATACTTGTCTTTAAACTTTTAAGACCTTTTAGAATTTTTGTTGTTAAAAAGCAAAAAGAACCAACTTATTCAGGAGAGAGCCTTAAGTCAGTCGCTTGACTTCCTAGAAGTCTAAGGATGTAGCCATTGGATTTGAGAATAAAAGGGTGTTCTGTACTTCTCAGGAACCCATAGACTAACAGGGACTTTGCTCTAGAGAAAGCCTTGGTCTGGTGGTTTAATACTAAGCAAAATCATTCCAGCAGAGCAACTAGTGTTAAGTGAATTAAAACGTCAACGCAAACGTGCTATCTTAATAACCTTGGAACACTGCAAGTTTAGGAAAAAGAAAGCCAACTTTCCTCCCATTGCTATGCTGGATTCAAGGTGAAGAAAGCAGTGGTGGAGATGAGCTGTCTTTATGAAGGCAGCTCAGAATAACCTGAATGGCAATCTGGAAGGGCGCCAGTAGATACCTGTCGCAAACGGTTTTGGTTTGGTCTGCCCAGTGAGTAAAGATCCAAAGATAAGATAAGGTACCTGCTTTTTAATTGACTTGATCGACTCTGAATTGGTTATACAGTTTGAAGTTCTGAAGCCAAAGGAAGGCTTGCTCTACTTTTTCTATAAATGAGCCTTCTCTAGGTTAAGTCTGTGTCAAGGAGCCTAACCGGGAAAACCTGTGATTCTTCCACTCATTTGTGGGCTACAATTCCTATGATCTGCTACAATGTATAAGATGGAAATAATACTGAGCCAGTTCTTGTGAGGCTCTGCAGGCACCGAGTGGTTCTTTTGGGTTTAGTCTTTTTTATGTTGAAAAAAGCCTCAAACTTTTTGTGATTATGAATCCTAATTTCACTGTTGCTATTGAAGATGTAGGTTACCAGTGTCAGAGGCAGCAGACCGTGACAGAATTGCAAAGCCTTAGACTAAGGAGAGCTTGTGGCTTGCAACAGTGATGCTGTCTCCGTCTCCAGCTTTCTGGGTACTTGCCCTGTCTCCTTTCAGATAAGAGCCTGCTGTGACCTATATTTCATTTGCCTTCACATTAGCTTAGCACAGTGGCTTCCAATCCATCACCTGCAGACTCCCAGGGAAAGGCAATACTTTCACGAGTCTTACAGAAGGTAATAAGGCAAGTTACTAAGTTACTAGGATGCCTTCTTCCACTGGACATATAGGAGTTAATATAAAAAGTTCATATGAAAACCAGTAAGCTGCTTGACTTTGGGTGAGACAGTTGAACTGAGATGAAAAGACCATCTGAGTTAGTACAGCCAACTAGAGTTTACCTGTGCATTAGCAAATACATCTCTTTGCCATTTAATTTGTGTCAGAATTCAGTTCTATTTAAATCCATTGCATCTCTTCCTAAAGACAAATTGCAGGGCCCCAAAACAGCAATCCTTTTCAGTGACAATACATCAGTCTTGTCCCAAACCTGAAACCATCTAGCAGAACATGCACCGCTCAATGGTTTCTGTCCCCTTCCCCATGAAGCACTTTTGTCTGTGGAGTCTCTTTGATTTTTCTATGGTAGTATTTGCTACTGTGACAGGAAAAAACCAACCAAGCAACCAAGAAAAAAACAGAAACTTCCCTCCTCCCCCCCAAAAAACCAAAACCAAACAAAAACAAACAAACGCCCCCCCCAAAGAAACAAAACCCCAAACAAACAGAAAAACAAAACCAAAAAAACAAGAAACCCAAAACAAGCTTTCTGGAACAGATTTAGAGTTGAAAGCAGTTGTACATTACAGGCTTGGCTGTACTACATTCTTACATGGTGCCTCAGATGAAAGACTGTGACAACAGAGACATCTTGCTGATGCCTGTTGTGATATGATGAACAGCTTCTCTTCAGCTAAAACACATCCGACAAAAATCCATCAGTAAGTAAAATTAGACCAGCCAGTCAAAAATAGCAGCACCACAGTGGTGTTTTGAAAATATTCCAGAAAGAAGTTTCTGTGACCCTTAACTGAACATTTCTCAATACTCTTGGCAGGTTCTTTTGCTGGTGGGGAAGACCATTTAGATTATGATGATGATAAAAGAAGTGTGATGACATATAGACACTTAACTTCATGACTCGTATAACTTTAGACCTGAGAGCAGCAAAGAAGCTGCTTTTATTTCTTTGATCTTTTGGCAATGGTCAGGGAAATTTGGTTTCATCACATCATGATTGAGTCTTTGACACAACTGAACACAGAAGCCATGTTTACCTGACTACATTATCTTTCTGGATGGGATGATAAATTTTTCCCCACAATGATCTATTGATTATTTTCAGGGAGGAGCAACTTCATTATGTAATTATATGTCCTTTAGCACACAGGTCTCCATCCCACCCATCTCCTTCCAATTTAACTTGTGCTCAGGTTCTTCCAGGAAGATAAGGTGCTAGTATGAGCCAGAGAGCTTCAGTGCATTGATTACAGAACCTGTTTATCAAACTCAGGTTCTACTTTCTGCTCATTCTCTGCACTGTCTAGCCACATTAAGGTCTTGTTTGAAAACAGTTCTGGTTACAACAGATGCTTCTAGGTGAGGGATAATGATACTCTACTCCATCATTTCACCTAGGTATTTTCAAACACTTGTACATACCTGTTTTGCTAGCACCTACTAACAATATCAATAACTACAAAAAGGACAGGAGTGGAGTATCAGTTGGTGCATATTAAGAGTTCAGAGTTCTGGGCTAATGTCATATTACTGATAAAGCAAATGTTAGCTCACATGTTATTTTTGCACTACATTGTACACTGCATATAAATGGAAGTGATTTTTTTTCAAGGCAAAGGGCTTTTTATAGTCTGAATTATAGGTTGTATGGTGTGTTAAGTATACTTCCAGTATTTACAAAGAACCTGAGAAACGAGCCTGATGGTGATGGGCAATACTTGCTCTGTTTGGACAGATTTCTTTTAAAGATGAGTGGTGGAAACCCACACAGAGATTGTGCCTTTTCTTTGAGATGATCAAACCTGTCTGGACAAAAAATGATGCAGGAGATGGCAGCATGAAACACACAGTGAGGAGCTGCCAGGCTCCAAGTCAAGCACAGAGAAACCAAAGATGAGAAACCAGAGGAAACGGGCACATTTTTCTGCAACTCTGTCTCCAAGATGTTAAGAATCACACATCAAGGCATGTATCCGTTCAGTAAGGACACAGAAGGCAAAAGCAGATATAAAGTCTTCACTTTCTGCCTGCCTTTCATCTTCTCAGAGGACCTTGCTATATAGGCGGACGCAAAGCTCCAGCTGACTTGTGGTGCTTTTGCGTTGACAAATGAGGAAGTTCAGTGAACCTTGTCCACTCTCATTCAACAGCTATAAAAGGATGAATCAGCTTCCTGAAGCTGCTAGGCAACAGTGCTGTCATCAATGTATCACAGAATCACAGAATCAGCTGGCTTGGAAAGGACCTCTGAGATCATCAAGTCCAGCCCTTAATCCACTACCACCGTGGTTCCCAGACCATGGCACTGAGTGCCACATCAGTCACTTCTTAAAAACCTCCACGGATGGAGAATCCACCACCTCCCTGGGCAGCCCATTTCAGTGCCAACGTAGTGCCTGGGAAGCCATGGTGATGTGTGTCATGGTTGTACAGCATCTTTACATTGGCTCCAAATGTAGTCTTTTCTGCCTTCAGGTCACAGCACTGAGTTCACCAGCTGAGGTTGCTACTTGGATCTCTGGCAGTTACTTAATCCTAGGCTGCCTGATTGATGGCTCATGCAATCTGGCCTATGCTATAGTTATTAATTCACTTCCTCCCATCTCACTTTTTTTATACCCCCCTCTACCCTTCTATTTGGATATGCATAACACTTTATTTTTTTTTACTTCTCTCCCAAATCCACACAAAATAACTGATTTTCACTAAACAGAATATTATCAGTCACCATATCAACAGTCGCAAGGCATATCAGTGTATTATCCTGAAGCAAAGCTGGTTAATTGTTTACTTTACTAGGCATTTGTCCTATATTTCTATACAGATCCTGTTCAGTTGGAAGAGCTGCTACTCTATTCCAAGTTCAGAGGTAATGACATGCCTTTGAGTTAGATCTTGGAAGTGCATAAATTGTCAACAGTTGTGGGAAGAGATGCACACGACAGCATTTCTGATGGTTATTTTTCACACCACCTTTGGATACTACAAAAAGATGATTGGCTTATAGTCATCCCAGGTAAGACTGAGTAAGCTACCAAGAAGTCTGATTAAGTCAAGTGCCCGGGTTTAATGAAATAGGTAGATGAATAACATGCAGGTGGAAGGCTGGGCAGCACAATGCTTCCTTCATGACCATTAGAATAGCATAGAATTGCATAGAATAGAATATTTGATTTGGAAGGAACCTACAACAATCATCTAGTCCAGCTGTCTGACCAATTCAGGGCTGACCAAGTTAAAGCATGCTATTAAAGCATTTGGAGAATGCCTTTTAAAACACTGACAGGCTTGGGGCATCAACAGCCTCTCTAGGAAGCCTGTTCCAGTGTTTGGCCACTCTCCTGCTAAAGAAATGCTTCCTAATGTCCAGTCTGAACCTACCCTGGTGCAATTCTGAGCCATTCCTATGCACCTTATCACTGGATGCCACGGAGAAAAGAGCAACACCTTTCTCCCCTTCCCCTCCTCAGGAAGCCACAGAGAGAGCAGTGAAGGTCCCCCCTCAACCTCCTTTTCTCCAGACTAGATAAGCCCAAAGTCTGAGCTACTCCTCACAGGACATTGCCCTTTTTGACCAGCTGCTTATGCATGTTTGATGCACCCTGTGCTGCAGTTGCCCTCTTGGCTGCCAGGACACACTCTTGACTCACACTGAGCCTCCTGTTGGCCAGCACTTCCAGATGCTTTTCTGCAGGGCTGCTCCCCAGCCACTCCCAGTTTATTCTGGTACCTGGTGTTACTCCACCCCAGGAGCAGAATCTGCCATTTTTTCTTGTTAAATTTAATTCCATTAATCATTGCCCAATGCTCCAAACTATCTAGATCCCTCTGCAAGCCATCTGATTGCTCAAGAGAGTCAACAGCAGCTCTCATTTTTGTATCATCAGCAAACTTGTTAATGGTGCATACAATTTTTGCAACAAGGCTTATCTGTCTGAGCAGAAGTGCTGGAAACAGAAACAAGTCTTTAGCTGTCACTAACATCTGGGACCTCTCAGTCTATTGGAACAGTACCTCACCTTGCTAGAACTGAAGGCATTTACATTATTGTGTGGTCAGTGATATAAACCAGGTCACAGGTACTTGATCTAGTCTATCACTTCAAGGAAATAATTGAGCTGTGTAGAATTTGTGCTATGCCTGGGATTCAGTAGAAAAATACAGCTTAAAAATGTATGACTGGATTATGCAAATACTGTTCACAGGCAAAAAAAAAAAAAGAAAAAAATCAGAAATAGTGGACAAAAGGAAAAGAAGCAAATTAGGCCCACAGTCTAGGGTGAAATAATCACAGCAACTAAGACAAATATTGGATTGCCCAATACATTGTATCACAGGCCTATATAAATTGATACAGGAAATCCATAGAAATAGATATTACAGAGTTCAAAACATTAAATCAGGTAAAATTGGAAGGACGTTTAGGTTCCTGGGCTAAAAATGCAAGCACAGGATGCTAGCAAGCAAGCAATGCAAAACTACCACTTGAACACAGAACGTTTAGGTGGTAAGAGACCTTTGGGTTTCTACTCAAATCCCCTGCTCACAGCAAGGATAATTTCAAAGAAAACTTGGGTTGCTCGGAGCCCTGCCTATTAAAAGCAAAATGCAAGAGGATAACATGACTCCTCGTCACCATTTGTGATGCAGTTATACATGAAAGCAAGATAAATAACTTTTTATACTGTTATTTTATAAGCTCCCAAGAAGAAATCATACTATGCCTGGTAACTGAAGTTGTTCCTGATAGAATATAAGAAGTCCTTTTTGGACAGTTTCAGTGATTTCTGAAATCAGTTGAAGCAGCCAGGGGATTTTTCTATCATGGAGAGCCATAAAGAAATATCAGAGCAAGTAAATTCTAAATTCCTGACACCTTCACAGTGATCATCACTTGCTCTCTAATATGTTAAAAGATAGGAGCCCACCACTAGCATGGTAATACACCTCCCTGTGCCTAACTGGTATTGCTATCTCAAGAGTTCAAAGACAAAAAAATTATCAAGGATTTTGTTAGATGATGAGGGCAGGTAAGGAAGATAAGAAAGTGATTATATGAACTATTATCTACCTTTTTAAGGCCAACTACCATCTGCCTTTTTAAGGGCCTAGTTTCCAACAGTAGCCTAAAATGAATGAAACCCATTCTAAACAGCTGCTAAAAAGCAAGGTAGCACAAACCTTTCAGTAAACAAACCTCTATGGACACTTTACTTAAAGTAAAGACATGTTTACTTTAAAACTATCTTTAAGCTTAGGCAAGATTTCACTGTCGGATGCTGTGCTCTAGAAGCACAGAAAAATTACCTATGTTGTCCAAAACTGTTATACAGCTAAATGTTCTTAGGATGAGCATATGTTAACAGAAGTGTTGTCTATACTGGATACAGACAACATCTGGCCATGAAACTATCACACATGGCAAACCACTCCATCCCTTGTCACTGGCTAGAAGTGAGGAGAAAGCAAAGGTCTAATTCTGCCTCCACAGAATTATCCAACCTTCTTCTGGGTTATACCTCAGGGACTTTGTCCACATAAAACATCACAGCAAATACTCCTCCTCTGTGTGATAAGCGTATCAACACAAATGCAGCTCAGAAATGTCAGAGCACTGGTATCCAAGGTTAGGTGCAAGCAGCATCATTACATTATGCATACTCTTCAGTGCTCTATGGAATACAGCTGAGATGTTTCCAGCCTGTTAATAACCAAGACAGTCTGACTGTTTAGTATTAATCTTTGCTATTTTGTCTAAAAAAAAAAAAAAAAAAAAAAAGTGTTCTGAATTAACCTCAGTTCTCTTTCAAACATACTTCCTTTTTCATTTTGGAAGAATCATTCCAGAAACAGTTTTTCTAAGTTCTGATTCCAAGAGAATCGCCCATTGTTCCCTTTTTGCTTGTGGCAATTTGTCAGCCTTCCACCTAACAGTTATTGGGAAATGATATAATTAGACAAATCCCTACAAAAGAGTTGCTCATCGTAAGTCAATTAATCTATCCTTCATCCCCTGTGAGTTTATCAGTCATTAGTCATTAGCATCCTAATCTATTAGTTTAGATTGCTCTCAGGCCATGTTTTCCGGCTTACAACTTCCAAGTTACAACTATTGTATTCTAAATATACATATTTTAAAAGCAAATGTAGTACCAGCAGAGGGGTATGCCAACTCCTAGCCATGCTGTTAACCTAATGTGCAAAAATCAGATGGTCTGCAACAAAGGTTTTATCTCTATTTTATCAGATTATTTTTAGAACACACTTCTCAGTGTTTTTTCCAATCTCTTCAAAAGGAAAACTTCATTCCGAACATGCCTGCAGCCTAGTATTGGGTTAAAATTACAACACAGACAGTTGATGGAGACAATGAAGGAAATAATGGGCAAAACATGATCTGCATGTGTGTATCACTACGGCACATGTTTTCAGTAGGATATATTAATAATAATAGTAATAATAACACCAACAAAGAACACAAAAACAGTTGTACAAATGAAACAAATGCAGTTATGCTGGTACAGAAGAACCTTGATGTCTGGCTCCAGTTCACACAGCAAGACTACCAGAAGAAGGAGGAGGCTGGGGAAAATTTAAACCAGCCACAGCGCATTACAGAAGAAAGTTATGAAAATGAGCTAGGAACAGGCTGAAGCCAGGTCTAGTCTATTAGTAGCAAGGGTATAGACTCTGTTTCCATTGGAGATCTTGGGACTTGCTAGAAAGATAAGAGCATGGATGAGGAACTGGAATTATGTATTAACATACGTCCACCTGACTGTTGCAGCCCTTGAATTCCTCTTTCTTTGTGCCTTCCTTCCACTACTCCCACAGTCCTGCTATTACAAAGGAAACCATCTTCTGTAGCATAGGTTGTGATGCTAGAGGAACTGCTCAGCTGTACTTCATTAAATATAGCTGTACTTGTACAGAAATAGCTGAGAGCTCAGCTGTCTTTTTAAGTCAATTTTTGCAGTGGTTTCAGGAGTAAATTTTGAAGCATTTCCATCAACTCAATGTTGCCAACATGAAACAAAGGGAAATGCCTCCTTCATTATCAGCTGTGTGGACCAAACACTGCACTACAGCTGGGTGTAAAGTCCTAGAACCCTGGAGCCCACCCAGAAGGCCAGGTTGGTGCCTCATGAGTTAACAGTCAGCTGCTGAGTTAAAAGATGCTAACTGAATCATTCAGTTCAGAGGCAAAAAGCTAGAACAACCTAAGAGAGAAAAATACTCCAATTTTTTGAGACACTTGGAGACAGAAATACTTCTGGCATGGCTGTTTGCCCAGAGGAGACAAAATATCTTTGCAACATGTTAGGATGAAAAACTTGGTGATTACTTATTTTTTTCCCCTCTTTTTCCCACTGATTTCTATTACATCATGGAAAAAATATATTTCAAGGACATGTTTAATCACTGAGAGCTACTGAAAGTCAATAGGCATCAGAAGAGCTACAGGAAGTCCATGAGGCATCAGCCCTCAAACATCTGGCTAGTGGGTGAGGCTGCAGAGGTGAAGTGGCTGTATGGGAGATAGACTTGCAAAGCATACTATGTCCAGGAAAGGGTGGAGGTGAAAAAATCAGTTTTGGGAGGCAGGATGACATTTCAACTTGGATTACTCTTTCCCATCACTTAGTCTTCCCAGTGACTCCCCTTCCTTGAACGTATGTACTCACCCCTACTTCTGGAGGGTCTGGAAGCCAGCCCAGTTCACCCTGAGCAGTGCTTGTGTCTAGTAGATCCACTGAAAATCAGGAGAAGGGAAAAAAAAAGAAATCAGTGACCCATCTCATATGGCCCCTGGAATGCCTTCATCCTTATTATGTCACAGAAGACGAAGTCTGCACTTCCTCTCTCAGCCCACAGCCCCCTGTTCTTTGTTACCCTTTCCCTTTAATTAGCTGGGCTAGCACAAGGATGGGAAGATACAAGACAATGCAGCTCATCAGGAGTTAAAAGGTTTTCCTCATATACAAGACCCTCTTCCCTTTCCACCCTCCTCCCCAGTAACACCCAGGCACATCAAAAAAATGCAATCCTGACGAATTTTCTGCTTCCTAAGTGTTTCCCAAAATGTGAGCTGGAGACTGAAGACTATTGAAATGGGAGCCCAGCATTAGCAGCTGAACACATCTTTCCTTGGGACAGGAAGGCATCAGACAAAACGAATGAAGAGGCAGGCATCAAATAAATTACCAACACAAAAGATCAGTCAGTGTCGCCTAGAGCTACTATGCAGTTCCTGAAACACTGTGGGAAAGTACAGAGGCAGTGTGAAGTTGGAAAAGGGACTTTCCATTGTCACAGTGTTGTCCCAAATGTACCCAAAAGCCATGACATACATCAGTTGCTCCAACTGCTGGACCCTGTACCTCTGACTAAGGCTTTTCACCATCCGACTGTGGCCTAGAAATCATTTCACTCTTTGTCTCCCACAACTGTTTTAGCCAGGACACCAAGGGAACAACAGCTCCCAGTCATAGCATTGCCACCTATTGCCGAATTGCCCTGTCTGGCTGTGTTGAGCCTTGGCTCCTGGAGTCAGGTGAAAACGGAGAAATGCAGTGATATGTTAATTTTTAGCCCTAAAAGAAATTTGAAAAATGTGATCATTGAGTCTTGATCTAAAGAGAAATTTAAAAATAATCACTTTCTAGAGAAACAGGGAGAAGTGAGAGGACTTGGGATAAGTTGTACTGCTCGATGAGCTTTGTGGCTGCCTTTGGGTCTGCTGGTGCTGCCAGGACAGGATACTGGTTTCTGTGCACCTATTGCAGCTCCAATTTGGGAACATATGAAAGGGAAAAATTTCTTTGGATTCACTTTTAGATTCCTGTGGGTGTGTTCCGAGGGGTCATTTCTAAGCACCTCAGAGAAGAGAAATTGGGGTTGAAAGGTAGGAGGGGGAAAATCTTTAAATGGCACTTAAATAACCCGATTTCCTCCCCCTCATCTGATTGCTTTACAAATACTGCCTGCCAACTACAAGTAACAGAGTGTGAAGTGCAGATCAGCAAGAGTCCTGTGGAATGAGGAAGCAGGCTGTCTGCCCAGAATCAGAGATAAGAGGGATTTCGCTGCTGTTCTCACCTCTGAAACACCCTTTCAGGATTGGGAGAAGAGAAAAGCAGGAATCCAGGTTTTGCAAGTTCGAGGTGTTCACAGCATGGTCATATGGCAAAACCTTCCTAGCCACAGACTCCCTGTCCAGACAAGGCTCCTTCACTCACTTACCTTCTACTCTTAACCTCTCTATTTGAGGTACTACTTTTGTGTTGCACTCTCCCAAAAATCTCAGGGTGAGGTAGCGTGTCCTTCCAGAACCACCACCCAGATAATAATCTCTCCCAAGTACTTCAGGCCTGAAGCAGTGATGTGGATGGGAGAGGGGCTGCGTGGCAACTTGTAGCAGAGCAAGGGAAAAGAAATTTAGAAGCAGCTGGGAACCTTGCAGAGCCCTTGTGCCATGCCACTGCACCACCAGCAGCAGCTCCTTCAAGCTCCTCCTGCCAAATGCCCACTGGAGGGGGTGAAGTCCACCCTCGGGAAGTACCACTCAAAGTGAAACCAGTAACAGGAATCCTCCAAGGAAAGGAGGAATGAATCAGCATGACTACAAGAGGACAGAGTACTCTGGGCTGCTAGCTCTTTGGTCCACAGCCTCACTGCTAGGCTGGGGAATCTCACATGGCTGTCCAGCCACATGGGAGGAGGTCTCCCCCAAAAGAAGAAAGACTGCAGATAAGAGAGGACGCCAGGGAAATGAGCTGTTCCCAGATAGACACGTTTAGGAAGAGTGGATCACAGACACAGCCCAAATGAGATGGCTGAGATAAAGGAAAGCTGGCAGAGAAGTCCATGAGTGTTAGTGCCAGCTACTGATCACACACTTAAGGAAACCAGAGCCCGCGTGGAGCTACCTTATATTACTTCTCACCTAGGCTGGCCTTCTCCACAATGTCTGCTAGCTGCATTCGTGTAGCCAGCTCCTACTACAAACGTGTTTGTCGAGAACACTTTAAAAGAGCACTCAGCAGTTGCAGAGTGTGAGATGAGCCTATGGATGAACCCTCAGTTGTGACTAAGTCCTCTCGGTCGAGAGCCTGGAGCAGCAAAGGAGAGAGAGCTGTCCTTGGGATGGAAATGCCCCGACACCTCTCTGTGCAAAACAGAGACCATAAGTCTCAGGCAAGAGTTAACTGCACGAGGATGTAAAGAACAAGAACAGAGGCTTACTCTTCCTCACCTCTGTATTAAAATTCCCATTCTGTGTATGTTTCATAACCACTGTGCTACTGCCAAGATGGAAGAAAAAAAGATAGCTGCATCTAATGAAAGAGACTAAATGGAATGGAGAAGGGAAGCAAGAAAAGAGGTAGAAGATGAAATTGTAAAGCACAGCTCTTTCTTCTTCCAGCACCGGGGTAGGTGCCTCCAAAAAAATCACAAGGGTTAACTCCCAAAAGGGTTTCCTGAGGAAACTGCGGGGGTGTTGGCGGGGAGGGGGGGGGGAACTTTCTGAGTTTGTGTTTAAACTTGTTATCTGCAACGCTTCTGTTTAAGGCAAACAGGGGAAGAATTCTCTTGGATCACTGGATATATGGAGGCATTTCTGCTTCAACTGGAGGGGGTGTAGAGGGGAGGGGAGAACATACCTGGTCTCAGTTCACTGACCCACCAAGTCAGATGACGACTGTTCCTGGCTTTTGTTGCCCCACACTCCCCTGCCCTCCCCAGACACCCCAGTTGCCCTCCAGCTCCCTCCGAGCAGGCTGTGGAGCCCCTGGGGCCCCAGGCCTGTTGGCCAGGCCCTGTTCCCTGCCCCTTAGAGCGGTTCCTCTCTGCCTGCCCGCCCAAGCCCAACCCTCCAGGCAGAGGGACCAGCGGGTCCCATGCTTACCTTCTTTCCCAGGCACCTCGGGAGGAAGGAGAGCCCAGAAGAGAAGGAGCCTGAGGGAGATCCCGCTGCTCCAGGTCCTCAGCTCCATGCTGGCTGGAGAGGGAGGCTGGCTCCCAGTCCTTGCCTGCTCTCCCGGCTCAGGACTCCAAGCCTTGGCTCCTGCTGGCAGTGCATGAACCTCTCCCGCAGCCTCCTGACTGGAGCGCACACATTGCACAACCTCCCTGCCTGGCCCACAGTTATGATGAAAGATCAAGGCAAGTGGGTGGAGAAGCCTTACTGCCTTTACCTGTTTTAAAGGGGCTGGTCACAGACTTCCCATCTGGCAGGCAAATAAACCCACCTTAAAAGCAGCCACCTTTTTCCTGGGAGCCTCCCTCCACCTTTGCTCCACTCCAGTAAGAGGCTCCCGATTGCCACCTCCTGGGCAGCCCTCGCCATCATCCCTTCTCCCTCTTCGGATCCGCCACCGCCGCCGGCCCCGGGCAGATCCCCGTGGGCGTTCGGGGGGACCCCTGCCCAGGCCTGTCCCTGCCTCTGCCCCCAGGCCCTCTGGGCTTGCTTGTAACTTTTAGAGATTAAAACATCTCAGACTGCGTTGGAGACTTCTCGGTGCACTGCTCTCGGTGTCAGGGGGGGTAAAACCACTGAAACCCATCTGTACGATGTTTGCTCCCGATGTTGTTCGCTGTGACATTGTGAAATAGAGTAGTAACCACGCCACTTTGTCTGGCAGAATTACTGCTTTCCACTTAACAAGCTTCCCAGAACCAGTGGAAGGTGCCTGATTTTCAATACAAAAATCATGGGAGAGTGTCTCAGCCAGAAAGATTCTCTCTCTAGGTAGGAAGACCAAAGGAGACCTTTAGTTTCCTTCTTCAGGGACATAAATATGAAATAACTTCCTTGTGTGGTATCTCTTCTGCCATTCATTAGGGATGTAACTCCCACCCATACACATCTCTTAAACCCCTCCCTGTGAAATACAGATGGCATTATTCTTTCACTTGCTGTAAGGCTTGCGTTCCTCCTGCGCTCTTCCTCCACCTCCTCAAGGAAAGCTACAGAATGGATTTTGTCAGGTTGCCTAGAGAATCTGGGGGATCTCCTCCCCTGGAGATGTTCCGTACTCACCGGGACTCACAGTCATGAGTCTAGCTTTGGAATAAGCCCTGGTGTGTGCAGGGTTTGGGATGATGGAACTTCCAGTGAACTTCAGTGAGTTCACAGAACCTTTTCAGTGAATTCTGTGATTCTCTAATCATACATCTTTGGAAAATCAAAATCTATCCCCAGAAGACTGGACACAGGCAAGAAAAATTTGAAAACAAATGTTTAAAATACTAAGGTCTAAATTTTACATAGTACTGTAAGTAAAATATCAGTATAAACAGTTAAAATTTTAATGTAATTCAGAGTAGTTGTATCTTAGATTTGTGACATTTTAATCCTGTCCGAAGTTATCTTTCTTAGTCTATGGTGCTAGGCTTCAAATTTTTATGCCCACTTTTCCTCCACATTTAAAAGACTCCTACTGCAGCAGGTTTCCCTGTCTGCCTCCCATACTTGGAGACTGCACTAGTGGGATGTATCTATTTCAGTCTTAGCCTGTACAGTACTGTGTCTTCTCCAGTCTGTGGTGTAGCACTGGATCAGACATTCACAGATAACTTCTCCTTTGTGATGGGACAACATAGATGAGGCAACATAGATGTGACATGGGAAAGAACCATTTACATCTGGAGGCTAAAGCTCTAGGACAGCTCAGCTCATATTCTTCCTAACGCAAAAAAAATATTCAGTGTTACAGTCTTACGTTCAGTTCCTCAGGGCATCCACACTTTGCATCTTCACAATCTCAGAAGTGCCAAATCTCTGGAGTGAAAAACCTAGGACTGCTCTATTCCTGTTTCATTTCATCTAAGCTATTTGGAGTAGGCAGGAACAGATTTACCAGGGTTCATTACTAGGGCCTAGTGAAGATGGCCTAAGAAAGACTTCATTCCTTTTTCTCTTGCTTTTTACTGTTGGCTGATGGGGTTCAGAAATGGGGGTATTCCAGCTGATGGGGGTCAGAAATCCTCTGTACTGATTTGTTACTTTATAGATTGGAGTAATGTGCTGGAAGTCCCAGTCAGAACTTGTTCGATGGCTGTCAAACAAAATACAGTCTAATGTTACAGCAAGATCTAGATCTGCCACAAATCTATATAAAAGCAGAAATGTTAAAAAATACAAACTCCGTGTCTGGAATTTTACTGGTTTCTGTAAAAGTTCTGCTGCATTGCTTTGCCATGTGTCCTCTGCACTGAAATGCAGATCCAAAGAAAAAAAGAGTAAATCTACATGGAGGCTGTACCCTGTGAAGTGGAGTACTACATGTGAATTATTCATACAACTCTGCTGAGTATTTCATTGATAAGAATCTTTTGCTTGTGCATCACAAGGTTAGATGTTTTTGTGGATGGAAACTGATGGAAAAAGCTAATTCCTTGAGTGTCTAGTGAAAAAAAAAGTCTGAAAAAACTTAAGTTCAAAAATCTTTACAGTCATATTCTATGATTTACACCTCCACAAACTTTTCAGGCTTTCCAGTGAGCTTCCCATATCTGACATGCTTTTTGCTGCTAAGAAGATAACTGCATCTTCAAACTTACTTTCAATATGTCCTTGGGTTGAATCTCATCCTGTATTTCTGAATATCTCATCCTGTATTCCCTCTGAATAATGCTGAATCATAGGGCATACTTTTTTTGTTCTATTTCCCAGTGCCCTGTTTCATGTATCCCTGAGATTAGGTATCTAGCTGAAAAATATCACTACACAACACAGCTGGGCTTTCCTCCTACAGCAATGTGGGCTTGTGGTGAGGGAACTGAGAAGGAATGGTGTACACCAGGTCTTGTGTTTTGGGACAGTCCCAAGACTGAGTTGGGAAGTGCTGCTTTTGAACTGCAGTTCAGACAGAATTCTTTCAGATGGTTCTTATAAATTGTTTACTGTGTTTGCTGTTCCTTGCATTTTAGAAAAAGACAGGAGTTTCACCATTGTGTCATTAAATGCTATTCTAGATGATGAATGAAACTGAACATAGAAACAAGCTCAAGAGTTTCTCACTTGATATTGCTTCACAGACCGTCAAAGCATCCCTATATCTCTCAGCCTTTAGTATTGATAACTTGAATCTCTGCATCTCAAACTTTCAGTAAGGTCTTATAAAAATGTAGATGTATAGGGTCCCCAGGGGTCCCTGTAGAGGATTTGTGCCCTCTCTCTTCTCACCTCCATGACCACAGTTTAATATTTTGGTGGGTTTTTTTATCTCACAAAATTTTCTGGCTCTATGCCACCAGCAATTATCTTAGAATATTTCAAACAGATGACTTCAGACAGTCTTTCTGAAGCAGACTCCTACCATCTAATGGCTTAAGCTGTTAAATTAGTTTTGCACACAGACTTTTTTCATTCAGTAACTTAGGCTTTATTTTAAACAGATATATAAAATCCTGCAAAGGAGCACAAACGAGCCCTCTTGATCACGAGGTGGTCACCCTTAGCTGAACCTGCAAACTTGACAGCACTTGACAGCATTTCAGTGGAAAGGACTAAAGATGGACTAGAAGTCCAGTAACCCTGCAAAAAACTCCACATACTTGTTCATCAGTAACACATTCACAGTTTATTCTGTCTACTGATGCCACGGCTGGACATCTAATTATTCACAGAAGTGTATTTCCACTGTTGGCTGAAGTGCAGGCTTTCTGGCTTTTGTCTGTCTTTTTAGCCATCCTGTGCATGGTCTGCCGTGCTCTTGCAGGATTTGCAAAACCAGAGGACACTAAATTACTGTACCATCCAAAAAATGAGGAGGAGGAATTTTCTTTGCCCCAGAAATTACCTGATAAAATTCTCTTCCCTTCTCTTGCCAGTTCTTCTCTATGGGGTGGTTCAGCAGATGTGGAGTACAAGAGAACTCAGGTGCCTTGAGATGCTGTGGCAGGAGCAGAGAGCAGCCCACCCCACCCACCTGGACCACAGGTAGTTTGAGGGTGATGCAGTAGGTTTTGTCAGGTGACAGCTGGGATTTTGTGTCTTTCTAAGTTAATGCTTTTGGCCCATATTGAAACAATGAGAAACTGAGGGATTCACTGCAAAAAGAAAAAAAAAAATCTAAGCAAGACAGGACTTCGCTTATGTTAAAATGCTACATTTTGGATAGACAATTGGAAAGCAACACAAACCCAGCAATAATATAATCTAATTCCTATTGCCATTCATAAAACTGCCCTAAGTGGTTCAAATTTGGGTCACAAGAGTAAGTTACTTTCTAATAGAGACTACAGAACATCATATACTTGTACATCAAAAAACTACAGTTCAACACTTACCACTCCTGTTCAAGAGCACACCCTTCCTGTGCACATTTGAAGATATTTATTTATCTAAGAGGCATTAAGCTTTCATCTCTTTCTTACTTCTATTACTAACATGAGGGTGGATAAAAAAAGCCACCCCCCCAAAATAAAAGCAGAATTTGATTGCTTCTTAAGCATTACTAACACAACATCATATGCACAATAATTATAAAATTTGACCCAGAGAAATTTGATTTCTAGTAGAGATATCCGTGAATTCTTTAATAAGAAAAGGAAAAATAGGATTGTAATATTTTTAGCTATTGAATCACAACTCAAAATGTAGCAGTAGTAGTTGCTGCATGACAAGTATGTACTGCTCAGTAATTTTGTAATTTGTTCATACTTTCTAGCTATTCTTTCCCACTCATGGAGTGATTATGATTAAGTGTGAAAATACCTCACCCATGTTGAAAAAATAATTAGCATTTATAACATGCAGTAAGCACCCATGTCACTAGTCACTTTGGTAGTATGATTTTAAATTTCTTTTTTCTACACTATCAGCCAAATGTGTGAGTTAATAAATATTTTAATTTCGGGGGGTTTTAGTAAAAAAGTAAAAGCTTTTTTTATCTATTTCAAATCTGCAGGTTTTTTTATGGCCCTCTTCTTGACAAATCAGAGCTGCCTGCACAAATCTCAACACAATAAACTTATTTTTTTATTTCTTGCTCTTGTAGCTTAATTGTGTTGTAATGTTGCTATCCTGTGCAGAAATGAAATAGTTGTCATCAATCACTGCATTACCAACCTATGTTCATTGTGAGCATTTTCAATGTTGGCATCAAGAGAATATACTTAAAACAGAAACCTTGTTCTCTTGCAGGTGGAAAGGGGACATTGATTGTGGTAACATCTTCCCAATTTGCTCTCAACTCTATTTCTAGTTCAGCTTCCCACTTGATTTTTTAAAACTTGAACCCTTAATTAAATCTAAAAATGCAAACTGAAATGAATGCTGAGAGCAACTGTAGACCAAATATACAATAAAGCACAAGAAAGATTCTAGCAGACCTGATTTTCAGCAGTAACTAGGCTAGAGGCCATATGCTGCTGAGCCTCAGCTTTACATACCAGTTTGTAGAACCAGATGTTCTTATATCTCTACATACCTATTTGTAAAACCAGACACTACCATATCGTTCCACTTGTTCAGGTTAAGCCCAGGGTTCACACTGAGTGAGTACTGACTTTCTCATTCTCACTTTTTTTCCTGGGCTTGTCTAGAGGGTAACTGAGCACGGCAGGATCTTTAGAGCCAAAAGTTTTAGGTTAGGGATACAATGCTGGAATAGCACCTTCAGTCAGCTTTTTGATGTGGAGATGATGGCAAAGTGAAACTGACTCTGAAACCAATCAGCTGACATGGGGCTTCACCTCAGTCCTCAACTTCACTGTGGTCTCCTGATGAGTTCTTGACCTTTGTTTCCAGTTGCTTCCTTAGGCAGACCTGTAAAGGGGACTTAGTGCCTTCACAACAGCCCAGTTTGAAAGTAAAAAGCTTTCAGAGTATATAATTTTTTTTTAATAATCTGGGGTGGAAGGGCAAAATATTTAAACGTATTTTCTTCCTATTAGCCTGTTTCTAGGGGTGTTGACTTCATTTGTTTACATCATATAGGATCCTATCACATTTTATGTGCTGGGTAAGAAATCTTATATAATGGCACAAAACAAACTCAGAAAGGATTTATTTCCCTTCTGTAAGTCTTCTATCTATAAATATCTCAAGAAGAAACACCATTCTAGTTTTTACTGTAGTGAAGTCAATATGGCTGTTGTCTTTGCCATCTTAAATAGTAAACATATGGAAAACAGAGGCCTTTTATCAATAAAGAAAATCACAGGTTTTGGCACCTTTTCACCGTCATGATATTAAAGTCTTCTTTCTAGGTCTGATCTTATCCCTACATCCATTTTCACTGTCTACAACTCAATTGTTGTAAATAGCTGTACTAATTTCACCTTGATGCTTCCCTTTTGCTTCAGATCAAAGAAGAAAAGAAGTTATAGAGGTAAATACAAGATTATCTGAAGGTTTTCTTTGTTTTGAAAAAATCCAAAAGAAGGGATGATGGTGGACTCACTTCCCAAGTAAGCCAAAATGGATAGGCTGTGATAACATGCCTTTGTCAAGATGAGTTTAATACACGGAAACTTCTTGACATTTTTAAAATTGGACATCTGGCAGAATTTCAGCTTCCCTAATCAATAACAGAAACACATCCCCTTCATAATTTTTTTGCATTTTAGACTACTAGAAAAACAAGGAAATATTTTTAATGCAAGTGCATTTAAAGGCTTCTCGGATATTGCTTTTTCGTAGGAACAATTTTTAGGAAATGTCTTACCTGGATTACAAGAAAAACCAGCTTTCACTGGTTTCTGTATACTGAAAAGATTTCACTGTTATCCTATCAATGTCAGTGGCATTGGTAGGTAGCAATCAAGCTAGCACTTTTTAGCACCTCCTTGAGTGAAAGCAACTCTTTGAATAGTGTGTAACATACAAGGTACTGGACATTGAGTACCCTGAACGTTACTCATCATCTCTGCCATCATCCCCCAAACCCATATTATTTTTGAGTGCATGGACAACACTAATGAGTTCCTACAGGCCATACAGTTTGAGCTCTGGTGCTCCGTCACTGATGAGATCTGTGTTCTCATCCAGTGTCTTGCTCAGGGCAGCCTTTTCAGAATTAATTGCAAGGATGAGTACTCTGGTTTTATGGCTGTGCAAACCATGAAGAGGTTCTCAGAGGTGTCGTAGCTGGTTTCATCAAAAACTCTCATGACACGTGTGTTTGCCAGATCTCAGACCTCTGCAAATTTGGGGATTGTCCTTCCAAGAAAGGATAGGACCATTTGTGGTGGAATGCAGGTCCTCGGCCTTACTCATACACTAGCAGATCTTGAGACCTTACCCAGCCCAGACAGCTAAGATGCCCACAGATGCTCTACCCATCTTTGATGGGTACAATTGGTTATGATCCCCTATCCATTCATCTGCAAGGACATTGTGTAGAGACAACACCCTTGCAGAAATTCTCCATTGCTTGTTGTGCTTCCCACATGTATCTCAGAACTAAAGAGCTGGGAGTCCAGCCTGACTGCTGTTTCAGCCATGTAATCTCTCCCAAAGTCATCATCCATCTCTTTGCAGTGAGAACAGATCTGCTGAAATGCCCTATAAGTCAGCAGTTGCTCACATGGAACATCTGTACATCAGGACACAACCCTGCTATCTTCTCACAGCTAGCAATAGATGATAGTTGTATCTCTACTATCCCCTGCCCACAACTACCAGAAACACACAAGGTCCTCTACCAAGGCTTCGATCAGTATTATAAATGTCATTGTCTTTCCATCCCTTAGTTTTATTGCCAAGTAATTGAGCATATCAGTACCTCTAGAAACTTCTGCTGTAGAATGCTGCTAATCTCAGAAGGGACATCTGGAGGTCTCAAGTCCTGCCTACTGCTTGCAGTAGGGTTAACTTCAAAGTTTGATTTGATTTCACAGGATTTGGAATTGGTGCTTCAGTTTTGTCCTGTGCTCAATACAGTTGTTTACTATCTTTAAATCCTTTAATAGTATTTGATTCAAAGTACTTCTCTAATGAACTTCTAAAGTACTTCTTGATTAGTAACATACTTTTACTGAGACCGCCCCCTTCTCATTTTTGGAAGGCCTGGCAGGTAATTAAAATGTTCACTACAACTTTGATCATTTTAAATAAAGCAGCTAAACCTTTGTTCACAGCAGTAATTAGGTTTTCATTGACATGAGAGCCAATATTCTGTGTTAATGCTTTAGCCTGGCTAGACTGTCAATTTGAAGGCAGCTTTTAATGTGAGTTTTCAATTCTATGTTTCTCTTTTGTCAGATGGCTCCAAGTTAATTTCCTTAGTTACAGTGCCAATTTTTCACATTAGTCAAATTCACTTACCATAATTTTTAATGATTGCAGCCCAGAGAAAGCAAACATCACTCTGCTCCCTCAGCCTGCCAAGGGAGAGAGCTGAGGGTGTCTGGAGTGCTGAATTTCCTTTGTATTAGACAGAAAATCTGAAGAAAGCCTTTTAAGTATTTTCTCAACAACTCGATATGTGAGAGATGGATTCAGAACCATATGGTTTTAGTGGGGTTTAAAGAGATATGGTGAAGTGAAGTCTTAAATAAAATAATGAGGTTGCGGTGTCTGCCCTCAGTACTTTCCAAAAATCTTCCCTAATTTGTCTAAATCATCCTGGTTCCATCTACATGTAGGAAACACACAAAATAACACTGCTTAGCACCCGTCAGACTCACATCTGCTGCAGTCCAGGTTGTGCTGTAGTTCTCAATGATTTTGCTGAAGAAATTACAGCTGCAGCAGTCATGCTAATAATCTTACAATGACAGCTCCTCAGGCATCCTTATTTACATGATACAGTCTTTCCTGAAAAACGTCATGTGGTAAGACCAGTATCTTAGCCTTTGTGTTGCCATAGGAACAATCCAAACCTAAGGCATCTCCTTGTAAAAGGAAATATTGCATAGAAATCCTACTCTTGTCAAAGAGATGGCACTTGCCTTTTCGTCAGCTAGAATAATTCCAAGTAAGATGTTTCTACTAATGATCCTTCTGCTTGCATTGTGGTGCTGGAGTGCAACCTCCTGCTATTCTTGGAGAAGATCACAACTTAATTTCCATTTCTTTCTGGACATGGGCCTTATTCTTCCAACCTTCCCATAACCCTCTTTAGATTTTTTTGTTGCTGATAAAGTTAGCAGTCTACAATCTTTATTGACTCTCTAGGTTCCAGTTTCTACTTTCAACTTGATAGAAAAATAACAAAAGTCATACAGCGTCTTCAAATAAATTTGTTTTGATCTCTGGATTGTGCTGAGAGGACCACAAATGTAAACATGAGTATGTATGTTATCATAGAAGTGAGATGGCAAACTGACCAGAGCTCTTCTTCCTCTCAGTCATTAAAGTATTTTCCTCTAGGAAAACTCTTATTTTAGAGATTTTTTTATGTTGTTTTCTTTTGGTTTTAGCCCAGATGTCTTGTTGTCATAAATGTATAGATGCATGTTGAATTCTGCCTGCATATTTTCTGTAGTGAATTTCACAGTCTGGTCCTACCATGGTTATGGGGCTGTTTTCCAACCTGCAGATGTTTGTTCTAGTACAATTTACCACACACACATGTCACAGGCTTGACTGTATCCCAGATCATTTCCTCCACTTTTGTCCTCATCATCATTTTCCTGAGGACTTCTCTAATTTCCTTGTTCCTCAGGCTATAAATGAGTGGATACAGTAATGGAGTGATGTTAGTATAGACCAGCGACACCATCTTGTCTCGAGCTGGCGAGTAATTGGACTTAGGGCGAATGTAGATGAAGGTGGCACATCCATAGTGTAGCAAGGTGATGGTCAGGTGTGAAATGCAGGTGGAAAAGGCTTTGCCCCTTCCCACAGCGGAGGTGAAGTGCAACAGAGCAGCAGCAATGCAAATATACGAGGTGAGGATTAGGAGGAAGGGGAGCAGCAGGAGGAGAACAGAGGCGGCCAGCAAGGGCAGCTCAGGGGCGTAGCTGCGTGTGCAGGCCAGGTGCAGCACGGCAGGGACATCGCAGAAGAAGTGGTTGATACAACGGGACCGGCAGAAAGGCAAGCGGAAAACAGCCACCGTCAGCCCCAGGGCCACAGCGAAGCCTCCCAGACAGCACGACACAGACAGCCTCAGGCAAAGCCCCTCGTGCATCACCGCCGGGTAGTGGAGTGGGTGGCAGATGGCAACGTAGCGGTCGTACGACATGGCTGCCAGGAGGAAGCATTCGGCCCCGCCCAGCGCCACAAAAAGGTGCATCTGTGCTGCACAGCCCATGAAGGAAATCCTCCTGCCCTCCACCACTACCAGGCTCAGGAGGGCCTTAGGGACGACAACTAAGGTGTAGCACAGCTCGATGAGAGAGAGCTGGCCGAGGAAGGAGAGCATAGGGGAATGGGAAGGTTCCATAAACACTGCCATGAAGATCATCACATTCCCTGCCAACGTGGCCAAATGGACAAGGAGAAAGATAAGGAAGAAGAGGACCCTCAGACAGAGCAGCTCGGAGAAGCCAAGCAGGAGGAACTCCATGGTTGAATCACTGCTGTTATTGTTCCTCTCCGTCAAGCCTTCACATGGCATCTGCAGAGACAGAAACAGAAGGGTTTAAATGGTAGAATTTAACTTGAAGCCTGGCAATCAATTCCATATAGGAAATATTGTTGCAGTACTGTAGAACCAATGTAGTAAAGCTCCTTATATGGGGAAGAATTTCACTTTAAAAAATTCTTTATTTCACTCAGTCACATACAACACATTTTCAGACATATTCTCCCAGTCACCAGGGTTCTTGTGCCCAAATGATCTGCCTAGAATTCTTTGCCATGACACTGATAACAAGGAATGCCAGCTGTTGAGTCTTCATCACTTATTCTGAGTTGTTCTTAAGCTGATGACCATGTGCACGTTTTGAACATGCATTAGGTACCCCTTAGGAGTTGACACTGATTACTCTCTCCAGCCTGTCTTGCTTTTGAAAACATCATTTAGCTTTCCCTCCTGATCTGGGTGGCCTAAGAAGCTGAAGACGGATGTGTTGGGATCTTGATGACCACCAAAACCTCAGTCTTTAAATCATTCTGCTACTTTTGGTACTTCCATTCCCAGACAGACCCATCGTTCTCTGTTTTACATCAGTACTGCATCTCTCCACATCTATGCCAGAGATGTGCCAGGAAAACCAGGGAGTGAGCTGGAGCTTCTGTTCTGCAATCTGACTCCAATTAATGAGAATATGGTGTATTTTCTGACTGACTTCTCCCTTCCCCACAGGGAATATGCTTCAAAATTCAAATGGAAAGAGGTTTCAAATGGAAGAGATCAGTGATTAGACACAAGGATTCCAAAATTAGAGCTGACATTTTGGCTGCTTAAATCTTTATGCCTGGCTCAGTCCTATGGCATCAGAATTAAAGTAATACATTTCGAAGCACCAAAGTAAAGATATCCATGGCAATATAATCTGTACAAAAGTATTTTGAAGAAAATACAAAGTTAATATCTTGGACTTAGAGACAATGGGATCTTGCTTGTCACAGGAAGCATGGAAAGTTCCTAGGAATGTGGACTGATGCATAGCTGTTTATGTTGTAAATATCTAGAAAAGATAAAGACATAGAGAGTCATATAATAATAAATTACATATACTGGTCATGTCTGAAGAGTGCTCATTGCTCTTGTGTTCTTTATGTAATGGAATATTTACTATGAAGAGCAATTCCACCTCTCTCTACTCTTGTCTGTAAACCAGGAATAAATGCAGAGATTCTTTGAACACTTCTGCTCACATCAAAATCCCAGCAATATTTAAGTATGAAATAAGATGGAAAATTACATTAAATATTCCAATGTCATCAAGAGCAAATACAAAGAATGGGAAACTGATGGAAAAATTCTTTATAGGGATTTTCCTGGAAATAAGACATCTCGGAAAAAGTTCCAGGAAAAAAATAGAGCTAAGGAGGTGAATGTGATACACACCTTTGCCTTTACTTTTGTCACTGCATTTGCTGGAACTTGCTGCCACAAGGTTTTTCTGTGATCTGGTATCTCAGCAAGATTCAAACCATCTGGGGACTCGGGTGAATAACATAAACATCCACAATTATATTACCTCAGATGCAAAAATAGGAACTGAATCTCTGTGGTTAGAGCATAAATCAGCAAAATTATTAAGTTAGGAAGAAACTTTACTGTAAGCTCCAAGACAAAAAGAAATGAATAGTCAGTAAAAAACAAGAAGGAGCTCTTTAGATAGTATGGATGAAGCAGTGATCCTGCAAAAGCAGATAACTCAACAAGGATGACCACTTAGACACAGTTCCCAGTGCTATATGACAAAGCCTGCCTAAAGCTCTGTTTTCTTGAGATACACATAAACTCAAGATTGTGGACTCAGTCACTGGGGACCAGCAAGGGCTCCCCTCACTCCAACTACTGAAACTTTAAGAATATTCTACCAAACACAACAAAGCTGGAGAGCAAGGAAGAAACAAGGGTTTTCCTGCCTTTCATTTGGAACCAATTACTTCAGTGACAACATACCGTCTGTGTGCTAGAAGGTAAGGAAATAGTGACTTCTTCCTCTTGATGATGTGTGTGGTTCAGTCTGGGCTGAGATTCTTTTTTCTTGCCCAGTCTAGGGTGCCTCTGGTTGTGAGTGTCCCTAGAGCCAATGTTTCCCTTCAGCTTTTCATAAGCATCTCCTCTTCTCTTCTGCAGGACCCAGTCCTTATATAGAGCATGAGGTCTTTCCTCTTCCCTGCTGCCTCTGCCCTCACTGCATGAATGACAGGCAGTTCCATTCCTCTCAAGAAAAGGGGGTTTGCAGTTTTTTCTGTAAAGCAAGCAACAGGATGCACTTGCACCTTCAGAGGAAGGCGTTGTTGCAGCATCCTCCTTAGAGGGCTCTCACCTCTTTCAATGAAGCAGTCAAAAAGATCTAAGCCATTATTCCTTGTGCTGGTTTGTACCCGAAATGATAAAGATTTAATTACAGGAATGCATTCTGTCTCTTCTTAAATAAAAACAAAACTGTGGGTCTTTAGATAAATTTAAACCAAATGCAAAGCAAAACAGATGCAAAAACTTTAAAGTCATCTATTGAACTGTGTGTGGAGTTTTCACCAGTTCAGAAAAACCATTGTTCCTTACTGTCTCAGGTGACATCATTGCACACACATGAATCACAGCAGTGGATAGGACTGACTATTCAGGCCCAGTTTATTTTTATAACATTTTTACATTCGTTCCTTGTCACTTACACTGAAATAATTAAGTGGGGGTAAGTAACTAGAAAACAGAGGCAAAGAGAAGATTTTTGACCACTATAATGGAACTGCTTTCCATTAATCCAGATTTGCAGAATCATGTAAATATGATACCTGAAGATTTTTTCCCAGGACATAGTTTAGAGGAAATCTACCTTTCAAGTTATTTTTCTGTATTTTGTCTATATGACAGAGTCATTTTAGGACAAAATTACTCCATACATCAGTACAGCAGTCTGGGGACTAATTGTGTTGGAAGCAGCTCTGCAGAAAAGAACCTTGGCTTCCAGTGGACAGGAAGATGAACAGAAGTCAAGAAGAGGCAATAAAGACCAACCACATACTGGACTGCAATGGCAGGAATGAAGCAAGCGGATAAAGGGAAGGGATTTATCCCTTGATCTGGCACACATGAAGACACAAATGGAATGCTGTGTCCACTGTTGCAGTCCCTCATATGAAAGATGATATGAAGCTTAAGAGAAGCACATGAAGAAGTTAAGTCGGCTCAACCTGGCAAAGAGGAGGTCAAAGGGGGATTTAACTGATTACTTCAGTTAGCTACTGAGACAACAAAGCTGGAGTTCTCTCATGCTGAACCAGTCACAACATTTGCATCAAGGAAAATTCTGATTGGATATAAAGAAAAAAAAGTCTGCTTCTCACAAGGGTGGTTCAGCACTGGAACAGCTGTCTTGAGAGGCTGGGACATCTTCCTCCTTGGAGTTGTTCACATGTTGCCTGGACAAAACCATGGGCATCCTGATCTAGCTCTGGAGGTAGTTGTACTGGAAGCAGGGTGTTGGATTAGAAATCTCTGTAAGTCTCCTCTCATCTAAATCTTTCAGAGTCTGCGATTCTGCTCAGCCTTGGTCAAACATCAGTACTGACAGGGGCAGAACTGTGTGCACCTGAAGAGCTTCACTGTTATAAACTGAAATACTTCAGGAGTTTTGGTTTCTCTGATGCCACCAACCATAACCCATAGTGCCACAATTTTGAAATTAGGCAGAACCTAAATGCCAAAGTTGTGTTTAAGTGTTTTTACTCTTTTTGAAACCTGTCATGTAACTTCTTTGAATTAAAGCCATGACAATGGATTCTATTCTCTTTAGTCTCTTAATTCACTTCCATAACTTTCAACTTTTAAAACTTTTTTTTATTAAAACTTTTTTCTCTACACTTCTTTTGTTTAAGAGGCTGCAAACAATTAAAGCACAGAATGTCCTTAAAGCATTTACAAAACTTAATTCTGAGTCTGGCTGGAATTTCTAGGTACTGTTTCATAATAATGAATAAAACAACAACCCTGGGGCTTCTTTCTGTGGCATGTTGCCTCTGCAGCTGTGACAACAGTGAAAATGAGGATCTGGTCATTTTATAATTCCACCTAGCAAATTGGATGGATTATAAGGGGAAGTAAACCGTTTTAGTAAAGAGTCTATTTTAGTCAAAAGCTTTGCAAAGTAAAATTGCTCCCTCTAGCAAATACACGAGAATTTCAGAATGCCAGCTGATAAACTTATGCATGTTTTATCTTTGTGTTATAAAATAAAATTCAGGAGTTTAGGTGCCATTTCTCTGCCTTTGATTTATATTTATTATTTTCTCTAACCCAAACGACAGGAAAAAGCTGCTGCAGTAAGAACGTGAAATAATTAGAAGAAATTATTGTGACAAGTTAGTTCCAATTTTCTCATCTTCAGATGGCCAGTTTCTGCTGCTGGGCTGAAGGTGAACCTAGGTGAGTCAGCAGGTACCTGGTAACCAATACCACACAGTCAGCAGTAATATGCACTAATTTTTTTTTACCATAGTGCCTAGCTGTATACTGAAAAAAGTAAGGCAAATTACTGTTTCAGTTTGTGTGTGTCTGTAGATAAACTGTCATTTACTAACATGCAACTTACCCCTCCCCACAACGTTTCAACACACACCTACACCTTACCTCTAAAACATGGCTTACTGAGGAGGGGAGTGTTAGCTGGAGTGAGGTATGCATCCCAGTGCCAGAACACACAGCAACAAGACAAACAAGGAGCAGGAGAGGCTGAGAATGTGCATGTCAAAGCAACTCTATACTTCCTCCTCCAGCCCACACGTTTCGGGTTCCCAGCATTTTCATTACATCAGCTTGAAGCCAAATTCATAATAGATTAATAAAAGCCGTAGGTTAGCATCAGTGTTTGCATGTCTTGAGTCTGCAGCATGTTAGAGAGATGTACCTTTTCCTTTCTGCAGAGTTCAGTCCTGCTCTACTCCTCCACACACTGTGTGGGGTTTTTCTGGGTACACACCTGCAAGGCTTTGGGACTGGCCCATCTTAGCCCACATTAGTATAAAGAGTTTTTTGGAATCCAACTATGGTTAATGAATCACACAGTATCAGTTTCTATCAGCAATTACAACATATTTCAGAGGATATTCCCCTTGGTCTTTATAAAAAGGACTAGCACTGGACTTGCCTGTCCACATCTTTGAACCGCCATTCTGCTCCAAAGAGGGCAAGAGAAACAATTAAGTTTCCCAGGAAGAGCTATTGGGAATTTCAGCTTAATCTAAATCAATCTGGACCAATATGGAAATAGATGAAATATGTATCAGGAAGCCAGAAGGAGGGGGATGGCCAGCTCCTGTGACAGTTCAGGAAACATCACTCTCATCCAAGACACCCCTATGGCTCAGACGCAACGGAGGGATGCAAAACTGTTCAGCAGATAAAAATAGTGCTCTGGCACTGTGAGGTATCTAGCCAGTGGTAATAAAAAATAAAGAGTATAAGAAAGATTGCAGATCTTCTTCGCATGCAAAAGCACATAAATATCGATCCTCTGGGATATCATACTGCTGCAGAAAGTAAATATTTTGGCTTTAGCAGCTTCATTGATATTCTTGCTGCAGGTATGTTCACAAGCAGAAACTACTTTGTTATTCAGAAATGTTATGGTGAGTTACTTGATTAGAAAAATTAGGCAGTTTTAAGGTAGGTGGCTTGAGTTGTTTTTTGGGAATAATTAAATTTAAGATTCACTCTAATGGAAATGGGACAGTGGAAATGTGAAAATAAATATTAAATTTGAAAAAGCCTATTTGTAACTCCAGCCAGGCTGATCACGGTCAGGATACAGCTGGGCCAGGCACTGGAAACTGCACGCTTTTTAACAGCCACAGGATCTCCATTCTTTAGTCAATAGGAGTGAAAAAAATGTTGCCTCCCACAGAGGCAAGACCCTGACACAGTTGTGCATAGCCTTCAGGAGAAGCAGTCTCTCCTTATTCCTGTAAGACTCAGAGCTTTCTGGGAACCTGGAAGTGGCTGAAGTGTTAGCAGCGGGATAACTGGCATCAATTTGCCTTGGTGAGAAAAAGCATCACCCTGCTCAAATGGAGTTTCTGTTGTTTGGCTTGATAAACACTGCCTGAGAGCTCACTGGGGGAAAGATGCTGAACCAGCCGGGCGGTTGACTTCTCCTCATGGTTTTTTAAAGGTGTTCCTTTCACCTCATTGTACTTACTCATACTCCAACCCCGCCAAAGGCATTGTCTTGCATCTTTCCTAAGAAAATAGTCACATGGATCAGTTAGTACCATCATAAACATGCAGTTTTTCCAAGTCAGGAAAAAACAAAACAAAACAAAACAAAACAACCAACCAAACAAACAAAAAAACAACCAACCAACCAAACAAACAAACAAAAACACAAAGTTACTGAAAGAAACCTGGTTTAGAACTAGGGCAGGTACAAGTCTAAAAAGGGTAATTATGAAATAGGGGATAAAATGCTTCAGTTGAAAAGAGCAAGTGAAAATAAAAAGGACATAAAAACTGAAAAAGAATCTACAGGCTCTGGAAAGGATTAACTTGAACTCCTGTAGTTAGAGCAAGAAAGAAGGTGAAGGTAGTATCCTACTGATATCCTAGAGACATCTAAGTTTTCTTATCTGATCAATAACTTGCTTCATTATTATTATGGGATTTCATCTTTCCAGGGCATCTGGTTGTTTCTGTGATGTAATCAGAACAGGTTGCCACAGCCCTTAGGAGCATCACCCTTCAGTAATTCTGAAAAACTTGAGGTGCCTGTTGGCTGCCCTTTTCAACTCTTTGTCTCTCCATGTGACAGACTGCCACATTAGATCTCACGCTGTAACCACTCTGCCTCATCTACATCAGTCAAGTTCTCCAGAAGATAATCCCATAGCCTAAAATAGCAGGACTCAATGACACAAAGTGACATGGCCTCATATCGCTGTAGGGCAAAAATAAGAAGCACGTGTCAGTAACTAAAACTGTAACTAGATCATTAGATGTAACTTAATCATGTCACACAAGAGTGAAAAAATGCCACTGGACAAGGATTTTAGATAGACTGGGGTGGACTACTGTGAGACCAACATGTGGGAAAGTCCACTCCACTAATGTGAAAGGAGTACATGCGTGACACCAGGTGATGCTAAAGGGGATGTGATCCCCTTCACATCTTCTCTGGAAGCCTCCCCCAGTTGTTCACAATGAGCTGCTGACCTGAGGACATATCTGAAGAGCTCAACTCTTAATGTTATCGGAAGTTAGTTTCAGACTAATTTGGACAACTTTGTGGATGTCTCTCTGGATCTAATTAAAAGTTTTGTTTTTAACTGCCAGCTTATAACCTACTGCCAGAGAGGATCATCTGGAAAGGAATGGAGTAGCTGCATCTCACGTGGACCTTGATAGAGCTCAGCAGTGCTCAGCCCCTCTTGGGACTGGGATCACAGCACCCTGGGGCCTTGCTGAGAAACACTGGTGTTGACATCTGAAAACCATGTATTTATTGCCCCATTTTGTTCCCTGTGCAATGGTAAATGAGGCACTGTCCCACCTGAGCTCTTCCTTAGGGTGGCAGTGGCAGAGACACTCTACCTGGGGACACAATTTGTTTTTGCTTAATTTGATCTGATGCAACTGCTGCTCCTGGAAAGGGGGGTAGAAAAGCTCATGAAGTTTTCCACAGGAGACCTGACAAAGCACACAGTCTGTACCAATGTAGTGAGGCTACCACTCATTTCCTCCTCCTCCCATCTCTTGTTTTGCCATCTAGGTTAATGTTTGGCACCTATGTCACTTAGGAACCCAAGTCTCATTTTCAGGTTAGGGAAGCAATTAACTATTAGACCAACATGTTTTTCAAAAGAAGCTTATTGCAGAAAGTAAACTCTGACATACAACCACATGAAATGGAGCTTTTCTAGACAGAGGACATGTGGTAGGCTATTTGAGCACTGAATACCTGAGGTAGTTTCAAGGTTACTCTTGAACCTTTATATTTAAATATATTTAAATCAAGTTAGGTGGGGAAGGTGAAAGAAAACAGCAGTATATCACTAGTCATGAGCATAACCTGTGTTTTAGAAACCATATAGAGCTGGACTGGATAGCAAAGGTGCAGATAACTCCATTGAACAACCATCACAGAATCATAGAATGGTTTGGGTTGGAAGGGAGCTTAAAGATCATCGAGTTCCAACCCCCCTGCATGGGCAGGGACACCTTCCACTAGACCAGGTTGCTCAAAGATCCATCCAGTCTAGCCTTGAACACTTCATGATCTTGAATTCATCATTCTTTAGCATCATATCTACTTGTTTCACACAACAATGTATGCATTATCTACTTCTATTACGCTGCTCCTTGTTTTCGCAACATCCCTATATATTTACTGGCATAAGAGCAAAACCTAAAACATTTCAGTGAGAACTGGGCAAACTATCCTCAGCACAAAGCGAAGCAGTGCACCACCACTGTAGAATAAAGGGTGAGATGATACTAGTAGTATAATCTAGCAGCAAAACACTAGGCTTAGGTGTTTACAAGAAATAGTTTCCAGATAAGTGGATGAAAAAGAGATAGACTTAAAATAGCTTTTCTGCATTGAACCTTCATTGTAAACACAGGACAAAATGTTTAGGCCCTTATCACCTGGAAGTCTTAATGATGATTTAGCAACAACAGAGGACTTGTGCTTGATCAGGCTTTCTGGAACCTTGTGTGGCCCCCAGCACTGCAGGACTGACAAACACCCTTCAGCTGTGAGAGTCCTGAGCCTTGTCCTGGGCAGGAGACCTAAGGGCACAGGACCATGCTCACGTTTATGTATTTGGATGGCTAATCTATAGCCTTACACCTCTGGTGCCCCTACTGGTTTCCAAGCCTTGTTTTCACGGATCTCTTGGGTGAAAAGATTTGTATTCAGAAACAAACTGCTTGTTAGAGTCCATGGTATCTGAGAGTCATCTCTATGTCTGTTCCTTTATATTCAAACACTTTCTCCATATTCAGTTTTAGCAACTTTCTTTTATTAGCAAAACCTAATTTTCCCTAATTAGGGAACATGGGCTGAAGACCTTCCAACAAACTGAGCTAAATATTCAGATTCTCTTTCAGGCTGATGAATGGCAAATGTGATGAAACTGCAGCAAGTGGATGGGATAATGATAAGCTCTCAGGCCCAACAGAAGCTCTTTTCTGAATCACAGAAACATAAGAAAATAAGCTGGAACATCCAGCCTCCTGCTCAGAGATAGAGTGCCAACTCTACTGCCAACTCACATGGTCATGGCCCTGTCCAACTGAGTCTTGAAAGCCTCCAAGGTCGGAGAGTTCTTTAACACTCTGGATACCAGTTCCAGAGCTGTGCTGCCTCTTGGTGTAAATTTTTTCTGATGTCCAACCAGAACATTCCAAGCTGGAACTTACTGTCATTGACCATTACTGTTGATTAAATAGACCTCAAAAACCTCGGTTTTGTGGATTGGAAGGTGAGGGGAAGAGGAAAAGTCATTGACCATTACTGTTGATTAAATAGACCTCAAAAACCTCGGTTTTGTGGATTGGAAGGTGAGGGGAAGAGGAAAAAAGGACAGGAAGGGGGAAAAACACAATCAGTACATTAAGACCATGTTGGAAAACAGTCTGTTAGAACAGCATAAAGAAGGAGTAGCCTTCTTTACTCTTTTTTTGCATGAAGAGTGAAAGAGTTGAAGAAGGAGATAGGCAGAGTAGTCTAGACCTTCTTTGCAGAAAGTCCCATGTAAATGCAATGTCTTTCTTTGAACTGCTCCTCATTAGCCAGAGGTCTTTCTGTGCTAAGCAACTGCATTTGAACTGGCACTGAAATGAAAAACATGTCTTTTGTGGTATGGGGCAAGAACTTGGCAGGCAGAGACTGTTGGCTACTGCATTGCCAATGGCTTAAGCTGGGCTGACTGTAAGGCAGCTGTGTAGTAAACCAAGTTCAGCTTCCAGGATAGCTCCACTTCCATTTTGGTTCCCATACAGGTGGATGGACAACCTATTGCAACAGAATCTGTGCATGAGAAACATCTTGGACTCCTGGGAGACACTGACAGCAAAAGCTTTAAAATATGTTTTCTTTCATGTTTGCTTTTTTCCCCTGTGAGCTCATCAATCACTGAATCTTTCTCATTCACTACTTTCAGTTCCCAGTGGTTACATCTTGAGAACAGGAGAACAGTCAGTTCAAAGGGGTTACAGATATGAAAGTTTGTCAATGAGAAAAATCAAAGAAAAGCTGGGAAACAATTTTTTTCTTACATCAGAAATGCATTAACAGGTGTTTTCTTTCTCTGCTGAGGGTCAAACAACAGCTCTTTCAGTCTCAAGAAGTGAGTAGTTAACTAGGAATAATTTATAATCTGACAGATACAGACATACCAGCCTCATGCACTTGAGTTAGTTACAATGAGGATGGCCACCCATGGCTTTGAAGGATATGAAATTGCAGAAATCTGTTAAATGCCCGCTGGAAACACCAGAGATTAAACTCTGTAAAGCACATTTTTGAAAACTGATTTAATTTATTCTGTGCTTTGATAGATAGAGCAGCCTTTTGGTGCCTGAAATTTAGCATAGGGTTAATAAGTCACAGAGACAGTAGTCTGGACATACGGTTCTCAACACATCTGCTGGACACTAAAATCAGAAGATCAAGGTCAATGGAATTAAGTAATGCATACAATTGTATCTAACAATTAAACAAAGGTTTTTTTCATGATACTCTAAACCAAGGCTTTAACTTCCACCCAAAATGGAGCAACAATATCCATACTTTCTCAAATCACTATTTTCCCTGTCTGATTTTGGAAGTTGATGACTACTGCCAGAAGCACCATTGCTTTCATAGTGAGCAGCTTTCCTACAAATTTTTCATTGAAGGAGGTATTGTTTATTTTAGACTTAACACTACCCATGTTTTGTCAGAAATTAAGGACTGTGGAGCAATGGAAATGCTGCATGGTGGGAAGAACAGAAGATGCAAATTATGGCACTATTTGTCAATTACCTACTCATGCCATGGAAAGTAAGAAGGGCAGAGGACCACCCTGAAAACAAACAGTGAAATCACTCCTAATAGAGACACCTCACAACATCAGGTCCTAGTCAAAAGAAGAGTGGTAAAAATGGGTGAAACCATGTCTGAGCATTGCTGCTTAACTCATAGGGTATTTCTTTAAAGGAGAAAACTGGTGGAAAAAGACTGATTTTTAAAAGTCTCTTGCAGAGGAAGGGGAATTATGAATAGAGTGATGACATCAAGGCAGGTAAATAGACCAACATCTTTTTTCCACTACACCAGGGAAGAAAAGCCCAAAGCCTGAAAATTCAGATAATAAGCCAGAAGTACAAATCTTTCCCTGTGAGTCTGTGAGGTTCAATGTGTCAACAGCATTATGCAGACATTCATATCTGTGCCCAGAAACAATCTCCTCTGTTAGGTTGAAATTTTTATAAATTCACCTCAGTCCACAAATGGCCTCTAAAGAGTATATTACTTAGAACTGCAAACACAAGGTTTTTGCCTCCAATAAAATAAAGAGTCAAAATGAGAATGACAATAGAACTGGTAAGGACCTCAGCCACCACTGTAGAAATAAGTAGGATTTTCTTGATGTCACAGCTTTGCAGCGCTGTAATTAGCTGGAGGATTTAGCTGTCTATACTTCTTTTATGTGAGACCTAGTAGTGTTCTATGTGTGGCTGCTGAAAGGCAGCACTTTGTCTGTGGCAGGCTGTGGAGCTGACTGTGTCAGTGTCCTTTGTGGTGATGTGTGTGCATGTCTCACGTTGGGTTACACGCCCAACCTCACTACTGGCTGAACCTGCAGCATCCCTGTCCACCCCCCTTTGACAGAGGGACCCTGTCTGGGCTCCAGCAGCCAAGCAGGAGGAGTTACCAGGGCTGAAGCTCACTGTACACCCCTTACACACTACACTTAACTCAAAAAACTAGTTGACCTAACAGAAACTCTGAAACCAATGTTTTTCCAGAGAAAAGCTAGCTTGTCCAACTTTATTGTTCATTGCTTTTACTTTATGTCCTTGTTCAGTAATACATTTTCACTCCTTGTTTCATGATTGTTAATCAACTTCTTACAGGAACTATCACAGGCTTTCTTGGAAGAGCATCCTGAACGTCAAAATCCTACACATTATCAGCTACCCTCTGAGTTCTCTGCTCCTTGCGGTTGTTGTCAGATATTCTTCTACTACTGTGTCAAAAGCAACAGAAAAATCCTGAAAAATTATTTTCAAAAAAAAAGAAAAAATTATCACCAAGAAAGCGTAAGTCACCAAATTGAGGCCTAAGGCCAGAACCACAGATTTACAGAAAAAGATAAGGTGGGAAAGGACCACTGGAAGCCTCTAGTCTAATCTGTTGACAACAGGGCTTACTCCAACCTTAGGTGAAGTTCCTCAAGGCCTTGTCCAGGTGAGTTGTGAAAGTAAAACCACAGAATCACTGTATGGCTTAGGCTGGAAGAAATCTTTAATGATCATCTAGTCCAACCCCCATGCCATGAGGAGGAATGTCTTTCACTATATCAGATTGCTCAAAGCCCCATCCAACCTGACAACTCTGGGAAACCTGCTCCAGTCTCTCACCATCCCCATCATACAAAATGATATCTCATTGAAACCATTGCCCCTTGTCCTGTCACTGCAGGCCCTGGTAAGAATATTTCTGTGTCTTTCTTGTAAACTCTCTTTATATATATAAGAAGGCCCAAATAAGACGTGTCCAGCCTTCTCTTCTCCAAGCTGAATAACCCTAACTCTCTCAGCATTTCTTCAAAGGACAGGTGTTCCAGCTGTCTGACTATTATTGTGGCTTTCCTCTGAACTCACTCCATCATGTCTATGCCTTCCTTGTGCTAAGGGCTACAGGCTGGAGGCTCTACTCCAGGTAGTGTCTCACCAGATCAGAGTAGAGGGGGGGGAATCACCTCCCTTGCCCTGCTGGCCACACTCCTTTTGGTGCAGCCCAGGATATTGTCAGCTTTCTGGGCTGCAAACACACATTGCCAGCTCATGTCAATTTTTCATCTACCAGTACCCCCAAGCACTTTTCCATAGGTCTCCTCTCCATCCATTCATTCCCCAGTTTTTAATTTTCCCAGGGATTGCCCCAACCCAGTTGCAGGACCTTGCACTTGGCCATGTGGAACTTCATGGGCTTCACATTGGCCCACTCCTCAAGCATGTCAAGGTCCCTCTGAGTGCATTCTTTGCCTCAAGTATCAGCTACACTACTCAGCTCAGTGTCATCTGCAGACTTGCTGAGGATGTATCCAATCCTATTGTCTATGTAAATGATGAAAATATTAATTATTATTGGTCTCAGTATGAACCCTTGAAGGACACAACTCATTAATTGTTTCCACCTGGGCAATGGCCCATTGATATTATTCTTTGGAAGTGGTTTTCAGGCAGTTCCCTATCCATCTAACATTCTGGACTTGGGACCTATAAGTCTCCATTTTAGTGGCAAGAATGTTGTGCCAAAAGCTTTACGGAAGGTGAGGTAGATGACATCCATAGCTTTTCACTTTTCCAATAACATGGTCACTCCATTGTGGAAGGTCACTTGATTAGTCAGGCACAATGTGCCCTTAGTGAAGGGCACACTTTCTAATCAGCTCCCTTTCATATGTTTTGATATATCTTCCAGGAGGATTTGCTTCATGATCTTACCAGACATGGAGGTGAGGCTGACTGGTGCTTCCCTGCTTTTTACCCTTTTGAAAACAGAAGTGATGTTTCTCCCTTTTTCCATTCACTGGGTACTTCACCCAACTACCATAATATTTCAAATATCATGGAGAATGGCTTTACAACACCATCTGCCAGTTCCCTCAGGACTCTGGGATGGTCATCACTGAGTTCCACGGGCTTGTGTATGTTCAGGTTCCTCAGCTGATCTTTATGCTCGTGTTCTCCTACAACTGGAGATACTTCCTTCTCCCATTCTCTGTTTTGAGTTTCATGACCCTGTGAGATGTGAGAAGAGAGAACTGAGGCAAAAAAATTGAGTACATCAGCCTTCTCCTTGTCAGTCATCACCAGTTATCCTGTCCTATTTATAAAGGGTGGAGGGTTACATTTTCTTTAATGTTCCTTTTCCGAGCAGTACACCTGTAAAAGCCCTTTATGTTGTTGTCAAGTGCAGCTCCAGATGTGCCTTAGCCTTCCTGATGCCATCCCCTGTGTTTGGAGAATAGGTGCATCTTAGGAACATAAAGAAACACCCACCAGACATGCTGTGTAGATGGACCTCATTGTGGAAGGACTGCTGTCTGTCTGAGTTGCTAGGGGAGATATTTTTGCTGCATTCCTCATACCATGGTCCTCATGCCATATCTCACTGGGGGAGAGGAAAAGTTACTAGCCCTTAGTAGCGTGGGGAACTCCTTATCTAAAATAACAGTGCTGTGATGTGGATAACCCTTGCAAGGCAGTCTTCACACATGGGCTTCCACTCCCTGCACTAACACCTTTCTGGTGTTTGCACGAGTCTTCATCCACTCATAGTAAGAAGTGTCATGACAGCAGCTTTGGATTGGGCATGAAGAAAACATTTTTTCACTAGGTGGTAGTGCAGCACTTGACCGAGTACCAGGTAGTAGACTTCTTCATCTGTCAGTATTTTCAACACTTGGCTAGATAAAGTCACAGTGAACCAATGTTGCGTTGTGGATGGTCCTACTTAAAGCAGAGTTTCTTAACAATGACCTACTGATTTGATGACTGGAAATGCATGAGCATGATAACTAACAAATGAATTCTTCGTTGTAATTGCATCTCCAGCTGCTCATTCAGATGTTAAGCTAATGTACCTCCCTTTCCAGCTGGTGCTGTTGACTGTGAGGTGTTTCCATCACCAGTCCATTATATTCCTGTCATATTCATTCACCATCAGGTCAAAATTTTATCTAGAGCGAGTTCAGACCAGGTCCTCTTTGCTTAACATCAGTCCTTATCTTCTTGTTAATCGTAATGACAGGGAAACAGAGAGTTCTGCAGAAATTCTGGACAAGTACATCAGAGTTTTCTTCAAATAATGCAAGGACAGATGAGTTAAAAATAAGGATAGGGAGCCCGCCATCTCCTCTCATCCCCATTCTTTGGCAGCTGCCCAGGAGCTGACTATACAAGTAAAGATATTCCTGAAGTGTCTTGTTTACGTTTTAACTTCTCTAGCACGGACTAGGAGAGAGCAATAAAAAGGAGATTATGGGATTAGGTCTTTTGCCTTTCTTTAAAATCCTTTTGCCACTTCCAGGCTGCCGGCTCCAGGGCCAAATGGCCAAAACCATCCAGAGGAAGCCCCCTCAGCCGCATCTGTCTGCAGCTCCATCCTGTCTCCCTCCAGAGGATGGCAGCAGAGGTCAACCAGCCCTGGGGGACCCGTCTCCCCTCTCTGGTTCGGACCCCACAGAGCTCCCTATTTCCAGGTTTAAGGCGGAGGGTCCCGCTCGTTGCCCGCCGCCTCGGGGACCCCGGACGGGGCGGGAGGGAGTGCTGCGCCTGCTGGGGTTGGGCAAGGAACACTCCTTTCCTACCTTTTTTTTCAGGAAAACCTGGTGTTTCAAGTGCTGGGAAAGACTGCTCTGCCACAGCACTGGAGTACCTGCTGAAAACAAGCTCCGTTTATTCCAGCATGCGATTTGAAGTGAATTAGCTGCGATTTGGCTGGCTCACAACAGGGACTGTGCAAATTTGTGAGATAAGTAACTTTTCAGTGTTCAGCATGGGTGAACATACCTTGTAGTAGCCATAGTCTGTTTTTCTTAAAGTTCCCTCTTGGAAGGTGGGATATTTCTTGGGTTAAAATGAAAATAGTATGTGTATAAATAAATATATCTATATGGACAAATGTAATCATATATACCTATGTGTATAGTAATAGATGTAGAGAGTGCTACTACTGGTGATAATAAAAAGCACCAGTATTACCTTAAAAACAGAAAGGAAGGTCTCGATTTAAAAGTTCATTAGCGTGTAAATAAATACCTATGAGTATAGTGTACAAACAAATCAAATGCCATGGGGTTGGGTTTTTTGTTGGTTTTTTTTTTTTTTGGAGAATGGATGAAAAACAGCCCTGAGGAGAAGCACTTGGGAATGATGGTTGATCAGAAGATCAACATGAGCCAGTTGAGGGAGATGATTCACCCCTTCTACTCCCCTCACGAGACCTCACCTAGAGAACTGTGTCCAGCTCTTGACTTTTTACAAAGGTGTGGAACAAAAGGACAAGGCGTAGTGGCTTAAAACTGGAAAGGGGGACATTTAGATTAGACTTTAGTAGGAAAATCTCCACTATGAGGGTGGTGAAATACTGGCACGAGTTGCCTAGAGAAGCTCTGAAGGCCCCATCCTTGGATGTATTCAAGGGCAAGTTGGATGGGGTTTTGACCAACATGGTCTAGTGGTTCTTTATCATGCACAGGTGTTGGAAGTAGAAGATTTTTAAGGTCCTTTTCATCCCTAACCATCCTATGGTTCTATGATTGCATACCATGATTCTAGTTTTTTAAAGCAGAAGAATTGGAAAATAAACTTATCTGCAGGCATTTAAATTTGCAGAAACTACCAGATATTGTAAATGTTGCTTTATACTGTCTGTTTTGAAATAAAATAATTTAATTTCACACAAATTACAAGCAATAATTTATTGTGCTAAGTATGACTTCAAACATTTCCCCCATTCACTCTGAAGTAAATACATATAACATATATAACATTTCTTTTTAATATTTTTCCTTTATCACCTATTTCCATTTCTTTCCATGGAATATGAAAGAAGATATTATCATGCCCCAGCATATTTTCTGACTTTTTAAATTCCTGAACCACATATCTTGCTTCATCTAATTTTCCCATCCTCTATTTTCTTCTCTACATAGGTACAAATCACCTCCTGCATCAAGTTATTGGTTCTCCCAAATGCCAGACTTCCTACTTTTTGAGCTCTTTCTTGCTGTTGTTATAGGATGTTCTTTTATGTCTTCTGTGTCAAAAGCAATAAATTAGTATCATGAAAAATTTGTTTGTAATAATTAGCATCACAAATTCCAAAACTCCAAACCGATTAGAGAGAAATTGCAAGGACGAATTAATTTCTAGTGCTAGGATAAAGAAAAGAAGCTCATCAGACCCATTTGAGTCAATGTCATTATATATAAACTCAGATCAGGACAGTGGCAGATTGACATGGCTGAACAGGAATGATGGACAAGGAACGTGGGTCATCTTTATTTATAGCAAGATTACTAAGGAATAATATAGGACAAGGAATAATAGGAATTGCCAGTCTTGGGTCTTAAGTAATGAGCTTGAATGATCAGGCTAGCCAGAAGGATCATGGGATCATAGTGGAAGTGACTTCTTGATGCCATCAGTTCCAATCTGCTGCTCAAAACAGGAAAAACTATGAGGTCAGATGTTGTTGCTCAGGGCTTTATCTAGTCAGGTCTTGAAAACACTGTATGGACACTACTCAGCTTCTCTAGATAACATGATCTAAACTTTTACTGACCTAATTATGAAAAAGTTTCCCACTATATCAGTTTGAAACTCCCTTCACTTTATGGTTGTCACTTTCTCATCCTCCCACCATGCATCCCTACGAAAAGCCTGCCTCCATCTTCTTGATAATCTCCTTGTAGATATTGGAAAGCTACTATTAGGCCCCACCAGATTCTTTTTTTCCAGTCTGAGCAAGCCTAATACCACAGTCTCACCCCACAGGGCAAGTGCTGCCGTCCCCAGACCTTCTCCATGGCCCTTTATTGAACTCACCACAGTTTATCAACATCTTTTTGTACTAGGTGACCAAAAACTGAATGGAGCATCCTAGATGCTGTCTAAGAAGCATTATGTAGAGTGATATAATTTCCCTCAATTTACTGGCTAGACTCCTATTAATACAGCCTAGGATGCTGTATTTTGGATGCATGTATTTCCTTCTTTGCTGCCAGATTGCTGGTTTTTGGAGACCATTGAAAGAGCAGTCTGATCTGCAGACTGATGGTTCATGTTCACCACCAGGTCTTTTCCAGCAGAGCTGCTGTCCAGACAGTCAGTCCCCAGCATGTGTCATTGCAAGGGAGTCTTCTTTACTGGATGTAGGCCTTTGTATCTGTTCATGGCAAATTTTGTAAGGATCCTGTCAGCCCATTCCACCAGCCTGTCTAGGACGCTTTGAATAGCATCCCCATTTTGAGTGGTGTCATACACAAACTTGATTAACAAGCACTCCATCACCTCCTCTAGGCTACATCTTTCAATTGTACATATGTGGAGGCAATGCAAGGGGCAGAAGTGTCCTAGCAACCAAAATGTGATAACCATAGAGCTGTAAAAGGGCATGCCAGAAAGTGTGACGAAACCATATGCAAAGAGAGAGGAAAGAATCTGAAAGAAACAGTGTGCCAGCACTCTTATTGTTCTGGCCCATGGGTGATCCATCTATTCTTTTTATGCTAAGGAAGCATTCATTAAAATGTTTGAACTATTTCAGCAGCAGGTGAGATCCTGATGGTTTATGGAGTAAAAAGCATGAAAATCCAGGTGAAACACTCCAGCCTGGTTGAAGAGCCACTTTATACTCTTCAAACCTGCCATTCATCCATAGTTACTAGGAATATATAGGGAGCTCCTTGAACTGTCAGAATCATTAATAAACCACCAGGCAAAAGATACCTCAGCCATTAATTTCAAGAAGAAATTTTATCCAGATATCTTCTCAACACCTCTTTCTTCTAGCAACTTGCTTGCAAAACTTCCAAGGATTTTAACACCAGAGCTAATGAAAATTAAAATTTACTAACACTAGCATCTGAAAACCACAACTGTTAAGAAGTAACAGTATTGTACAGGTGAGACTCCACATCACTTAGGTCTACACCCAAATGGGGTTAAGACATCTAATGAAAGCTTTGTGTGCAGTCTGTTGCCTCAGTTCAGCCAGCCTTTCACACACCTGTCACTCTCTTCACCCACCCACTCAAAGCCTCTGTGCACAATATTGTGTTCATCTCACAAGGGCCCATCATGAGCTGCTGTGTATAGAGGGCACAGCACTGTGCTAAAGAAAGGTACAAGTCTGGGTCCCTGAGCTGTGTACTTATGTTAGCATGGTATAGTTGCTGTGCTAGGAAGAGGCTGATTTACAACAGGATTAGTTAACTCAGGTGCAGCCTTATGCTGGCATGTTACATCAATTTAGGGTCCAGAGAAGTTTTTTGACCTGTCTGCCATGTTGCACTGCCATGTGGAAGCAAACTCATCAGCATCCCAAACTAAATATTCTCACTAGCCTGCAGGGCTCCTGTGGGTGAGTTTTAAGAGTTTCTCTGTTGGTATCTTAGCAAAGAAAGTCTTGAATAAGTCTGGGCTGTAAAACACCCTGCAGATAACGTCTTCAGAAAGGTGGTAAAAAATCTGAGTATTTCACAGATGGAACCAACCACAGAACAGGATCAGGATGGTTCAGTTCACTGCCAAATAGAAAAATCAGGTTCAAGGTCAGATCTTGTCTGCCAGGAAACCAGGTCACAAATATGCATAACTGCCTATCTTATTTTGTAATATATGTAACTTTGTAATAGATGCCGAGTGTGCTAATAATTAGCTGCTAAGAGATAGACTCTTTTGATAGAGTGTTCTCTTGCCACTGAGCAGGTTTTAATGCCAAGGTTCCACTTGCAGGCACAATGCAGCCTTCACACCATTTAATGACTAAAGCATGGACAGAACACATCACTGAAATGGTTGGTCTCCTGTTACTGTTCCCTAGCATTTAAACATTCTATATACAAGTTCAGATTATTTGCTTCTTGTTAAGATGAAAAATTAGTATGTGAACTATTTGTAGCACTTTGGTTTGATTTTTTTGCTGAACAAATGACATTTTCAGAAAGCCTCCTCTAAACACAGTTCTTTGGAAGAGTTTGCTTTCTGGAGCTTGCTCCTTGGATAATATTGGTTCCCAGCTTGATGGGTGAATACAGGATGCTGCATGATAAATGAAGCAATAGTAATACCAATATATTTTTGGCAACAAGGTCAGATTGTACAACTAGATTGATCCCATTACTTACAAGATAGTGTTGTGAAGTTGGAATTAAACTACATTTTTCCGCAACATGTTTGGACAAGTATTGATGAAGTAGAGGTGTCTCAATACAAAGAAAACTGTTCTTGAGAGGAGTAACATTCACACCAAAGCTTCCAGTCTATTTTAAAAGAACTCATATTTCCCAGGCATCCTAGTTTTGAAGGAATCATAGAATGTCAGGTTGGAAGGGACTTCAAGGATCACCTGGTCCAACCCTTCTAATATTATTGTTTACATGATATGTCTCAGTACCCCATTGAGCTGAGACTTAAAACTTCCCCAAGTGGGGGAATCCACTGCTTCCCCTGGGAGAGTATTCCAATGTCTGACTGTCCTCATAGTGAAAAATTGTCCTCCTATGTTCAGATGGAATCTCACCAGGAGTAACTTGTGCCCATTGCCCCTTGTCTTGTCCATGTGACTCTTTGTAAACAGGGAGTCTCCATCTTCTTTGTAGCTGCCTTTTAAGTACTGGAACACTGTAATAAGGTCTCCCCTAAGCCTCCTCTTCTCAAGGCTGAAGAGATCCAGTTTTCTCAGCCTCACCTTGTATGGCAGGTGCTCCAGCCCTCTGACCATTCTCATGGATCTTCCCTGGACCCTCTTTAGCCTGTCCACATCCTTTTTGTACAATAGGAATCAAAACTAGATGCAATACTCCAGGTGTGGTCTGGCAAGTGCCAAATAGAGCAGGATGACGACTTCTTTGTCTCTGCTGGTGATGCCCGTGTAGATGCAGCCCATCATCCTGTTGGCTTTCTTTGCTGCTGCAGCACACTGTTTGCTCATGTTGAGCTTGTTGTCCACCAAGACCCTCAGGTCCCTTTCCACAAGGCTGCTCTCTAGCCAAGTGGATCCCAGTCCGAATGGCAGTCCTGGGTTTTGTGTTCCCAGATGCAAGACCTTGCACTTCTTTATCCTGAACTTCATAAAGTTCCTGCTAACCTATTCTTCCAGTCTGTGTAGGTCACCCTGGAGAGTGGGTCTCCCTTCTGGGTTGTCAATCTCTGAGTGAACTTCATCAGGGTGTTCTTGATCCCAACATTCAGGTCACTTATGAAGATGTCAAACAACATCAGGCCTACTATTAATCTCTGTGGGACTCTACTTCTGACCCGCTGCCACTTGGAGGATGAACTATTTGCTATCACCCTTTGGGTATGGTCTGTCAGACAGTTCCCCATCCACTGCACAGACCACTTGTCCAGACCATGCGGAGTCAGTTTCTCCAGGAGGAGACTGTGGGGTACTGTAGCAAAGGCCTCGGAAAATTCCAGGTAGACAATGTCCACTGCTTGCCCTGCATCAACTGAGCAGGTTACTTTGTCGTGGAAGGCAATCAGGTTTGTTAGGTGTGATTTGCCCCTGATAAATTGCAAAGGACCAGGATCATAAGATAGGATAAGATATGATACAATATGATATTATATACTACATATTACGTAGCGTATGTCCCATAATATTTGCGCTATGCCATATAGTATATGTATATCATATACATTATATACAATTTTTCACACCCTTCATAGCAGGGTGCACTGCCTGTTCTGGACTGTGGTAATGGTGCCTCAGAAATGTTGGTATTTGGTGTGAATGTCACATCAAAACTGACACATTGGCTTAGGAATGAGTGGAGGGTGAGCATAGGCTCTGTCTGTCTCCCTTCCCCCTGCCTCTCCCTTCACAGTGGAAAGGAAATTAAGCAGTCTGAAAGATTGACTGAAGCGTGGTATTTCTACAGGACACGTGGCCCATATTTTTTTCTGCTGAAGTTGCTAGAAGGACCAAATGGATGGTGAAACCTAATGGCACACGTGGTATTTCTGACCTCTTCTGTTGGCAGTGTGAACTTGCCAGTGTTGCATGTTGGGCCTGAGAAGGCTCACGATGTGAGTATAGATAACACCACATCCTGGGACACAATACTGAATCTAAAAATTGCAGTGTAAATGTATACAGACAGAAATAAATGCATACCTATCTGTACATCAAATACTTAGGGGCACAGATGTAACAGTAGAGAAGGCCATGAGAACATCAACTAGTCTGGATTTGCAGGCAGCTGTTCCTGTTAGGATCAAGTGAAGAAAAATAGGTTAAAAACTGTGAATAACATTCATACTGAGGTTACATTAAATGCTAATTAAATTTCTGCCTTTAGTTCTACTGGCATGCCAATGGGATCTGTAGTGATCCCGCATGCCTATTCCCTGCAGAGCAGGTTCTCCAGCTAAAATGGAGCCATTAGGCAGCCAGAACATGTCTCTCATTATGTGCCATAACCTGAAATGTCTGTGGTATTTATATTGTAGTATAGTTGAGCAAGAAGGGAGCTTATGGTCAGGACAAAAGAGCTAATGTTAAGTAACTGGGGGTTGTCATTCACCAACAGCTACTGCCACTTGGCTCCAGAGGTCCCCACAGGCATGCTAAAGAAAGTTGTTTCTCCCACAAAATGAAGCCATATCCTTCTTTAAGCAAAAGGGTGAGAATACAGCATAACCTCTCTTTTTTAAAGCATCTAGAACAGTAAATTAAAAAAGCAGATTAATGTTTTGAACAAATCTGTCTTGTCTGCTTCCCAAAATAACTGCTGGCCTTTCTTTCAAGCTTTTGTTTTGCTCTTGAACTCAAGTGCAATTCCTTTCATGTGGAGTCCTGTGATGCCACATGGCTGACATGAGAAAGGTAGAGGTGACTGTATCCAGTTTTTCAGTGTTTGTATAGATAGATCTTCAGGTAGTCAGATATTTCAGCACTGAATTACAGAGAATTACACTATGAACTACAGTTCCTGGGTATTGACAAGTAAACTAGAACCCTTTCATAAAACATTTTACTGTCTCTGTAAGTTGACAAGTAGAAATACAAAGTTTAAGAAAATGAAAAGCTTATACGATGGATTATAAAGGTACCTTTGATCACCTGGAACTAGACTTTATTACTTTTTTTTTCAGAAACACAAATGTGCTGAATGGCTCATAATACTCATACATAAAACTCAAGTTTTCATTGAAGACTAAATAATATTGTCAAAGTGCAAGGATGACCTCTTGACAGACGTTTTAATTGCAAATTATTTCACAGCCTCATCTTACCTTTGCTGTTTCAAGATTACTTTCCCATTAGGGACCAGAATAAGTTGGTTCTCATTCTACAGATGAGACCTGCAAATAGGTGATAAGCAAGAAGGGGAATTTGCATAACTTTACTTCCATTTGCAGGCTTATCTTTTACCATGGCAAAATTTAGACTGAACCACATAGATTTGCTTTTTTTTTCTTTTTTTTTTTTTTCTGAAGTTTACCCTATTATACTGTCTGCCTAGTAATACAAATTCTCCCTAAACTAAACTGTTCATGTCTTAAGACAATAAAGAATTTCCCTCCATTTCTTGATGAGACTTCATCTTGATTAATCTTCATCTGCACACAACTAAGAACTTCTAGATGAAACAGCTGGGTACATCTTCCTTCATCCTGAGCCACACAGACTCAGGAATGAGATGAGAAGAATTATAAAGGTTGCAATAAACCATAATAAAACTATTTATCATATGTTAGCAGAGCTCAGATACTTCAGAGGAATGATTTCTCTGCATCTTCTGCAAACTTGCCAACTTACTAACTGATCTTACAGTAATGATGAAGCAAATAAACAAATAGTCCCTAGGAGATGGCAAACATAAAAGGTAGAGGTTCAAAATAGATCCTCTTCTCTCTATATAATAACTTTTTAAACTCTTTTCCCTCAATTCAAGGTTTTTCTCAGCAGCATAATAGTGATATCAAACCAAACTTCAGATGAGCTCACTTTCCCCTCAGCAGCAGTCTAACCATACAACAGGAGAAACCCTATGTGAATTGGACCATACAGGATTTTGTGAGCACTATCTGCTAGCTGAAGAAGTACCATTGTGTAAACCTGCATAATACACTTCAAGTATGATAAATCCTCAGTGTGTCCTCAAGAAACAAAAAAATGGACTATTCAGATAAATTTTGTAATTTCTGTGTGGTAAGAATACATGCCTGAGAGAAACAGATTAGAGTACATATACGCCCCAGTTGGCTTTCTGGGCTGCAAGCACACATTGATGGCTCATGTTAAGCTTCTGGTCCATCATCACCCACAAGTCCTTCTCCTCAGGGCTGTCCTCAATTTTTTCTCCTCCCAACCTGTATTCATGCACGGAATTGCCTTGACCCAGGTGCAGAACCTTGCACTTGGCCCTATTGAACTTCCTGCAGTTTGCATGGTCCCACCTCTCCAGCCTGTCAAGGTCCCTCTGGATGCCATCCCTTCCCTCCAGTGTGGTGACTTCACCACACAGTTTGGTGTCATCAGCAAACTTGCTGAGGGTGCAGTCAATTCCACTGTCCATGTTGCCAACAAAGATGTTGAAAAGCACTGCTCTGAGTACTAAGCCTTGATGAACACCACTTGTCACACATCTCCATTTGGACACTGAGCCATTGAACACAACTCTTCGGGTGCAACCAGCCAGCCAGTTCCTTATCCACCAAATGTTCCATCCATTGAATCCATATTGTTTCAGTTTAGAGACCATATTGCACAACATGAGGACAGAAGTAGCCAACAGAGCAAGTAAAGAGTTTTTTCCCATTTTTTCTCCACTAACAAGGCCATATCTGGAATACTGCATCCATTTCAGATGCCCCATTACAAAAGAATGGTAATTCTTTTTCACCACAAAGTGGTGAGAGCCCCTCACATGCCACTGCAGGGCACTGGAACATGCCATGTACCATGAGAGGCTGAGTGACCTGGTCCTGTTGGGCCTGGAGAAGACAAGAATAATTGTTCTCAGAAGTGCACAGCAATAGGACAACTGGCAATAATCTTACCTGGCAACAGAGAAGCTCTGACTTAAAATAAGGAAAAAAAATTCTCTCCCCAAGGTTTGTTCAACCCTGTCAGAGGCCAGACAATCTAGAGAAACTCCACCCTTGGAGTTATTCATAAGTCACACAAATCACCCACCTAAATCTTTTGTGAATAATTCTAATAAAGATTTGAAAGCCTTAGTCACTCTGTAGTAAATGTGATCCTTTGTTCAAGGTTTCATCATAATTACAAGTCATGTGTACAATAACTTGGGTATTACTACTTTGACCTCTATAACGTTCATTTCCACAATATCAGTCTTCTCTCCCAGCTCCCCCACAGGCTCTCACTTGCTATCTTATCAAATGTAACCAACAGGGTTCTTTTTAAGGGTCATAGTCCATCTCCATCTTTACTTTCTCATCCTGTTCAAGAATCCTTTGCTAGACTTCTTGACACCTTTGGACATTTGTTCGTATTCTCTCACTTTGATCAAAATAGCCTTGCAAGAGCAGATGCAAGGTTTCCGACACATATCCATTCATGTTCCTCCTTAAAACTTCCCTTTGCTGGGACACCTATGAGGAATATAGAATATTTATTGCTACAGTGCTGACACCAGACCACAGCCCTGCTTATGTGTCTCACTTACGTTCTCATATTTGACTCTTTACCTCAAAACTTTTCTAGGATTACACTCCTCATGGGTAGCTGTGTCTATGACATGCCCAAGAGAGGTTTATAGAGTTATTTAGGCTAGAAGTGACCTCTGAAGTTTTCTGCTTCAAGCTCCTGCTCATGACATGATTGAGACTTTGTGAAATCCATGTATTATCTCTAAAAACTAAAACTCCACGGCTTCTTCCAGCAGTAATTCTAGTGTTTCTCTCCAGTGGAGAAACGGAGAACAGATTCCTTCCTTCCTCTTTTTTGTGTTTGAAGATTGTTCTCAATTCTTTTTATTAACTCCTTCAGGCTAAACAGTCTTAGCTTGGCCAAATATTCCTTAAAAATATGTTTATCTTTTTAAAAAATCCTCAACAATTTTATTGAAAAAAAAAAAAAAAAAAAAAAAAAAAAAAAAAAAAAAAAAAAAAAAAAAAAAAAAAAAAAAAAAGAATGTACAAATTACCAAGGGAAGGGGAGGCACAGTAGACAGGCTTTTTGAAGATCAAAAGGGAGAGAAATGAAAGGAATAATTGCCATGGGGTTTGTTATCACCAAGGTTTGTTGTCAGACAACTTACAAAAATGCAAGGGTCTGAAGTAATGGAAAGTGTTGGGAAAGTGACCACAACTGTGTCAGTGGGAGAGAAAAAGAGAACAATGTCTGTGGGAAGCTGCAGGGAGCTGATAGAGGCAGGAAGCCCCAACAAGAGAACACAGCTCCAGCTGAGCATTGCAGCCTCAGACAGAACTGTCCCCAGCTGCATGAAAACTTATTCCAGGAGAGGAAGGGCAACCAGGTGGCCTAACAGTTTTCTCTACAGTGGAAGACTCTATAAAACACACTCATAAGGTACTTGGGAATTAAGTACTACCCATTACCCTGTTTATCTACCGCTTTGTGCCACTTTTTTCTTCCTTTGATAATGATATGGTTCATCAAGCCAAGCGTTTCATGCCTGCAAGCACAGAAAATTGACTACCAGACTACCAGAAGACTTTGTTGGCTTTTCCCAAATTTCCAGGTATAAGATCTTGCTCTCATTTTAACCCCTTCAGAAATCTTACCTGGACTTTGCTGGTCTTGGCAGAAAGGTTACACTTACAATTGGCTTGGGAAGGAAATAAAACATAGGAAAAAACATTATCAGTCCCAGAAGCAGACACTGACTGAGAAACTCACTGTTAATTTCATCAAGTGCAGCTACTTACAAGAGACTTAGCTGAAAGCAGAGAAAATCACCTTTTTATCCTGGCCCAAACCAGGACACATCCTTAAAATTGCTATGCCAAGCTGTCTGTTCCTGTCAGGTATAAATATTTCAGGGATCACCCATGTTGGACTTGAACAGCAGTTAAAAAGAAACTCTGAGGTCTGTGCAATTTACTGGCGTGTCACCCACTTTTGGCTGTTGAATGAACAGTCCTCCCAGTGCAAGCTCTGATCCAAACAAAGATCAGCACAGGACAACATCCATATGGCACTCCTGTCTTGAAATGCTAATTTCCACTTCCTCCTCTGCACATGTCTAAATGGTTTAAGGAAACACATTCCTCCCCATTGAGTCTGCTGTCTATGATAAATAATAATTAGAAGCAATGGATGAGAATTACAAACCCTTTTTCCCGCTAGGAAATAGGCTGTGGCCTCACTGGTAGCAAAAGGGAGTTTATTCCCAGCATTTTCAAGGACATTTCACTTAGTTTTAATGCCTCATTGATTACTCCATTTTCCCTAGGAGATCTGGTAGTGCACATAAAGAGCAGCTCATTCCATCTCATACTGTTGATAAGGACACCTCTGCGTTGTCCTTGGACCTGAGTATCACTGCGGTGGGAAGTGATAAGCAGCAGCTATGGATTGCCAAGTTGCTTTATTCCCTGGAAGTCATATTACTCTGGGAGGTTGTCTCCAGCAGCAGACACTTAGCAGGTTTAGCAGTTTATAGGGCATACGCATCACATACATGCCAGGAGTTTGGGGAATTCAAGATGAGTGTACTGAGCTCTAGGGCTGATGGTGTTTCATCAGATGAATTGCACCCAAGAATATGTGGAACTATGTGAACAGCACCAGAGCTTTAGAACTGCATGAAAGACAAAGCCAAGTTTGCTCCAGGAAGGGGAATTCTTTATAGGAGTAACCTGCTGCAACTGCACTCATTACACCATTTCACAAGTATTTTCCTGGTGATCTCTACAGACCTCTGAAGGCCGGTCTCTCGTTAGTGCTTTTGTCAGCTTCATGCTTTGCATTTTTTTAAGATTTGATTTACAAGGATGGAGAATACGATTTAAGCTTTGCCATAACATTGTTATGATTAAAGCAAAGCCAAATAAGGCATGGCCAAAAAAACACAAAAGCACAAGGGGAGTGTCACGGTTTAACACTGGCCCGGCAATTAAACCGAATAACAGATTTTTCTATTAATCCCCCTCTCCTCCCTGATAAGGAAAGCAGAGAGAATAAGGAAAAGAGACTTATGGGTTGGAAACTAAACTACACAACTTTAATGGGCCCAAACCAGGACAGGAAGGAATATTCTGACCAAGAAAACCAAGAAATTAAAGGAAGAATCAGCAACTGAGTTGAAGGTGAGTTAGCTGTGCTGTTGGTGAAAGAGGCTACTGCAGCCCTGCTTCCTACAATGCATTTTTAGTGTTGGAAACACAGATTAAAAGCTGGTGCAATTTCAAGCTGAGGAAGTACTGGCACTGAATGAAATGAGAAGGAAAGAAAGCAGCACTGAAAGCTGGCAAGTCGGAAAAAAAAAGAAAAAAAGAGAATTCTGTATTTGAAAAACAGCTTGAGCTTCCCCAAGTGAAAGTTAACTCATTCAACAAAACAAAACAAAACCAAAACAACCCAAACAAACCACAAACAAGCAAACAAACATGAAGACATGCAGCATAATGTCCTGACTTCTTGTTTCCCTCCTCCCTCTGAGCGTGGCCTGCCTGGGTGAGGGAGCTGCCAGGACAGGTTACGAGTGAGGGCGGCTGATCCAAAGCTGATCCAAAGGAGCCGCACCACAGCCCCGAAACAGTAAAAGAAAGGGGCCTGCTGATGATTATTTACCTGGAGTTATATCACGGGTATAATCAATGGCTTTGAGATACAATCAGTCTTGTGATAATTAAGTGAAGTCTCTGGGTGAGAGTCTGGCCAGGATCACAGCAATATTTGGTATGCTCACCAAGATCTTAGGGCTGGTTGAGTCAAGCCTGAACCCACAGACAAGTGGAGAAGGGAAGGAGATAAAACCTTTCAGGAGAGAAAATGTTTACAGGTGACTGCACAAACCATTCTGAGAATACATAGAACTATCTCATCATGAAAGGGCAATATTTGTCTATATTAAACACCAAGCAATACACAAAACAGGCTTACTTTGCTTTCAATGGCTTCTTTAATGGCAACTACACAAAAAATGGCAGAGGCCATGGTAAAGCAGAAGCACTGCAAAACAAACACAAAATAAGTGAAGCTGATTATATACTCACATTTTGTTTATGCATCTATCAAGAGTAGCACCTTGCAATGGTTTTACACTACATAGTACAAGACATGAGAATGCCAACTGCAGGTGCAGGAGGTTTCACATTCCTGGCACGTCCCTACTCTTTGAGTCCCTTTCATTTGGCCAAATAGTATCGTTCTTGCTCTTGTGGGGGTTCTAGGGAGGGGGAACAATGCAAGGCAGGACTGGGAAATACAAATCTGCAGGGCAGCGTGAGAGTGAGCTCTCCCATTCAGGGGATCCGTGACACAGGGGAAAAAAGCAATACAAACATAGACAGAGACCTAGGTCTCACATTCCTTGCTGGGCTGCATCTTCCCTCAGCGTCTCAGGATTTGCAGCCTAGCAGCCACAGCCCTTGCCAGGAAGAAGGGGACGCAGAAATGACAGCCTGTCATTGAAGTTGATTGCCTTGTAATTCGGGAGGTGTTCGTGTTCCCGTGCGATGTAACGGAAGCCACTTCCATCGCTGTGCTGGCACAACAGCCAAACACCTCTCTGGACTTTGTGAGAAGATATGCTGTCATTATCCCATCCCCTAGCCAGATTGGTTGCTTCTCTCACCACCCTGCTCTTCCCTTGGTATTGGGCATGTTCATAGAGAGTGATCTGGGGGTTGTGCAGATCTTCAGTGATCACCTGCAGAGAACTGATCCTGTCATTCATTTGTCTACCAACAAAATCGTGTTCTCCCTCCTCAAACACCAGTAAGCTGCCTGTAAAATTGACGTGTTGATAAGCCACCCAAGGCTGGCCGATTACTTTCACTGAGGAAATACAATCATTCCAATCTACAGCTTTTAAATTGGGAATGTTAGTGGTGAATTCTTTGGAATAACCCTGGAAGTTGGCATGCTCATAAACGATGATTTTTCCCATCTCAGTAGAACTTCTGTAGTTAGGATTTCCTGCTGCAGGAGACGGATAACAGCCTGCAGAAAAAGGAAAACAGAAAATAAGCGACGCTTGTAGGAAGCCTTTTCACGTCAGATATAAAATAATGGAGGCAGGGGGGGTAATGGAAAAAATAAAACATTTTTAGAAGAGGATATATATAGCAGCAACTGGAAAAGAGCAAGGGGCATGACACAGAAATGTGATTTGGAAAATAAAAAGTAAAATCAGATATGTACACCGAAACACTCCAGTTTTATCTGGTTGTGTGTGGGTGTAAGTGCAAGAGACATATGAGCATTTTTCTCAAGTGCATCAGTGTATTAGAGTGTTATTTTAGAAAGTGACATTAGTTTTTTTCACTAGATTTCATGACCCACATAATGCTACAAGAAATGAAGTAGAAAAACATTAGATTAATTTCTAAATGTAAGTGCATTTTGTGTTGTAAAAAGGAAAAGAAAAATCTATTCTGTTAAGGCCAGAACTGAACTTTTAGACTCACTGCAATACTTGATTTGTCTCTTTATATGAAATGCTATTGAAATCAAGAGATCCCTCTTCTTGACCTAGGCTGAGAAGCTACCAAGTTCAAAGCATCAGCTCTTAGAGTTATACTAAATTTCAGGCTGTAAATATCTTTTTGGATCACTATAACAAATACTCATGTCTAATTCCACATGGAGCTGTCTGGGATCAGGTATTTATTAGTAAGAGCTGCAGGAATAGAAATAAGCAGGCAATTAAGAAAACAGCTCCATCTCTAAATCCCATAGCAGTCATCAAAGCAAAGTTTTAAATTTCAGCACAGCTGTATATGAGGGAAAGAAACAGGTACTTCAATTGAGTCTGGGAAGAGATGGGAGAACATCAGGTCTGCCAATTAAGATTAAAAGTAAGAGTGTAACTGCAACACCTGAGCAACATAATCAAGATTTTAATAAACAAAACAAAACTAAAAGGTCACTTAAATCTCACTTTAAAAAAATCTCACTCTGTGATTAAGAACATTTAAGAATTTTTTCACAGTTATAATTTAATTTATAGAGGCTGTAGCTATCTGAACCTTAATTTACTGATTGAGTACCAGTGCAATGACCTTCTCTCTGAAGAAAAAGTTTTAATAATAATAATAATAATACTGTTGCTTCTTCTGACCCAACGTAAAGATCCTATGCTCAAGATTAATTTGTAGCCTCCTCTCCTTTTCACTCCTTGAAACTTGGAAGCAGTGGCTTTCTCCACTCTCTCCCTTTGTAAGGCAGGTTTATCCTGGAGCTCTCTTCTCATTACCAGAAAGATGTGTTTTTTCTGCAAATACAGACATCAGATCCTCACATGTATGTTGCAGCTCTCATCTTGACACTGAAATCTCTTTTCACCTTTAGTTCACAGTACTGCACAAGAAGCCATTGAAAGGTTTAATCTAAAGAGTGTGCATCTCACCTTGATGTCAGTATTTTGGACAGAAAGATCTGGTGGCTCTTCCTGTCCTGTACTGCTGCTTCCTCCAGTCCTGTGCTGCTCTATGATGAAAGGCAGCTCACTTGCTCACATTTATAGATTGCACAGAAGTCTTGTGAAATACCCTGCTCAACAGAACAGAGATGTGGCCAATACTAGCCTCAGGTATCAAAAAATCTTCATGTGTTTTATTTATGATCTTTCTACAACCAGCCACCTCACTGCTCTGGTTCAAAAGTCCATTCAAGAGGGAGTAACTTGATAAACCTTAGAGCTTTTATTCTTGTTTGTCTTTATTCTTCAGATTCTTGTTTGTCTTCTCTCTCTGAAAAGCAGCCAAGTCACAGTAATAAAAACACATCAAAGCATTCTGTAACACATGGGCTGTAGAAATTTTTTGCTTCCTGCAGTTTACAGGCTTGCTTACTTTGGAAGACCATTGAATGCATAATGGTAGCTTGCAAAGGGTTTCCATGTGAGACATCCAGGTGACGGAAGTGTCATGTAAGTAGCTTTTTTTAAAAAAAGAAATTTTCCCCTTCTCACAGGCATAGACATTTAAGCAGTCAGGGATGCAGAGCTGGTAAAGCAGGGCAAGCAGGCTCTGGCAGAGTTGCAGTGGCAATATTTTTGCTTATTTTCATAGTGCAGGTTTGTGCCATAATGTATTTTCAGACAGGTTAATTGGCTACCATTCTGGCAAGCTTTACAGCAGTGGGAGGAAACAATGCAATCTTCATCAGTTCAAGAGCAATCCAGATCCTGCAAATACCCAGAGCAGTAAAAAAAAAGAGAATTCATTTAAAAGGCTTTTTTTTTTGCCTTAGCCATGTCCAAACTGTGAAATGAAACAATGGTTTGATGAATTATGACAAATGTGTAAAAAAGTGAACATGGTGCACTGCCACAGTAAGCAAACGAGCAATTGTATAGCATCACAGGATGCTATACAGTATTCTGAGGTTTAGTCTGGAAGTCATGAGTCCAAGCCCCCTTCTCATAGCTTGCCTGAGTCTATACCTCCATGACACTTGTCTTACCATATGGTGATAAGTGACTTGCCCAGGTGACTTCTGAACATTTCCAAGGCTGGAAGTTGCACAGTCTCTCTGAGTGCTAAACCACGCTCAGAGGAAAGCCTCTCCCTTACTGCCAGACATGAGAAAGCTTGCAACAAGGACTTGGGGTGATTGAATAGTTTCTGGAGCAATAAATCAAATACCCACAACCTTGGTAGTGGTAGATCTCAAATATATGTCGGATACGGTCAGGCTGGCCAGACACAGTGTGCAGCCTCTGAGGGGAACCAAGGAGGCAGAGGCCATGGGCCAGTTTTTCATACACCATAACTCCTGAGAAAGAAAATACATAATTGTGCTTAGAGCTGCAGAGTTTATGTACCCATTTTGCAGCTCTAGGCTGTCATTAAACATAATGACCCCCAAAGGCAACATTTGAAAAGGGATTTTCTCAAGGTCACTGTTCTAAGATCACCCAGTGTAGGATGCTTCAGGGACCTCTGCTCTGTCATGTAGGATGTTACTGGACAAGGTGGATTCACCCCTGACAAAGCAGGATGCCTGTACACTAGCACCAGCCAGATCCTCCTGCTGCATTTCTTTCACTGGTACTTGTCTGAGCCCATGGTGTGACAGATCATGGAACTAAGCTATCACAAAAATATGTGGGTTTGTTGCCACGTGGCTCATTCCTTTCCTGCTCTCCAAAGCCAGGAAACAGAGCAATTGAAATTTGCATTCTGGGATTTGGAGGACAGAAGCAGGACCCCACTTTGTAGCAGCAGCTAGATGTGGAATCAGCTTTTCCTGTACTGGCAAATTGCATCTTTGCAGCATGGGTTTGTGTGGGCTCACTCTACAGTTCTGTGCTGCTGTAAAGGGGAAGGCTCCACTCCATTCCTGAACCATGGTGACCACCATATAGTAAGACAAGGGAGAATGAGGACACTAAAGAGTGAAATGTTTAGAGGAAAAAGGACCACAATGACCTGGAACGACATGGTTTTATGCTTCTATTGATTTTTAGATTGCTAGTATATTTTACTCATTAAATTATTTAGTTGTGTTCCTGAAGAAAAAGAAAAAAAAATACATATAACCACCTAATTCAACACAAACAAGACATTGCCATCTTTTCCAGCACTCTGCAGACTCAGAAAAGGCCTTTGGACAGATGTACAAGTGATGAAGGTAACAAAAATAGTGAGTCTGAGTGACTCAACACTATTAGAGAGTGATAGAGGCACCAGTGAATTCTGAAGTCCCTCCCATCCTCTCTGCAGGGCACCAAAACTGGTAGTGGGGCTTTTCATGGCACCAGAGAAATTCAAAAGGCAATATGCAATGTGATGATACTGAAATTTAGCAAAGTGTCTCTGTTTCTAATGACCATCCTTCCTGATGTTATTGGTATTGAAAAATAAATAGATTTCAGTGTCTCTCATCTCATTCGTATGGTGCTTTATGCTCAAGGAAGTAAGCCACTAAACAAAGCAGACTACCACAGGCTGGGGTTAGGAATTTGAGCTTGGAAATATTTATGGCTGGGGGATTTATTTTGCAGTCGTTGTGGGTTTTTTTTTCCCATATGGGAAAATATTTTTTCCCAAACTTCTCCCCACCCTCCTTCTATAGAAACAGCAATATCTTAAAATCTGGAAAATAAAATTCGTGACAGAAGGGAAAAGAAAAAACAGGAAAATGTAAACCGGAAAAGCATCAAGCCCCCTTCCTCTACTGCCCTCAGCAGGCAAAATGTGGAAGAACAAGCAGGATGAAGGATAGACATGCGGCGTCTGAAGATGTGCAGGAACTATATTATGCAAAACAAATAAATTCTGCTTTAGAGTAAAAATTGCTAAAATATTTTTATTTTTCTAGTTAAACTGGTTGGATTTCTTTTTTTTTATTTTTTTTTTCTGATGAGGCATAGTAATGACTTTACTGGTTTTTTTCTTTTATAAAATAATTTCTAAATACATCAGGACTCTTCTGTATCTATTTACTTTAATTTCCTCTGTGGTTGGCTTCATCACCATTTCACTGCCAGAGGCTATTTTCCACTAGATTACAGGGTGATGAAACAATTTCACTTAAAGCTGTGTATGTCATGTATGCATCCACTTGTGCTGGAAAATGTAAAATGGTAGAAAATCAAATTGACAACAAAGTTCTTTCCCCTCCAGATCCTTTCGTGTTCCCATCCTTCTCCGTCACAGTGAACACCTTAGTTTGCATCTAAATAACTACTCATCTCTTTTTATTCCTTATTTTAAAATTACGGGGTTTTAAAAAAGAAAAATCACATATGAATTGCATTTCCCCAGTTCCTGATTGCTGTGTTGTCTGGTAGAGGCAGCAAGACATTAGGGTGGGGGTTTATTGGTGGTTTTTTTTTTAGGGGGGGGACGACTTGAGGGTTTTTGTGGTTGGGGCATGTGGGTTTTGGGGGTTTTTACTTTCTTGGCAGTGTTAGAGCCAGACAGGCAATGCTTGACAAGTAAGGGAGTCTCTTTCTCACTTAAAGTTTTAAGATTTTTATTCTTCAAACATAACAGACCCCAAAAATGCCACATAGCAACATGCAACTGGGTAACAGAACCTCAAGCTGTGCTCAGCACACCCACCAATAAATGCATTAAGTGCCAAATTCTTGAGAGAAAAAAATATGGGTTGCTGGGTTGCTTTCTGTCCCCCTGTCTACTAAATGTGCAAATGGATTTCCATGGCCTGGCTGCTAAGCTGGACTGTGCAAACACAGTCACAGCCTAATTAGATGCTTAGTACCAGGGGAAAAAAAAAAAAAAAAAAAAAAAAGTCATGGACATTCAAAAAAGTCCTGGCTTCACAGCACCACATTTGGCTGGCAAAGCCTCGCCAGCTCACAAAATCACACACTCAGAAAACGCGTCCTCATGTTTTGTTAGCAGGTTGTACCCCTAAAGCCTTTGGTGGCCTCGGCCAAGCGTGACAGACAGTGCCCTGCCCTCCACTCAACACCAGGTGTCACTTCTGCTTCAGAAATGCAACAGGGAAACTAAAAAGTTTTTTTAAAAACCTGCCCATCCGGCGTCAGATTTTCTGGGGATCTCCGTACCTACAATTTCTCCTAAAATCATGGACAGTTACAGAGTCTTAATGCTTTGCATTTCAAACCAGGCATCAGATGGCACCAGAAAAATGCTTTGCCTTACTAAGCATAATGGTGAAAAGTTTATCTTCTTATGTTCTGTGGGAGCAAGGAAACACATTGCTACAGGACCAAGGAGCTACCATATGGAGGAGCTGCCAGAGCCTGCCCTGACAAAGGGCCCTGTCTTTGCTCCTGTCCCTGTTGCTGCTCTGCTGCTGCAGGTGGGGAGAGCTGCCCTGCTGTTTTCAGTCCTTCCTCAGTGGCAGCCTTGCCTGCCAAAAGGAGTCTGAGCATCCCAGGCTGACCATGAAGAGGAGAAAGAGACGTTCTCTTTGTGGTCAGGGTCCCAAGGCAGGCTAGGGCATGACAGAAATATTGGCAATAATAAAGTGAAGGAGAAACCATACAGAAGCGTAAGATAGAGAGGCAGGGAAAGGGAGCCTCCTTGGGAGATGTGGATTGTACAAGAACCATACATTATGTCTTACAGTACCAGTATCACAAAGGAAGAGGTAGCAGACTTAAAACAAAAGAAAGTAGTTTAGATGTCCAAATATAGCTCCTCTGTGCATCCACACAACTTTGTAGAAAACCAAAAGCAACATCCAGTTTAAAAATCAGCAAGACAGGGGGAGAGTAACTTCACCAAATGCTATTAAACAAACATACTGATGCAACTTCTCATAGAATCATAGAATTGTCTGGGTTGGAAGGGACCTCAGAGATCATCAAGTCCAACCCTTGATCCACTACCGCTGTAGTTACCAGACCATGGCACTGAGTGCCACATCCAGTCTCTTTTTAAATATCTCCAGGGACGGAGAATCCACTACTTCCCGGAGCAGCCCATTCCAATGCCCGATCACCCTCTCCATAAATAAATTCTTTCTAATATCCAACCTAAACTTCCCCTGGCACAACTTAAGACCGTGTCCTCTTGTCTTGTTGATAGCTGTCTGGGAAAAGAGACCAACACCCCCCTGGCTACAGCCTCCTTTCAGGGAGTTGTAGAGAGTGATGAGGTCTCCCCTGAGCCTCCTCTTCTTCAGGCTGAACAGCCCCAGCTCCCTCAGCCTCTCCTCATAGGGTCTGTGCTCAAGAGAGAAAGAAAGAAAGAAAGAAAGAAAGAAAGAAAGAAAGAAAGAAAGAAAGAAAGAAAGAAAGAAAGAAAGAAAGAAAGAAAGAAAGAAAGAAAGAAAGAAAGAAAGAAAGAAAGAAAGAAAGAAAAGTAATTTAATTTTGCATAATGCTTTTATCTGCATCAAATGTGATGGAAGACATCACAAATGTAATGGAAGATGGTTTCCTTAGTGTGNCTGAATGACACATCAGTCTCTTTTTAAAAACTTTCAGGGACAGAAAATCCACCACTTCCCTGGGCAGCCCATTCCACTGTCTGATCACCCTCTCAGTAAAGAAATTTTTTCCTAATATCTAACCTAAGCCTCCCCTGGCAGAGCTTAAGTCCGTGCCCTCTTGTCTTGTTGATAGCTGTCTGGGAAAAGAGACCAACACCCCCCTGGCTACAGCCTCCTTTCAGGGAGTTGTAGAGAGTGATGAGGTCTCCCCTGAGCCTCCTCTTCTTCAGGCTGAACAGCCCCAGCTCCCTCAGCCTCTCCTCATAGGGTCTGTGCTCAAGTCCCTTCACCAGCCTGGTTGCCCTCCTTTGGACCTGTTCCAGGACCTCAATCTCCTTCCTGAACTTAAGGGTCCAGAACTGGACACAGTACTCGAGGTGTGGCCTCACCAGCGCTGAGTACAGGGGAAGAATCACCTCCCTGGACCTGCTGGCCACACTGTTCCTGATACAGGCCAGGATGCCATTGGCCTTCTTGGCCACCTGGGCACACTGTTGGCTCATGTTCAGCTTCCTGTCAATCCAGACTCCCAGGTCCCTCTCTATCTGGCTGCTCTCCAGCCACTCTGTGCCCAGCCTGGAGCTCCCCATGGGGTTGTTGTGGCCAAAGTGCAGGACCCGGCACTTGGCCGTGTTGAACCTCATCCCATTGGAACCAGCCCAACTCTCCAGTCTGTCCAGGTCCCTCTGCAGAGCCCTCCTGCCTTCCAGCTGATTGACACTTCCTCCCAGCTTAGTGTCACCTGCAAATTTGCTGATGATGGACTCAATCCCCTCCTCTAAATCATCAATAAAGATATTAAACAGAACTGGGCCCAGCACTGATCCCTGGGGGACACCACTAGTGACCTGCCGCCAACTGGATGCAGCCCCGTTCAGCACCACTCTCTGGGCCCGGCCCTCCAGCCAGTTCCTAACCCAGCACAGGGTGCCCCTGTCCAAGCTGTGGGCTGACAGCTTTTTCAGGAGAATGCTGTGGGAGATGGTATCAGGCAGCCTTTAAAGCAGCAGATTTCTAGAGAATATGACAGTATCCACTATATGCTCACCCTTACACTTTTTCCATGAACACTGACTTCAGAGCACCACCCTTAGAGCATTCCTTTAGGGAAGGATCTCTCACATCATTATGGACAGCAATTAGGTTTTTCTGTCCATTGTTTCAAACCCAGTTTAGCCCTTCATTAAGGTCATTACATTGCATTACATTTCTCACCAATATAAGGTTCATTCAAATGGAAATTTCCATTAATGGAAAATTTTTATATGACATAAAGTTTGATTGCAGCAGTTGATAGGTTGCAACAGGAACCAAATAGTGGAAGTATGCTTATGAATAGTTAAAGGGTGGGTGTCAGAAGGATGAGCCTGGTCTGTTTTCAGTGGTGTCCAGTGACAGAACAAGAGGTAACAGGCACAGGCTAGAACATAGGAAGTTACATCTAAACATGAGGAGGAACTTCATTATTTTGAGGGTAGCAAATCACTGGAATAGACTGCCCAGAGAGGTGGTAGTGTCTCTGCCAACATTCAAAACCCACCTGAATGCTATTGTGTGCACTCTGTTCCAGGTGAACTTGCCCTGGCAGGGTGTTTTGGACTAGATGATCTCTAGAGGTCCCTTCCAACCCCTAACATTCTGTGATTTTGTGAATTTGCATCCTATAATTTTATTACAATTACAAATACAAATATTTGAGTAGTTATTCATCGTTGCAAGGGTGTTATCTGTAAGTATAGAAACACAAAGGGTTCTTACACAAACATATCCATCAATATATACTATTAGTTTCAGAGGTCTCACTGGGTGTATTTGAAAATGACAAACATTCTGCTCAGTGTCAGGAAAAATGTCTTGAGCCTTGATGATGTTATTTTGACTGGTAAATTGCAACATATGCATCCACATGAGCAGTCTGGCACTTTTTCTCAATTTTGTTGAGTCCATAACCTATGTTTCAATATGTATAGTCCCCCAGTGATTTAATACCAGCACAATGATTTGGTGTATAACGAAGCACTGTATATTATCAAAATAAAAGCTGTGGATTTAATACTTATGGGGTCAAAGATGAAACTGACTGGGTACCACTGTGGTTGAAAATCTCTCTTAAATTTAGTCATGTTATTTCAGATCACTTACTGAATTTTGGTAGGTAAAATGTCTACTTCACCTTCTCTTCTAATTGATGTTACAATAGATTGCACCTACAACAGAGAAACATGTGATGCAGAATGTACTGGAAGTGTCATATTGATTACCATAAATAAAAGTAAGGGTCTCCACCCCATGGTATAAGCAATTCTCTAGTGGTTAACCTGGTCTACAGGAGAGGTGTGTTGGTATCATTCCTGGCATTGTTCCTGAAAGGCGAAAACAAAAGAAGCCAGGGCAGGGGTTTGCTGGATGACTGACCCTTCAGTGGCTCAACTTGTTTAACTGCTTGGACTAGATACAAAAGTTCTTTTTTCCCATTTGGGATATCTTTGTTTTGTCTCTTTAAAAGCAGCTGAGCCAAATAATAAATATTTTTTGAGTCCATCAGAGCCAGTTTGGAACTGAATGCAAGAAATGCCATGCTGTGCAAAACTCCATTTCACTGTAATAGGATCACAGACTGCTGCTGCTTCCCCACTGATCCAGGGGAAGGTTTTCCAATTAGAAATATCATCAATATTCCAGTTAGAATATCAGTGTGTTGGCATAGTTTCTCATATTGTGGGAGAGTGACTGTTTGCAATAGTTCAAGCAAGTGCAGCATGAGCAATCATGGGAGAATGTTTATAACCCCATGAGAGTCAGTTAAAGGTATATTGCATACCCTCCCAAGTAAAGGCAGATTTATCTGTCTTTTTCCTGTAAGAATCATGGGGTGGCTTAGATTGGAAGGCACCTTAGAGACCATCTACTCCAATCTCTCTGCCATGGTCAGGGATGCCTCTCATCTAGACAAGGTTGCTTAAGGCCTCATCCAGTCTGTCCTTCAACACCTCTAGGAGGGAGCATGCAAAACTTCTCAGGGCAATCTGTTCCAGAGTCTCACCACCCTTGTACTGAAGAATTTCTTCCAGTCTAAACCTATTACCATAATAGGGGACCATAACAGGAACCATAAATAACAAATCTTTTACATTTAGCGTTGCCATCTCTGGTTGTGCGGCTGTTTGCAGAGTAGCTGTTAAGTTTTCAGTGCCTGGTACAGCAGCTGTTACTGCTGTAATGTATTAGCATTTAAGTGCCAATAATAAACTCTCAAATGCCACCCCCAGTCCAGCTTTGAGACTGGTCAGAATCGGTGAAATGTATGAGGAGTGAGGTCTGGAGATGATTTGTCATTTTCCTAAATCTGTTATTACTTCAGAAATTTCAGTTTGTGCACCAGGAAAGAGTGGATACCGTGGAACATCAGTAATTTTTTGGATCAGGGAGTGCAGGGGCTGCACAGAGTAAGCACACTGTGGCTTCTAGATTTCTATCAGGATTAGCATTTATCTTAGAACAATGTGGTGGATGCCAGGTTCAGCCATTCAGAACACAGAAATGTAAAATATTTTCATTGTGCTCTTTAATTGTGAAGCGAGTAGATGATACACACTCAACCAGATGATACACTCAACCAGGAGCCATAAGTTAACCTTTGCAGTTTAGCAAGTAACACTCCATTTTCTCCAGTTACTTTAACTCTTTGCTGTCCAGGTCGTACACTGAGCTTCTCAGCATCTTGTTGTCTTACTGAAATTTGTGCCCCCATGTCTATTTAAAGTTTTATGAATTGTTGTTCCAAACCTACTGGAATTAAAATGCATTCTGCTTTAATGATGGGTCTAGCATCATATTCTGAGGAATCTGAGAGAAACAAAGAATCATCTTCTCCCCGTTTGCTCTAGTTGGGGTTACCCCATATGTTTCCATCCCATTCTCCAGGGGATACAATCAGTTTCTTAAAACCTGAGGGATGGGAAGCCTGCACAAGCATTGTTCCAACTTATTCTGATTGTTATTTTTTCTCCTTTTCTTCCTGCAACTGCTTTTACAGGTGCTCAGTTTTCACAGTACTAATTCAGCTGCCTTCTATTTCCTCTTTAAGGTTCTAATCCCTTTTATTTATCTTCTTCCTATCCTTATAAACAGCTTCTAAATAGGTGTCTAGCACTTTGCAAATTAGACCCTTATCTCTGGACATAAACTGGAACACAGGAAGTTCCACCTCAATATGAGGAAAAGCTTTTATACTGTAAGGGTGACAGAACACTGGAACAGGCTGCCCAGAGAAGTTGTGGAGTCTCCTTCTCCTGAGACTTTCAAGACCTGTCTGGACACATTTCTGTGTGACCTGCCTAGGTGATCCTTCTTTGGCAGAGGGTTTGGACTCTATTATCTCCAGAAGTCCCTTCCAACCCCTACCATTCTATGATCTTTTCCCTCTTTAGTTGAATCTCTGGAAACATTTGGTTGTTTTTCAACCGCTTTCTAATCATACCAGTTATCATGGACCCATTGTTCTGGAAAACCAAGGCTTGGATTGATAACATGTTTTTGTAGGTAATTGGTGACATCACTTGCCATCCTGCCAACTATACTAGGTAGAAACCTAGGACTCAAAACAAGACATCAGAGGGACGCAACTCAGAAAAACCCAGGATCCTAATAGGGCTCCTCGCTCAAGATGAAAAAAATTGCAGTGGCAAAGCAGAGTATATAATGGCAGCAGACCCTCCTTCTTGATAAGTAGGAAAGCTAATGAGGAGGAGCACTGTATAAGGACTTCAAAGCACAAATCACTTGGTGGTACCTCCAGGCTGGGTTATGGCCAAGGCTGACAACAAGACATTCCCAGATTTCCTGGGGCTTTAAGCATAAATAAATAAAACATTGAAGGAAGAAATAAAGCAGAAACATAGGAAGAAGCATGAACAGAAAAAGCATATGCTGAAACACCCCCTTTGATCATACACCCAATGCTCTATGAAAGACCCAGTTTATGTTACTGTGTTACACAGAATTCAAGGCAGGCCTTATGTGAGCTGAGGGTTGGATAAGGTAAACGGACACAAGGATGTCGTTTTCTTTAATAGTTTCTAGTCTGGGATTATGTAAACTCACTTTTTATTCTGTGTGTTTCTTGGTTAACTTTCACGTGATTTTTGCCCAAAGTTTTACTTATTTCAATTAAAAAAACAACATCAATTTTCCTCTTTTGAGACTTCAATTTATTCAAAACTTTAATAAATTAATACCATTCATTTCAGTAAGTCCCATTGTATTTTTACCAAGAGTGAGAGGAAACTCTTCAGGTTGAGTAACATGACTCTTTGAAGTTCTGTTTGTCTACAGCCTTTTAAAGTGCAATGTATAAATTTATTTAAACAGATACACCAATATAAAAAATTACTACCAACTCTGCAACCCATCCAAACTACTGAAGCCAGGGAACTAGGACACATCTTTTTCTGTCTCATGGAAAACTCAGGTTTTACTCAACTGCTCCCTTCACTTGGGTGTGATGGATCCATGCTGATCCTGGTCCCCTTGACTGTGCTGTAGGGGATCAGCAAGACACTCCAGGGTGTCTTCCTTCCCTTCCTCCTTCCACTTCTCCTTCATCGGCTCCTCCTTCCAGGTCCAAGATGGAACTGAGTCTCCTGCTTCAAAGGGATGCAGACCTGAGCCCAAAGGTAGAGTAGCTCACTGGTTAAGGCACTTGTGTAGGCATGATGAAACCAGAGATGGAGACAGCAAATAGTATTTTAATATCTCCCCTTTGATATGCCTCTGTTCACTTCTTCCAACACTGTTAATAAGGTTCACCAGAGGACCTCCAAACATCCCTCACTGGCATACTTTTCCACCAATCTACAATGCCAAGCAACTGCTACCCACTCTTACTGTACAACAGGGCCTGGCAACAGAAGATGTGGATGCTGCTGGACAGGCAAACTGGGATCAAGACACTTCCAGAGCCCCAGTGGAAGCCTGGTTTGGAGGTGGCCAAAAAGAGGGCTTCAGAAGGCAGGCAAAAGGTGTGAACTGGTACCAGAATGCAGATAGGATCAGCCAGCTGCTGTTCCCTGCATCAACACTCTGTTCCCATAGACTGTCCTTAAAAGGATAAGGCCTGGACAAAGGCAGCTTATTTTTCACTCATCCCTGGGAGACTAAATAGATACTAGTGTCTAGGGAAAGACCTGGCCCCAGCAAAGATAGCATAGTTGCTGCAAGATGATTTAAGGGGGGAGGGAGGGAAGAAAGGGAGAAAATTCACAGGGAAAGAGAACAAATGGTGGCAGCCCAATTCTAATTGCAAGAGACAGGATGGGATATCTGATAGGGAACAAAAACAAGAGCAAAGACGAGAGACTAAGCCAAATAGCAAGAGAAATTGAGGCAGAAGCCAAGAGAAACATTAATGGAACTTGAGGATGAGAAAAAGGAAAGGCCAACTGGTAGTATGATACAGTAGTGATAAAGAGATGAACGTGGAGCAGCACAGAGGCAAAGGAAATTGGTGGTGAGAGAACAGCAGAAAACTGGGGAAGGGAGAATACCTTCACAGCAGGAGGGGAACAGCATAGACATTACTATTCTACTTTGCTCAACAGAGAAGAATCTGACCAGATTGAGATCAGTGACAACCGAAAGGCACTTCTCTGATCAGGAGCAGTGTGTGAGACCTTGACATAGCAGCATTTACCTTCCTTTTAGACAGCACAAGCATCAAATTGTTTTACATGCATTACAGCAATTTCAGAACAGAGTATGTAGGTTTCAGTGTTTTAGTGCCAAAAGATCTAGAAGGGAGGCATCGGGAAGCCAGAGCTCAGAAAACACAGAGCATGAACTATTCTCTGTGCACACTTTGTTACTCTAACAATCAGCAGAAACAAAACAGAAAAAGCAGAAGCCTGTGAGGTAGAGAGATGGAGAAGAAGGTATTTGTTGGGAGTGGAAGAGTTAAGTGCACCCTGGCTAAGCCTTCAGTCCTGACAACTGCAGCAGTTGGGCTCCTAAAGATGTGATGAAATCTAACACAACTTCCCTTCTGGCAAGAAAATGAAAAAGGCAAACAACCAAACAACTGACCCTTACATCTTAGCACCAGAAAAGAGAGACCTTTTGACACAGAGAATCTCTCTGGCCCACAGAATGAAGCCTGAGGTCCTCCAACCTTCATTTACATATAAGCTATCAATAAAACAGAACCAGGGTCAAAAGGGGAGACAAGAAATTGACAGACTCTGATCTGTCTTTTGAAAAGGAGTGATCTACCAGAGATCTACCCACTGCACGCAGCTCCAACAGAGACACAGAAAAAGATGTAATTTTGGCAATTTTCCTTCTCCCCCTTTTATTATATAAAATACTTTACAATTAAAAAACATTTCCTCAATAGAATAATATACAGATATTTATAATTAACAAGATTCAGTTACACGCAAGATGGGGAACTTCTGCACAAAGGAAAACAATGACAGATGATCAAGTGAAAATTAAGACTTGACCCTTTCCCCACCATATTCTGGAAAGGGAGGTTATATTTTAGACTTTTATTCCTATCATATTCTCTTAAGTGTGAACTTTACAATCTCCTCTTACCATTACAGGCTAAGGGCCCTCACCTGTATCCCTGTATACTTATTGTATAAGTACAATACTCTGCTCTTCAAAGGTTCATGAAGACATCTGACTGTACCATGAAGTTACCAGTACCCAGAAATGGGGACTGCTGCCCTCGGTTTTTCCTAGCAACCCACATATACACACATGCAAGCACATACACAGGGGAAGCATGCTCAAAACCCAGAATTATTCACCCTTGCACCACATGGCAATCCAACCCCACCAAGGCAACCTGGAATTGAGACATATCCAGCAGGCAGGCTCTGCAGAATGGCTATCATAAGGTCTCATAGCCAAGCTGGGCACTACTGCAAATGCAGTCTGGCAAGAGGGCTGGATGTTGCTGTCTTCCCCACTTGGATCATATGCCTACCAGCAGAGTGTCGCTCAGTCATGGGGGTGATAATGTGAACCACTCAGATGCTCAGACCACAACAGACAGGTAGAGGAAGTTGCACACTTCAGTGGGAGGTACTTGTTAAAACAGTTGCCAATGATCTGCCCTACCAGAGCAAAGATATGTGTGAACCCTAGTGAACATTTCCTCTCTAAGAAAGGTCACTGCTGGGTCAGGCCAACCCCGCACTCGCAGGGGAGCCCATCCCAGAGTCACTGCTGGAGGCCAAATGCCTGAAGCAGTGTGGGAAGATCCCGGGCATCAGCTGCCCTATACAGGTCACTCTGCCCCAGCATGGAGAGGGCCATGCGGAGGGTGCTCCAGATGTTGTCAGACATTGCACCTTGCTGCCCCCGTGGGCCCCGACTCTTCTGCTGCATGTGCAAAGCCTCTAAGAAGTGCTCCACGGCCTCCCTGTCAAGATGAAAACATACACATGCTTACTGGAGAAGATGGTACATCTCATGCTCCCTCCCCCACTTGCTCCTAAAATGCTTCCCTCCAAAACCATTTCCTTCTCTTCACCAGATCCTGCCCAGCTCTCCAGAACCAGAGACTTCCCTTCACCCCCTTAACAGAAAATGAAATCAGATGGCCCCTACTCCATCCAGCTGCATCAGCACGACACTTTGTTCTCAGGGCAGAGTCCACACACTCGCTTTGCTCTCCTAGGCTGCAGGCAGCATGGCAGAGCCCCAATAACCTATCGTAGTCTCTCTCCCACAAACACATGCACACTCGTGGGTCACAGCAGATCTGCCCAACCTATGCTCACCGGTGGGCACCTAAGTTGATGCAACTGATGCCCAAGTTGTATCGAGAGCGGATGTATCCCGGCTGGAGCTCCAGTGCCCGGCGATACGCAGCCACAGCTTCCTCACTCCGATTCCCATTGGCCAGGGTGGCACCAAGCTTGTTCCACAGAAGATGGTCCTAGAGAAGGGGGTGGGGGGGGCAGAGAGGCAGGGCTGAGATAAACCGGATCTTTAAGCTCCAAACCAACCCCCTCTCACCCCTCCCTAATACATCCGTCTTACTCCTGGCACTCCAAAAAACACCTCTCATACAAGCAGCACCTCCACCCAAACTTTCATCCATAACCACCCAGGTGTCCCCAGTCTGCCCATTCTTACATTGGGGCGCACACTGAGTGCAGCACTGAAGCAATCCACAGCTTTCTCATACTCGCCACTGAGGTTGAAAAGGACACCCAGGCCACACTGAACATCAGGATCCACAGACGAGGGGTTGCTGCGCACAGCTGCTAAGAACAGCTCTTTCACCTCTGTGAACAGCGAGCTGGAAAAGAATATTGGTGTGCTGTGGAGAGAGCTGGCTTGGGGTTGCTCCCTCTGCACCTGCCTGGATCAGTCTCGACCTTTCCAAGAAGCCTTTCAGCTGAAGGCTGAAATTTGTAACCCTAACTCACTCAGACAACAGGGAACCTAGGACACGCTTGGAAGGCCCCAGGTCTGTCCTAGAGACACTCTCCTCTGTTTCCTTCTTCAGCAGATGGGCATAGTCTGGTTTATGTTGTAGCCAGTCCCGTAGGGTCTCACACGCCTGCTTCTGCAAGGACTCGTTGGTGAAGCTGACTGCTAAAGCCATAAGTGCTGTGAGATTCCCAGGCTGCAGTTCCAAGCACCTGCAGAGCAAATAAAGAGAACTTAATACAATATTAAATCATCCCGCAAGACACCCAGACACTGAAGATAGCACGATCAAGACAGAGCACACCATGCTAGCCATATGGTCCTTATGGCACCATGCACTAGAAAAGGAGGCATGCTCAAAAAGCACTTCTGCAACACTCACTGTCTGAGGGCACTGATTGCCAGAAGCTCCTGTTCGTTCTCTGCTTGAGTGGTTCCCAGATACTGCCAGGCCTGGAAAAGAGAAAGATGCATAAAGTCAGTCTTCTTCATATCCAGATAAAAAGGATCAGATCAAAAACCACAGCCACAGAGATTAAATCCACCAGATTATCCCACACATTTTTAGAGTGAGACCAAATATATGGAACTATACACACTAGCCAAAGATGTAAGCTTATCTCAGAAGACACATAGACTTGACAGCACATGGGTCATCAAGGCAAATAAAACTGGTGGTGTTGTCGTAGCAAAAAGAAGCTAATATCTACCAGGAGATCTATCATAAAGCAACTGTTGACAGTTTTACATTGTTTCCACTTTTAACTTCTAACTGTAGTCAAGCTGCAGAGAAAGGAGGGAAAAGCAGGTCTCTTATTTCCGAAGAACAAAACAGCATAGCAACAGTGCTAAAAATGAGGAGACCCCCAAGGCAGGCAGCTGTATATACTCATGCAGTGGTCCACTAGCAAGTAATAACCTTGGGAAGTTGACCATCAGACCTGAAAGTAAAAGCACTGTTTTTTTGCTGAATCTTCAGTCATCATGACACCAATACATAAAACCCACTTCCATCTCCAGGCTGCTGACGCAGAGAATATTTAATTAAGGCACTAAATACAAAGTACCTCTTCACTTTATGTTGATAACCACACCCCATGCTCAAAAATTGACTGGTTAGTTGGTGGGATTGCCAGTCTGAAATACCTGGTTTTTGAGTGCAAGTCACAAAATGCAGTATCCACTGTCTCAAGGAAGGTAATTGTTTCATTAGCAAAGAGCCAGACACACTGCATAAGCCAACACAAGCAAGAAGCAGTCTACTGTCTCAAATCTCCAGTGCCTCACCATATGGCTGGCTGCAACTCAAGAAAAGCTGACAGTGGTAACAGCAGTGTTCTGCAGTCAGAAGAGCTGAGATTCAAAGTAAAGTTGTGATTTGGACCAAGGCAACTATGACATTTTCTTCAGAGCAGCTGTCCAAGTCTATTTAATTACTGTGCCACTGGTGAAGTCTTGGCTTCTCCTGAACTTTTTGCAGAGTCACAGTCCAAGTGTTTTCAATACAACTAGCCAAAAATGGCTGGATATTTCTTCCCCTAAGGTTTCAACTATGACTATCATGCTTAGCCTGCAGCCCAAACCACCTATGAAAAGAGTGCTGATTCTAAAAGAATATTAGCAACATCTTTTGGCAACTTTAAAGATAAAACAGATCTCCAAAACTGCTCACTTTTTGCCTACTCCCAGTACCCTAGAAAGTTAGATGTCTGTATTCTCAGAATACAAGTGCTCTGTTCTGAGGGGTCAGTAATTAACAAATCAGGTATTTCCAGTCATAGACAATTAGCAGGGCTTCAATCAGACACACTGAGAACTCAGCATCCCTGGCTCTTCAGAGACAGGCACTCCAGAAACAGACATCACGGGTGTATTTGCATTCTTCCTCCTGAGGATATCCACATCCTCTACCTCTGAAGAAAGGCACACAACCTATTCCATTCCTCAATCCATTCTGCAGAAGCTGAAGTGCTTTATGGAAATAAGTATTCACTGAATTAGGAGGCTGGAAACTTTTCTTCAGTATGAAAAAAACATTCTCTGGCCCACAGCTTCAAATGACGACTGTAAAGAAACCCAAGCCATCCCTCTCAACCCTTTTGGGTTAAATCTTTCTCCTGGTATCTAGATGAAGACCTAACCAGGACCCCCAGTCTAACAAGCTACTCAGAATTAGTCTTTAATACAGACATTGGAAGCAGTTATCTGCCACAATCATCTCCAAATTTACAATTCCAGTAAAGACTTTCACAGAAGTAACTACAAGAGATGAGAATTCCTTGTCTTGGCTCCATACAGTCTTATCTGCTCCAAAGATTTTACACAAAGGTTCTGGCCCAGAGCTGCAACTGACCTTTGTCATAAACCTCCTTGCTCACAGCCCTTCTGTGGATTCACATACATCAGTGACTTACCCAAAGCCACAGGAAAAGGAGATGTTTTCATATACCCTGCACAGCTCCTAACACTAAAGTGAGTTTTCTACACACACCAGGACACCTCACAACAGAAGGATCCAAGCAGCAGGAGACCTGGACAAAGTCTTATCTCTGCTCTTGCTTACCTCCATATGATCTGGCTTCTGTTGCACTGCAGCCTCAAAGAGCAAGACAGCATTGGGGAGGTCACCTTCCTCCAAACGCCTCCGTCCCTCTTCAAATGCATCTGGGTGATCTCTCATGGGATTATCTTCCTCGAACTGGTAACCCTAGCAGGGAAGACAGACAGGCTAATACTAGGAGACAGCCTAGGAGACAGTGAGAAAAAAAAACTCCTTACAGTACAAGAACAGCCTTGCTGCAACAGAAACACTCGAACTGCAGATCAGTCTGCACCTCATCCTCTATGCTAGTTTGTAGCAAGTCAGAGAACAATGGCTCTTCTTTTTGCCTGCTCTGTGCTGAAAATTTCCCCCAAACCAGACCTGGAATAACTTGCAACAGAGATCTAAACATCTGGTGTGTGTTTATAGGGGGGGGGAGAGGGTGGGACAATACTTGCACTCATTGCAAAGAATCCAAACATTAGTTGGAATTTGATGTTGGACAAAAACTAGACAGCATCTGCTGATGAGCACAAGTGAAAGCAGTGTTTAACACCTGGCTCATCTGGGATGAGGGTACAAATGACAGCAAAAGATCAGCATGAGGATGAATACATCAGCAAAGCACACCATCACAGTGCTAGGGGTGAGGGTCCCAATTACCTTGTCGTATGATGAAGAGCTGAGGTCTTCATAATCAGAGAGCCAAGGGTGGGCCTCTGCATCTCTCTTTGCCATTTCCTCCCATTCTGCCTGCAGTTTGTCCCAGAAGTCCACATCTGACTGAAGGGAAAACACAAAGTGACAATAGTGCCTGAGCCTTAAACTGAGCTCTACAGAAAACACAGAGAATCCCCTCTTAAAATGTTTCTAGCCCTCCTCATAACATGCAAAGAAGAGAGAGGTAACCCTACCATGGGTGGCTCTCAGTTGGTACCCCAGCCCTCCTCCTTGGTCAGCTTTACCTCCACAGCAGTCTTCGCCTGCTCAAATTCCGTATCAAGAGTTGACACGTTCCCAGATCGCGCATACTGATCCACCCAGGCATCGGATGCCCCCTGGGAGTTCAGAAACAGAAAGACACTTCCTTTTAAGAATCTGGAAACCTCAGGACACATCCTAAAACGGCAGGAGGGTTGGTGATGATCCCTTCTCCCCATCAGCAAGAACTGATGGCCTGTAAAGTGGAGAAGAGTTCTGGATACCCCCCCCTTCTTCCCAGGTGCTACAGGAGATGAGAAAATTCACACTGCCCAAATGCCTTCCCAGGTTCTGGCTAGACTCTGCTAAGAAGAGCCCAACAGCCCCTCCCTTGCCTCCCCCAGTCTAGTCATGAGTAGAGCATTGCTGAGAGCTGGACTTGCCGTTCTCCCTCACTCCCAGAGTGTGCACTGTGACAAAAAGCTCTCCTTCTTCAGAGCACATACGGCTGGGGCTCCTACCTGCTGCTGTATAAACTCAGCTGCCCATTGCTCTGCCTGATCTTGGTCTCTGTGGGTCACCTGATTAGCTTCAATCGATACCCTCCCATCTCCGATTTGGCGAACAAACTTTAGGAACTGTGGCAGAGAAATGAGAAAAGGGTGGAGCCGGGCAGATGCTTTGCCAACAAGCCCTCTGCCCATGCCCCCCCTCCTTCACTAAGAGGACTTCTCTCTGCAAAGTGAGCCCAAAATGCCAAAAAATGTGTGTGGGGGGAAAAGGACTTCAGAGTCATATGGTAGAGATGGATAATATTTAGACTAGAATGTAGGGTTCAACTTCTAGAAATCAGGGAAGAAACAGAAACACCAGACAGCAGAAGGCTTTGTTCCTTTGACTGTCTTCCCCTTTCTCAATTCCACACATCCCTTATTCACACCAGACTTCTGTCAGCCCCAGTCAGGGAATTTCTTACCTCAGAATTCTTGAGTTTTGGATCATCCACTTTAGAAAGGAAATCACTAACAGTTTTCTTAAGATCATCCTCAGGTTGATATTCCTCATACCTACATTCAGATGCAGTAAAATAGAAAGAGATTGTCTGATATGTGGCAACAGTGAACAGTTTCACTAACAACAGTCCACACAATGGGCCAAACAACAGTATTGAGAGATACAACCCCTCCTCTCAAAGACTCTGGGGTTTTTCTAAGTGCCTTGATACCTTTATTCACCTTTAAAAATACAAAATTACTTTCAAGTTAGCTGCACAAGTGACTGACAAAGACAGTAGCAGAATTAAACCATCATAGTTCTGCAGAACAGGCTGGATTGCTCGGCAAGCTCATGTGCTAGCAAACATTGCAAGTTTTTGCACAATCAAAGCCAAAGTCACGTATCTAGGAACAAAGAAAGTAGGTAATGCTTATGGAAGAGGAACAATGTCTTGGAAAAGCATCAGCCCTGCAGAAGATTGAGGGCTCATAGCAAGCACACAGTACGTTGTCTGGCTTGCAGCAGGACAGCACTAGTTCTGGATGTTACCATTACATTTAGTCTTGCTGAAGTCTCTGGCAGCAAAAACTTTCTGCAAATCTGGACATTCCTGCGTTATCAGAAAATGCGAGAGCCAGGAGAAAGGAGAATACAAATAAGCAAAACCTCTTCTAGGGAAAGATCTAAGAAGCCCAAATTGCTTGCTTCTGTTTTGCTGCTTTAATTCAAAATCTTAACTGTAGTCTATGGGTGCTTATACAGAGAAGTTCTGTAGTATTAGATTGTTCTCTGCCACTAAAAAAACATGTAAAGTCTAGAATGCTGAATCTAGAAATACACAGAGGAAAGACTGGATGTGGCCTGTTAGACAGGGAGAACAAAGTGAGGACAGTTTACAACTCATACAGTCCAGTACTCAAGATACCTAAATCTAAAAAAACCCATCTGTTGTGGAGAAAAAAAAGGTCTGCTTAATCTGGAGTTCCTGAACTTAGTCTGAAATCACTTTGCAAAGATAGACTCACCATTTATCTGCCAAAGACTGGTCTTCTGATTCCCCAAGCCAGAGTTTTTCCTCTGACTGCTCCAAGTATTCTTCTGCCCACTTGGCAGGAGACACAGACAGTGGATCTGCATAGGGTATGGGGAAGAATTGGAAGAAGAGTCAAATAGGCAGATGATAACTCAGATTAACTTTGCTCTCTCCACTTCTCACACAGATAACATAAGAGAGAAGACCTCTTCAATGAAAAATTGTTTACACTTGTTTCTTCTACCTTTGTTTATTCTAACCTAAAAACCAAGCATTAGGATCAGACTGTGTATTAATAGAGATACCACTGTGGTGCCAGTATTCTTACAATTTTCTGCTTTAATTTCACAACTTACTGGTCTGCTCCATGAGGAATACTATGTAGGTCAAGAAAATTTGCAATGCATTACAAGTCTCTGTCAAAAGCAGAGCATAAAATGCACTAGGTTTTTATAAGAACTTTCCCAAAAACCTGTGTAAACGTTGATTTATATTCCCAGGAGTAGAAAGAATGAAGGTCAAAAAATAAGTCTACCTGGCTCCCCACAATGGCAAATCCTGGAGAAGAGAACACCATCTATTTAAATATTACCCATGTTTTCCAAGTTGGGCCAAGCATGGTAGCATGATACTTGTCAGTTCTATGCACAATGCAAGATGGCTTTTGAAATGAACTACTGGCTTGCTTAAAATTCAATTGCCTAACTTTGGGGACAGAAACATTCACACTGCACATTTCCAACATGCAATGTCTCTCCACCACCATGAAACTGACAAAAAGTATTTGGCCAAAGCACATGAAATAATATTCACCTTGGTACCAAGGGCAGATTTAGCCTTTAGAGAGCAAATTACAGAACATACAAACAAGAAGCAGTACCAGACTCTATTTGGTCCAGAACTGGCATCAGTTGAATCATATTAATTTTTATAAACTAAGTTAGAATAACCTCCTTCTCCAAAGTTCTCCAAGTAACCTAAGCCAAAAAACCCCAAAGATCCTTATACCAGAATAAAAGCTCTCTCTTTTTTTTGCCCCCTGTTAAATCTGCTGTAGTAAACACTGACTGCTGGGCCCAAAGTATTACTCCAATTTTACATTTAGTAGCTCTCCACTGTATACAAGCATCTGACCCAGCAGCATCTTGACAGTAATTCCAAAAGGGGCCCTTCACCTGTCACTTCAGCAATGAACTCCTGTGACCAGTCAGCCTCATTGTAATCTGAAGAGACATCACCAGCACTATCTGCTGCAGCCAAGAATTCCTGGGTCCAGTTTTCAGAGAGTGCCAAGGCTGCCACGCCTGGAGCTACAAAAAGGAAAAAAACATTGAAGGACAGGAAGACTCAAAGGGATCACAGCCTAGTCTTCACCATCTCGCATCCTTCTCTTTCTGTTCAAATAAAATCACAGGAAGATTCCTTTTGGAACGAATCTCTGGAGGTTGCTGGTTTTCTCACAGCAAGTTAACACTAAAGATGGAAATTAGGTTACTCAGGGCATTCACCAGGTAACTTCTGAACTTGGCCCAAGGCTGGAGATTTCTTCCAGTATTTAAGTGCCATCCAAGGGAATAAAGATTTCCTTACATTTAGTCAGTTCCCCTTTCCACAGCTTGTATCCTTGCCCCTTGGGCTTTTGCTGTCCTTCTGCTATCTTCAAAGATCCTGGCCATGGCTGCTGAGGATAGCAACAACACACTCCACCCCACTACTGCTCCTTAGACTTCTCTCCCTCAGGCTGAACAAACCCAGTTCTCTCAGCATTTCCTCCTACAGCATGTATGTGATCCAGCCCCTGAACACCTTACTGATCTCCACTGGACTTGTTCCAGTACATCAGTGTACTGGGAAGCTCAAATCTGGAAACAGTACCCCAGACAGAATCTCACAAGTGCTGAATAGATGGGAACCACCCTCCTAGGAGATTAACCATAACACCAAGATGTTTTCCAGCTCTCCCACCTACTCCAGCTCCACTCACCTCGCTGAGGGGCCTGTCGGAAGCTGGACTGTTCAATCTCTTGCATCTCAGCCAACAAGTCATCCATCTTAAAGGTCTGGGGTGCACGGGACAGCAAAGGGGCATTCTGCTCTTGCAGAAACTCTCCAACCAACTGCCAAAGACAGAGATGTAACACAAACATAGCATAGAAGACAAACAGGCAGTCATGAAGCATGAGAGAAGGGAACAGACTAGGGAAGGGGAAAAACAGCAAACTGTTTATAAGAAAAGCAATAAGGAAATGCATCAATGCATTCTCACCTCATCTTCAGTGGCCACTCCCAGTGGTTTGGGCACCTACAGGGAATAGTGGGCAATTAATTCAACAGCTTTGACCCCAGAGGTCTCTCCATACACACATCACAACCCAATTAGTGTACATCTTCTTCGTGATTCGGCTGTCAGCATTTTGTTGCATTAGTTGCCTGGTGATGTGGAAGCTACAGGAGCAGAAATACTTTGAGTAATGCCAACTCCCCTCCCGCCACTTTCTGAGTTAGGGCCTGTGACAGGCACAAAGCTCACCACAGCCACCAGCATCCTCCCGAGTGCCCACAAATGCAGCTTCCACAAACAAGCCCTTGGCCCACCTGGCTGATGGACTAACTGGGTGAGCTCCTCCCAAGAAAAAAAAAAAAAAAAAAAAA
>JAAWXA010000004.1:54368072-54398721 GCA_038090715.1 Florisuga fusca | reverse complement strand
CCCGCACCACCGCTCCCCGCGGGGTCTGTGGGGCCCCACGTCCCGCAGCAGCAGCTGGCGAAGAGCCGGGGGAGAGGGGAGCAGAGCAGAGCAGAGCCCGCCCTGCCCTGTGCCCCGCAGCCCTCACCCGCGCCGACCTTGCTGGCCGCGCATCGCTGTGGCGCCGCGATTGTTCCGCTTTGGATCGTGTGGTTCCGCTGCTGGGGAAGGAGAGGGAGACTGCCCCGGGGGTCTTCTCCTGGCTGGGTCTCGCTCAGCCTGAGCTTGCCGGGGTGGGAGGGCGAGGGAAACGGGACCCGGAACCGGCGGTTTAAGCGGCGCCATGAGGCCCCTTCGGCGGGGCAAACGGTGGAGTTTCCGTGTCTCTGGGAAGGCGGCCAAGCTCCCCAACCTTCCATCGCCGCCCGGCTGAGATTCCTGCTGTCTCCTCTGGCTTTAAATAGTGCTGGTGCTTCTGGCGAGTCAGGTGTTCGGCGCTTGGATCTCAGCTGTGCCTCCGGGTTTGCCTATCGTCCCTCTCACTCGGCGTTTCACCCCTCTTTAAGATACGTTTATCTTTTACTTCTCGAAACAATGAGCTTTAAGTTTATGATGTCCCACAGCGGAAGATATTGTGGTCCTCTGGACTTGATGCGAACCTCCTTGCCTGGACAGCCACCTAAGCCCTTTCCAAATTCTACCAGCCTGTTGGAATTGATAGGACAGCGAGGTCTGCGGTACAGCATGTGCAATAGAGCACATAATTTCATAGATATTAATTAGTAAATTTGCAGTTTTCTTCAGCTAATGCACTTGTTGTGCCATGTTGTTCTTTGTTTACGTGTACTTGTTATGCCTGTGATATGCTGGCATACGTTTTTTTATTGTCTATTGAACTATATAGTCACTGTATCTTTGCCTTTCTTAATATATTTTTTAATATATTTCTTAGCTATCTTCTTAAACTTTTTCTAATCCTCATTTTGCACTTTGGCTCCTGAAATACTATGAACGTTTGGCTAGTGACAGTAGTGTCACTAGTGGGTGGTTTGTCAGTCTGTATCTTGTCCTTGCCCATTAAGCAGTAATTTATCCATTACAATTAATTAAACCCCGAGAGATTAGTAAGTGATTAACAAGAAGTTCAGGTTATTGCTGCAGTATATAGTTATGATCATTTTTTTACCTAATGAAATGGATTTCACTGATGGTTGAACAGTTGCTCACTTGTTCAACTTCTAGTACAAGAACTGTGAACCATCAAATGAAATTTGTGAGAGGTTTGTTCAACACTAGTGCAAGAACATAGCTCTTAATACAGTGTGCAGTTAAACTGTGGGACTCCTGGTACACAGGATATTAGAAGGTAAAAGCTTTTTAAGTACCCAGAAAACATTTTTAAAAGTTTAATGAAAAAGAATGTGTTGAAGGCTGTTAAACACAATGCGGGATTTCTGGTTGAGGAAATCCCTGAGCTGAATCCCAGAAAGCAGTGGGAATGTTCTGGAGATGAGTATTTCTCCTACTCTTCCACAGGTGATCTTTATTTGCCTGTATCCTAGGCAAAATCCTCTTTTATTGCAGATTTGTTTGACCTAGCAGTGTTATTTTTAAATAAGATCTTGAAGTCACCTCAGTTTTTGGCTAGCCCAAGTAAGGGCTATAGTGTGGGCTAGCAGGAAACCTTGTCACCTCTGCATAATCTCATAACTTTTTCAGAGATGTTTTTCATATCTCTCTCCTCTTTTTCTACCACCTCAGAGTTTACAGCTTTCTTTTTAAAATATGAAATCAAGATTTGGAGGCAAGTACTGTTTTCTAAGGTAAAATTTTCTGTCTTCTTCAATTAGTTGGTTTTGCCACTGTTTAGCTTTGGGAATGTATGTTGTGGTGGTTGTCACCTGCTATTCTTCATCCTATTTTGCATCCTATTTTGTTCCAGCTTCTATAGTAGTGAGTTAAGGGTTTTGGTTTTGTTGAACCAATCTATTTAAGCCCAGGTAAGTACCCTTGGTGACTGCTTAATACCATATATTTTTTCTTTATTTGTCAGTCATTGAAGCTTTGATCAGTATTTGCCACTGTGAAAATCTTTGGCACCCACAGATTTTATCAAAAGTAGAATGTTATCTCCTGTCTGCTGGTAAAAAACATGAAAATTGGTTTAGTCTAGAAGTGATTTTCCTAGGTTCTTGCTTGACCACTGCTGTTTGATTCATTACTTACAGCTGGCTTCAGGGTTGAGAAAGATGGGGACTTTTTGAGTTTTCTGTGATCTGGTTTTAAATCTCATTTTAGCATCTGTTTAGCACCTGTTTTTTAGCATCATTTTAGCATCAACCTCACTTTTTGCACAACTGACATCTTTGTAGTTGCTTTTGTGAATAGCTGTTGTTTGATAAGTTCCGTTAAAAAACCAATATAGCTACCCCTGCCCCCAACATGGTTAATACAAACTGTCCTTTAAGTCTATAGTGATCTGATTACATAATTCTTATCAGGCAATTCTTATCTCGGGTCATACCTGAGCAGCATAAATTATTACAAATAGAGTTTTTTCAGTCCTTATAGACAATAGAACTTTGTTAGGTTAATATGTTTCCCCTGTTCCCTAACATTTCTTAGGTATTTAAATGTATAGGTATGAAGTCTTCTCTGTGAGCTATTTTTAATATCAGTGGCCATGGTTTTTTTTTGTTTTGGGTTTTTTTTAATGCCTGCTGATTTTAAAATGTTTGTTCTGACTAGATTTTGTAATTGGACTGAAAAATAGTTCATCTCTTTGTGACAAGAGTACATAATTTACCATTTCTCTTTTCTTTAACTCGAATTATTGCTTTTAAAATTCTCCATTGTCTATACATATCAGCACCTGGAGGAACTTGAAATTAGGAAACTTTCATATGTAGTGGAGTTGTGGGTTCAAATTCCTATCCTGACTGTGCTTAGGTAGGAACCTTTTGAAGAAATTAAATATAACTAAAACATTACATTAACTTGTATGTACTGTTAGAAAAATCTGTAGGATACCCAGCAGTTGCTTCTCTGAATGTTGTCTTCTCTTAGTGTTTGCTCATCTTTTAGGTGAGAAGTTGAAACTGCTCTATTCGTACTTCTTAGACACCTTGAAATGTCACCATTGTATTTAGTCTTCTGCCAAGTTAGAAACTACACTTCTGGTCAAGAAAACAACAGGCTTGTAGGCCTGGGCCTTTTATGAGGCAAATTAGTAGAATCTATGGTAAAGATCAGGATTCTTGGACCCCTAAATGAGTATGGTCTACGTGGTGAAGATCAATATGGCTTTTGTAAAAGGAGGCCCTGCCAATTGCTGCTCCTAGATTGCTGTGCAGGCTGTCGTCATGCCCATGCTTGGATCAGCTTGCTCAACCAGAGAATCTCAGCCAGGACACTTTCTGCTTTGCTTAGTTTTGTCTTCTGAGCCTGAGCTACCTTCTTTGATCATATTCTACCTGACCCCAGGCTCCCACCATTTGTTATCTCTCCTGAGGGAAATTGCTGCTGATCACCATCTGCAAAGATCTGCAAAGAGCTTGACAAAGCAGCATGAGTGTAATGGAGTATCATAACTAGTTGCTAGTTTCTGACATCATTAGCTGCATAACCTTCTACCAGATCTTCAGTTCTGGGCTGAAGACACAGGTAGGCTGAGTGGTGGGAGAGTTCTGTGCTGCCCCTCTCTGCGGCAGTGCTGCAGCGAGGCACAGTGCCTGGTGATCTCAGCAGAAGGCACTGCAGCGAGGCTGGGCAGCAGAAGTGTTTGCCCTGGGAAATTCTGAATGCAAAGGTCAGCAGCCTTGCACCAAGGGACTGCTGAATCCCTATGGACTTGGGACTTGTCCTAAGCTAAGCTGTTACTACGTTAATCAGTGTCAGAGCGGGAGGTCATGTGTGACGCAGGCTGGGGGACCTAACCTTCTCTCCTAGAGGAGAGTTTGTCAGCTAGCAGGGTCAGAATTGTTGCCCTGTTCCTGCAGAGGGGCCATCCTTACGTGTGCTATTACTCGCTTGTTATACCCTAGATGTGGTGGCACAGCTGGAGCCATCCTGACCTGTCCTCTGGAAGTGGTGAAGACACGTCTACAGTCATCTCAACTGACACTACGACCTCTGTGCTTTTCGGAGATACAGCTGCCAGCGATGGGTGTGAGGCTGATGAACCCCCCTCCACAGTCTCCTGGAGTACTCAAATTGCTGAGGTGAGTAGGATAAGGTAGTATGGATGTTAGCACCAGGGAGATGAAGGTTTGTCCATCAGGTCGGGGCAGAGGAGGAGAAAGAGGGAGATGAAAGCAGCATTTGAGCTGGGGCTCTGGAAACCGTAAGTATGGTAGGAAGTTTCATCAGCAGACAGGTACATCTACTTCTCACAGTACATCTGTGCTTTGAACTTGGAGTCTGCAACACAGCTTTGGGGACTGTGACAAAGTTCTCAGCTAGTGGCTTGGTCAGACTCAGAGTGATAGTGTCAGCAAAAAATAGGAAGAAATGACTTGGGAAGAGAGAAGTAGCTGGAGAGGAAATCAGAGTAGGGCAGAAAAAGGATAACACGGGAAGTGAAGGGAGGAAACTGCAAGAAGTACTGAAGAACAAAGGAGAAGGAACAGCAGAGCCCCCAGCTTAGTTATTCTGCTGATTTCTCTGTTCCTTTCCTTTTTTAGAGCCATCCTTGAGAAAGAAGGCATGCGATCCCTGTTCCGAGGTCTGGGTCCAAACATTGTTGGGGTTGCTCCTTCCCGGTGAGTACTGCTCCCTGGGGTTAGCTCATGCTCTACACTTTTTAAAGGATCTCCATGACAGCTCCACATTCTGAAAGCAGTCTGGGCCTTGCATCCATTGTGCTATGGAATACTTTCACAAAGACATTTTCTGGGCCTTCTGATCATAGATGCAATATAAGGCAATTACTATGGGCCTAGCATACATGCTATCTGCTGTCACACTAGAAAAACCTGTGCTGGGAGTAAGAGTTAGGGAGATACCCCACAGCAGTGCTGCCTATGCTTCCCGTAGGTGAGCTGTAACCTCTTCTGCGTGTCTTTCCAACTAGGGCTATATATTTTGCTGCCTATTCCAGTGCTAAGGAGAGGCTCAATGCTGTCCTTGTACCCGAGTCCAAGAAAGTACACATGCTATCAGCAGCCTGTGCAGGTGAGCCTCTTATGTCTCTCAAATCAGAGCCAAGGGGTCCTTCTGTTTGCTAAGTGTAAATGGATTTCCATCCTCTCCCATTGCTGCTCCCATTAGTCCTGCTCTCTTCTGAAGTTTTCTCCCTCTACAGCTGGAGCAGTGATTTCCTTGGGTAACCAAAGTGTTTTCTCTTCACTCTTCTTACGCTAATCTCTTCAAGTCAGATATCTAGTCTTTACCCATTCCACTGCTCTCAGGAAAAGAGCTCCATTTGGTTGTGAGAGCAAGAAGGCAGTGTGTAATTCAGACTACTCACAGAATCATTTGTCTTTATATATCCCAGTTATCTAGCAAAATCTTCTAGTCTTGCAAGTTTAGCCCATGGTTTCCTGCCTCTTTATAACACCAGGGCCAATAGTAAGGCTATGTTGATGGCAGAGGACATAATTACCACCAGACAAAGGCTAGAATGGGGGAGAAAGAGAATCAAATAGTCCGCCCTAAATGTCTCTTCTTGCAGTGGAGCTCAAGGTCATTCTCCAATTGCAGATGCCTGCAGCTTGCCAAGCTGAATTCAAAGAGATGGTAAATCAGCACCTCCTCACAGACTGCTGGCATGATGCTAGTGCTCACTGCTGTCTTTGTTTTCTGTTCTCCAGGTATTACTTCTTCTACACTCACCAACCCTATCTGGTTAGTGAAAACCAGGATGCAACTGGAAGCCAGGTAAGGCAGGCAATGCAGAGCTACTCCATGTCACATCAGGGCTGGATTGTGAGTGGGGTTGGATAGGGATCTGTGATTTGTCATCAGAACATAAGTCTTCAAGGCATCCAAGAGTCATGCAGTTTTGCTACAGCATTTTAGGTCAGTGGAGCAGTATGCCATTCTAACCCTCCCTCCTCTTTACAGGGCAAAGGGAGAAATGGCCAGCAATGCTCTCCAATGTGCCATGCGTGTGTACCAGACTGAAGGCCTGCGTGGATTTTACCGTGGCATCACTGCCTCCTATGCTGGAGTGTCAGAGACTATCATACACTTTGTTATCTATGAAGCACTGAAACAGCAGCTGAGAAACAGCCAACATTCCCTTTCCCCACCACTCACACTGTCACCAAACAGCCGTGATTTGTTTGGATTAATGGGAGCTGCTGCTGTCTCCAAAACATGTGCTTCATGTGTTGCATATCCACACGGTGAGTGAGTCCACTCTCCTCACTTCTGCTCCCCCTAAGGGGAGATGCCATGCATGTAGTATCAGTCTGCTAATACCACTTTCCTTTGTCTCTCCAGAGGTCATCCGGACACGGTTGCGAGAAGAAGGGTCACGGTACCGTTCCTTTACACAAACTCTGCAGCTTGTGGTCCATGAAGAGGGACCCTCGGCTTTATACCGAGGGCTCCTGGCTCACCTGATCCGCCAGATCCCAAACACAGCTATCATGATGGCTACCTATGAACTCATCATATATTTGGCCTCTTCCACCTTGTAAGCACGCTGTAGCACCTGGCTGAGGCTACTGTAGAGATACAGAGACCTCATTACCCTGAAAACATTGTGTTTTTCCATGCTCCAAGAGGTGGTGTTTTTCGTTCCGTTTCAGAACTGGGTCAGGCGTGGCATTCTCAGGACATAGTTCTATGTTTTGAAAGGTTTTTGACTCATATGTGTAAATGTAGCCTTTCTTCTTTCTGGAGACCTAATTATTCCAGTGCTTCAAGATGTCAGGGCACTGGTTTGACAGTGCCTGCTGTAAACTCCATGTATGAAACGAGGGCATGGAACTTGCTGGGAAGGAGACAAAGGAGAAGGCATAAGAGTATCTTAGCCTCAGCATGTTCACTTCTTTTGGACCCAGTAACAACTGGGTAGAGTTGGACATGAAGACATGCTAGAGCCACGACATCTGAGAACTGCAGCAAGCAGAGAGATCTGCTGCTGAGACCTTTCATGCCCTCAGAAGGGCACTTTCATTCTCACCTACTGTATTACCTTCTGCCCCAAAGGAGGATTTCTCAACCTTGACTGCCAGCAAATGTCATGTGGCAGAATCTTCTGTTGGGTCCATAACATGTTGCAGCCATTGCCCCCAAGATGTGTCGGGCAGTTGAGTGCCTCTTTTGGTCTTCCAGGGTCTTGAATGATCACACCAAGGTAGATAAAGGGAAGCATGAAGCAGTGCCCTAAAAACTCATGCTGCTGGGCTTACAGGCGTGCTTTGTCAATATCTGTTGACACCTCCTTCCCTCAAAAGTGTTGGGGCTGTTCTGCTACAAGCTGGAACCCCTGGTGTGAAAAATACTCTTTCCTGCTCGTAAAGAAAGTAGAGCAGCTGACAAGATGCATGAAATTGAAGATTTGACCCATTTCTATTGATTCACTAAATGTATGAAAAGAGCTTTATTATTTTTTCTGTAATCAAGAATTCAGTTTAGTGCATGTATTATACTTGCTTGTGACAGGCTGGGATGCCTTCTGTTCATCTATGTTTCTGTGTTCTGGGGAAGGCTATGTTGTGTTTACAAAAACTAGTTTGACTCATAGAAAGGCGTGGGATAGGGTCAGGGATGATGTTTTTTTCTTCTTTCAATGCATACACTAAAAAGTGTAACCTTTCCCCGATACTAAGCAGTAATTTCTCGACAACCTCCAGTCTGACACGTGAGGCCACACTATTTCCTTCCCTGCCTGTGAAAAACTACAAAAGCCCTGAACATTTATTTGAAACCATTTATTTTAAAATCCACTTTGTTTCCTCATCCTTCTTGCCTTCATTTGTTTAGTTTAGGAGTATCGACAATTTTACAAAGCCACACAAGCTGCAGTGTTTGTTTGTTTTTTGTTTGGTTTTTTTTTTTTGCATGAAACCAGAATAAACCTCAAACGACAACATTGAAAAAATATACAATATATATATATAGTATTTGGGGAGGGGTTGTGATAGACCCCACAGAGCCCTGTGGCTGGCTCCTCCTTCCAAATTTCTGTTCTTTCCAAGCCCCTCCTTCCTGATCATAGGTGTCTGTGCCACTGTCATGTGCGAGTGCCCTAACACACGTTTCTAGAGCCAGATGAGGGGGGCAATAATGTGGGGAATGTCCACAATGAGAATGGCAGAAGACAAAGGAACATGAGAGGCAGAAATGACAAATGAGGGAGGAGCACTTGTGTACATGGTGAGGGAAGGAGGAAGTTCAAAGTAAGACCTCTCCTTCCAGCCATGTTTTTTGGGGATCCATTGGACGGGTGTTTTAAGGCTCCTAATAGCAGTGAGAGCCGTTGCTTTTGCCGATGATGTGTCGGTCATCCATGTCATTGCTGTCCAGGGAGTCAGGTGTCTCCGAGTCGCTGCTGTCATCTTCATCTTCCATGCCCTCACTAGCTCTGCCCTCACCACCTTCTGCTGCCCTGTTCTGGCAGCTCTGGTAGGACTGAGGAGGTGAGACAGAGTAAGGAGAAGAACCTAACAACCCAGCTGCCCACCCAGCCTCAGCCACCGTGGCTGCTCCTCACCTCCATGGGGTTGACTATTATGGTGAGGGCTGAGTCATCCCAGAACATGTCGGTCTCTTTGCCTCCAGTGCTCACGTGTGCCCCTTCAGCAGCCACAGGGACCTCTTGCCCCAGTCCCCGCCGGTGTAGGGAGTGGATGCGCAAGATGCCAAGGATCACCATGAGTCCCAGGAAGCCCACGCACACCATAATGATGACAGTGGCAGCACTGGGGACCACTTGGGAGAAAGAAAATGAGGTGTGGTTAGAGTCTGTCACCAATGTCCATTTCCAACTTGACTTGCAGGAACTGGGGTTCCTTGGATTAAGCTTGGATTTTTGGTCTAGCCAAGAACACATCTTGATTTTTCTGCTCCCCTGGAGAGCAGCTGTTCCCGCCTTCAGCTGCTCTATTGTTGCATGAGGCCTGCACTAGCTCCTCCCTTGGTACTCTGCCCTGTTGAAGATGCATCTGGAATATGGCATCTTGTTGTGGGGCCCTCAGCTCAAGAAGGACAGGGAACTGCTTGAAAGAGTCCAGTGCAGAGCTGCAAAGATAATCAAGAGTGGAACATCTCCCTCATGAGGAAAGGCTAGGGGAGCTGGGTCTATTTAGCTCAGAGGAGTCTGAAGGGTGACGTCATTCAAGTTTATAAATATGTAAAGGGAAAGTGTCAGGAGGACAGAGCCAGGCTCTTCTCCATGATGTTCAGTGATAGGAAAAGGGGCAGTGGGTGCAAGCTGGAGCATAGGAGGTTGCTTGTAAACATAGGTTTTTGACTGTGAGGGTGACAGAGCATTGGAACAGACTGCCCACTGAGGTTGTGAAATCTCCTCCTCTGGAGACATTCAAAACCAGCCTGGACACATTCCTGTGTGACCTGCTATAAGTGATCCTGCTCTGGCAGGGGGTTTGGACTTGATCTTTTGAAGTCCCTTCCAGCCCCTAACATTCTGTGATCCTGTATGATTCTGCATCATTTTACAGGATGCCTACGTCCAAGCATCCTCTGACGTCAACACGTCTTCATCAACAGAAGTCACCAGAGTATGTTGCACAACAGCCATTTTTCTCTCCCTCTTGGGAGGGAGAAGTGTGTGCTGGGGAGAGCAGCTAAGGGCACAAGGATGATTTGCACAGGGTGCACTTTCCGTGCAAGCAGTAGAGAAGAGAGCCAAAAGAAGTCTGCTTTGCACATAGGGCAGAGGCGACATCTGTGATAGCCTTCTAATAAGCCCAGCTTCACAGGAGAAAACTTTATATTCATCTGAGACTCCTAGCCCCACTCCCACTCCTTTGTTCTAGGCTTGTAGGACAAGCCTTGACTCCCCAGATAACCTCCTTCCCTGCAAGATCTACCTAGGCCCTCCATTGGGATTGCTGTCCTGTACAGCAGGGACACCTTTTCTTTTTCTGCTATGATCAGGCAGAGCTGGAGAAGGGACTGGCAAAGGCTGTTTTTTATTCTTCCAGCACGTAAGTAGGCTGTTCTGCAGTGGCTTGGTGCAGGCTTCAGGACTGGACCAGCATGGGATCAGCTGCTGCAGGAAGCTGCAGGAAAAGCTAGCACCAAAGGTACTCTGCAGGTTCCCTGCAGCAGGGGTACAAAGACAAGGCAGGGCCCTCTGTAATAGTCCTAGAACTAGTACAGGAGGAGCCAATTGTACTCTGGTCATGTTTGTGTCACAGGGCTGCCAGCACAAACCAGCGAATCTAATCTCTAGCCTAGATTTCAGGCTTCTCTGCTCTATTTTGGAGGCAAGAATCCTCCTGGCTGTGTGGTGCTGCCTCCTAGGTTCTTCTGCCTTGCTGACCACTGCCAGTCCCATCTCTTTGGTTTTTTAGAGCAGCAGAAGTCTTGGTTCTCTCATTTCTCTCCTGCTGCTGAAGCTGCTTTCTGAAATCATGTTACCCAAGCCCACAGAGCATCTTTGCAAGGTACATGAATAAAATCATACCATCTTTTTTAGACCTTCTCAGGTCGAGATTTCAGACTGCCTCTACATCAAGAAAACAGTACACCAGAAGAGGAGGTTTGTTGCACCAAGCTCCGTTTGATGCAGTCCATTTGCTAATGAAGAGTGGGACAGCATAGTATAATGAAAACTATGTAAGATAGGTATAGAGAGTAAGGACCCTGAAAGGAATCATCTGCTATAGGTTCTACCGGGATATCAGAAAATCATCATCCTGACCTAAAGGAATAAAACCAAAAGACAGCATTACATACTTGGGTTGCTATGGGTGCTTGCCAAGCTGTGGCCAGAGAGCTCTGGCAGTAAATGATGGCCTCGGTGGATGAACTGCTGGGAACTCAGGATATGGTTTGGATGAGCCACTTGGTTCATGTTGTGGAGGACGTTTACCTGCAGAAAGACCAGAGTGAGAGAGATTCAGCTCTGTGTTAGTGGTACATTCTACACTGCGTGCATTCCCATCCACCACGTCCTCCTCATGCATGTATAAGCACCTATATGTGCATGTATTGATCTTGTACCTCAACAGTAAACTCATTGCTGGAGTAGCGTCCATTCATCTCAGTGCAGGACAGGTGAAACTTCCTTTTATAAAGGGCAGCACCGTGGTTGATGTGGTATGAGACCTGGCGCAATATTTCCTCGTAAACTGCAATGCTCTCCACACCTGAGACAGGAAAAGAGAACCGGTGTGGGGCGAGAAAGCTCCTGCTTCAAGGTCATCTGGCATCATAACCCTGTATCAACTGGAAGCTGTAGAGGAATCCAAGGCAATGCTGAGTTAATTAATTTTGGGAAGGGAGCAGAGCTGAAGCTGGCTTCAAAGGACCTGATGACCCTGTTTGTGTTGCTAAAACAGGTGGAAGGGAAGAAATAATCGAGAGCAACAGCCCTGTTAAGCTTTGGAGTTGAAGTGTTGTACCAGTTCACAGCCAGTCATGTTACCCAAAATACTGCTGGCACCCGAGAACACCAAAACCCAGAACGTAATGCAGGAGTGATACAAGCCTGGGTAAGAGCTCGGATACCATGGCCTAGCAATGTGTGATGGAGGAGGAGCCACCTACCCAAGGAAACGGCCTAGGACCTCCAAAAGCCAAGAGTTCAACAAATGGTTACATCTCAGAATTTCACAACACATCTCTTAAACACTGGCATGCTTCTCTCAACAATGCCTGGCAGGCAGTGAGAGAAATGTAACTAGCTATGGCCAAGGAAAGGACATACCTGTGATGGTCAGGTAGGCAGAGGTGTTGACAAGCTCCAGTCCCCGCTGCTGCAGCAGTGCCCCATCCAGGAGCAAATACTCCCTCTCTGGGTCCAAGTCATCTCCTACCAATGAGATCTCGCAGCCATCCAGGTTGTGCACAATCTCATCCGACATTCGTGTGTCTGTCACTGAGATGCAAACAAAATGACAGGGCCAGAAAGCCAGCCAGCCATCAGTGAAGGCAGGAGTTACTCAGTCTGATACCCACTTACTTACAAAATGCTCACATCATACGTAATGACTTCTCCTTCTCTGACCTTGAGTAAAATTACCATCAGTGTAATTACTTGCTGGAGCAGTCCCCTTCTGGTTCTAATGACATTACTTATGCACACAGTAAAATCACTTTATTTTGGAACAACATACTATTATCAGGCTGGTTCATGATAACACATCTTGGCTGTAAGGACTCTTGTTGACAATAACAATGTGCAAATTAGGAACAACTATACCACACATTCCCAGTCCCTGAGTGCTTTTGAAAGCTTATGCCTGCCTCACTACTGCTGGTTACCATGGTTGACATCTCGTCTTCAAAATGGCAACAATCTTCAATGACTAACTGCTTTCAGCAGGGCTGAGACCATTCTGGTCTAAATCAAGAAACTCATCATTGTATGAGGAACATCAAAGCTGCTAAACAGAAAAAACGTAAGCAAAAACTCCCATTACCAGAAGAGATACGGATGAAGGGAAAGGACATGGGGAGCATAGAGTGCAGAGAAGTAATATGAGGAGTGTGGAAAGAAATTGAGGAACAAGGTAGTATAGGGTACAAGGAAACTGGGAAATTCACAGGAAAAGGTGATGCAGAAAGAGAGGGTAGGGAGCAAGAAATAAAGGAGGAGAGAAGGAAGAAGGAGGAGATGGAGTAAGTGCAAGAGTGGAGAGAGTAACAGGCATCCCATGCTGGATTCAGTAAAGGGAAATGTAGGTAAAATGTAAAAGGGATTAGGAATGAGCAGCCTGAGAAACAAGGAGGAGAGAGGCAAAGGAATTGGGTGGATAAAAAAGTACAGGGAGGAGCAGAGAGGGATAAGAACCGATTAGCCTACATATTGACAGACAATATGCCTTGCTTCTATATTTAGAAACTCTCTCCTGTTTTGTGTGTAATGAGGGGCTGTGCTTCCTCTGCAGGACAGGAACACTTGCAGATCTTTCCAGCTTATCTTACACTTCCCCCTGTACTCCACTCACCAGTACCATGCCAGTTCTCATCCTTCTTGGCCTCCACCTGGTGAGAAATAGAGCAGGTGATCTGGAGACTGGGGAACAGTGGAACCCCATCAGGAGCCTCGAAGTCTGATGCAGGATGAGCAAAGTGGGCATTGCCACTCAACAGGATCTGGGGAGCATCAGGCTGCAGCACCACAACATAACCCTCCACATCAGGAATGGAGACACAGGACTCTTCACTGAAACACCTAAGAAGTAGAAAGCATGAGCTGACCCAACCTTCCATCAACAACATCATAAAAGAACACCTTCTGCTCATTACTGCCAGTGAAGGGAATATCCTTTTTGTGGCAGTCTTCCTAAAGCTCCCCTACAGCCTGGTGTGCAAGACAGAGGTGTGGTAGAAATGACAATAATGGGTGACTTAGTCACATCCACACACCACAGGGAAAATTAAAACCAGCTCATATGCCTGGAACACCATGAGTGAAGGTAGAAGTTCTGCTACCTGAATGAGCCCCGGGACCCAGCATTACAGTATCCATTTGGATACTGGATACTTTAGCATTTATTTTCAGGAAGACTCTTGCCCATTTTGAGACTATTCGAATTAAACTACAAGGGGAGGGAGTGTAATTTTAGTCAAAAGAGAGGTAATCTCTGAACTTAGCAAGAGGTGCAGCTTCATCCACTCACTTGACAGTAGTGGTGAGCCTGAGTGGCCGGACTCCAGGGGTAGCAAAGCGCAGTGAATTCATGTAAGCTACGTGCTGGATTGCATGGTTAAAAGTTTCCACATCATCACCCTCCAAGGTGAGCAGGGACTGAGAGGGGTTCACGTGAACCTACAGGAGGAAGAGAAGAAAATACTCACGGTTCCTTGGCAAACGCCAAGAATCCAGTCTAAGAGAGACACAAAGGAGAAAGGCGGGGAATTGTCTGCGGTGGGGGAGCAGGCAAAGTCCTGGGAAGCAAGGCGGGAGAGGAGAGTGGAGGAGACCCATGCAAGCTGGACAGATGGGCATACCTTCATCCCTTTGCCCAGACTGTCGAAGTCACTGTAATCAAGCCCCTCACGGCAGGCATACAGGCATTCAATAACCTCCCGGCTCTCCAAGCTACCAGGGCGCACAGTGAAGCCAGCCAAGTAACCATGGAAGTAGTGGTGAATCGACAGAGGATCTCCTGAGGGAAACATGGGAGGTGGAGGGTGTGAGAGACACGGCGAGGAAGAGAACAACTCTTCCAACAAAAGCAACAGTGTGAGTGCCGCAGAGATGTTAAAGGAAGTAGAGACAGACAAGCTCATGGGGCATGGAAAATCAGAGACAACAAAAGCAACAGTGTGAGGGCCATAGAGATGTTAAGGGAGGCAGAGCAAGACAGAGAGGTTCATGGGATGTGGAAAAGCAAAGGCAACAAAAAGACAGGGGATGCTGAAGTAAGTGGATTACAATTTTATGAATTTCAAATGGGGGAAAGCAAGAAAAACAGACAACAGAAAGACTACTACAGTGAACAACGGGTAGCATAGAGAAGTTTCTGCCAAACTGCTGAATGCCAGATGGAAGCAATTTCTTGTCCCCTTCTCACTCTGCTTCCTGTGAGGGCTCTTAAAAGAAACTATACTATAGATATTTAGGGATGAGGTGACATCTCTTGATGTCTCTAATGGCTATTGTGTTCTTCAGAGACCAATTTTAATGAGCAGGCTTCAGGACTCTTTCTTCATGTGAGAAGCATACTCCATCTCTCAAATTAGGCCACAGTCCTCTTACCAATCTTTTCATGCTCCACAGATATCAAGGACCAATTTGCCATGTAAGGGTTTTCCTCCCAAGATGGTGGGAGGTGGCAGGACAGGACTGAGGGACATGTAGGAGGAAGGCACCATGCAATAAGTGATAGACATGCACAGTGAAGAGGGGAAGAGAACCATCTTCTTTCTTTTCCCTACCTTGTGCAGTATCATTGGAGTTCTCATTTCCTTTTATCTTCTCTTTGTTTTTCTCCTCTGCAAAAGAAGAAAATTCAGAAAAGCAATAAGGCATTTGAAGAGGGTACTTACAGGGTCAGGCAGGTATTTACACAAGTGCCTGTATAAGCCATTCCTAAAGGACAGCCCTGGAGTCATGTGCCATGTGATGCACCCCTCAGCCCTAGACACAGCACATCACAGATAAAAGAGGACAACAGAGTTCCTCTCATGAAGGGGATGGTAAGACTCTAGAATAAGTAACTGATACAAGAGAGAAAGAAAGGGTTTTTTTTTCTCTTTCCCAATGATACCTATTCTAGGAATTGATTCCCAGTTATGGAACATGGTTCCAGTCATGTTTGGAACAAACCATGTTTTCAACACGTCTTTGAAACTCAGATAGTTCCAGGAGGCTGTCCCAAAAAAAGCGCCAATCAAGAGCACAGAGCTGTGGAAAGATCCCTGACCTGGGAAAAGCAGTGCTTTAATCTTGATCTTAATCTTTAATCTTAATCTTAAAGCAAGATTTAATCTTGCTAGAAACTTCTGATAGAGTGAAGTAAAGCAGCAGGCAAATTCCTTTAGTTCTGTCCCATTTCAATCTTGCAGGAGAACTGAAAGACCTGGGAAATGCAGCCTTACACAGAAAAGGTTTTAATACAGTAGTAGCTTAGCTATGTTCCTAATCTGATCTTTGTCCACCAACCCAGCTCCTCTACAAAATGATTTGCAATGATTGCTTCATATAGACTCTCAAGACCCATCAATACAACAAGCAGCACAGAGTACTGCCTGGTGAAAAGCTCTGATAGAAAGGTCAGGCCCTGAATGAAGTACAGAGTTTCAGCTTTGCCTGAAGGCTGGTGTTATCACTATCACTTATTCTGCTGGTGTTGTCCATAAAGCTGCCAATGACACTGAGCTGTTATTATCATTGCCTGCTGGCTTGGTCTGTAGGGAAGGAAAGATCCACACTGGCTTCGGTGCCAAGGAGGCGAGATGGCTGCGATATGGGTTGCATCATTTGGTACTGGGTGGTATTTCTTTCATCTCTCCTGGGTCTCCCTCTTCTTACTTCCCATATGGGAAGACCATGGTGCAGGGAGGGGTTACTCACCAGTCCAGCAGGCTCCAATCATGACTGAGGGTTCCTGCCGAGGTGGGTGAATAAGGCCATTGTCATGGATGAGAGCAGGGTCATAAGAGACACCATCTACGTAGAGTGTGACGGTGGGGAACTCCAAATTGAGGGCATAATGGTGCCACTCATCATCACAGACCTACAGCACACAGCAGTGGAAGGGATCAGCAAAGGGCAGAAGGAGAAGGGACACAGGGAAGAGGCAAACACTTCCTCACCTGCTCCAGCTTCCAGAGGAACTTCACAGGCCTTGCACTTTCCAGCAATGGCCAGTAGAGGAAAGCAATCCGGCAGCCGTGCACAGACAGAGAGTAATGCGAGAAGCCATCCTCTGCCGGGAGAAGCACAGGGCATTGGGTACCACGCCTCAGAGCAGCCTCACTAGCCAGAGCCCGGCAGCACATGCCAGCCTGCACCACTGGCTCTCAGCACCACCACCTCACAGTGGGCTTGAATGCACCCAGAAGATGTCACACCTTAAGAAGCTCTGCTCCTAAGGAGGGACACCTACCTAGCTCCCACTCTGGCACACGGAGATTTCTACCTGCAGAGACAACCCCTTCTAACAATTTAGAGGCAGTGGGCAGACGTGTCACCACCCCAGGAGAAGTGTCTTACCACTTTGCACTGTACTGCAGATCACTGTCTCCTCTTCCCGCCTGCCTTTGGTGGGCACCACCGCGTGCTTCATCCACACCGACAGGGTGAAGTGGTCACTCAGTCCTTCACGGGCATTGGGCCCACTCACCACGGGCACCTGGGCAGCCTGGCTGCCATTGAACCAATAAATGAGGCTGCTGTCCTGGCTGTAGTGCACCGAGAGCCGTGCAGTCCAGTTTGCCGTGGGGCTCGGCACTGGCAGCAGATCAATCTCTCCTGGAGCAGCACCTGCAAAGAAGGGAAGGAGTCAGGAATGTCAGCACAGGAGGCAGAAGAACCTGAGAACAGGGGCAAAGAAGAAAAGGGTGCTAGAGGGCTTGTTGTAACATCCCAGAGCACAGGGAAAGGAGGAGTTGCCTATAGGCCTCCTTCCATCTGGAGGATGGTGACTTTTCCATCCGTACCCAGGGAACTGCCACAGACTCTGTGTAATGGGGCAATGCAGAGAAACCTCTGGCTTCCCAGCAGTGAAAGCAGAGGGAGGGAGACCCTTGTAAATACAGGCAGGGTGCCCACTGCCCCTCAAGGCAGCAGGCAAGCTAGATGCCCCTCTGACAACAAAAGATGTGCCTATAGTGTCCCCCCAGCATATATATTGTGTGAGCTGCCCTCAGTCCAGGAAAAAAGTCAATTCACCACAGAGTTTGCGTAGGGATTTCTCCGAGTAGTTATCGCGGTCACAGCCCTTGGCCACGTGGTTTGTCTGCAACTCCACTGTGGCCTGAATGTTCCACAGGGGCTCATCACAGGTCTCCAGGTGAATGCTGGGGAAGAGCGCGAGGCTGCCTGCACCCGGGGTGTACTCAATCCTCTTGTTCCAGCCTAAAGAAGAAGAATAAGAGGGGTCAGGTACTCACAGAGACCCAAGGCTAGAAGGTTTGGCACAAGCACAAACAGAATCTATAGACTAGGCCAGAGAAAGAGATTTTGACCCTTTCTGCATTGAAAAGACAACTGTGCAGCTGGCATCAGTGCAAGGGAAGATTTCCTATAAGCAGAGTGTCCAAATTCTCAATTTCTGTAGCTAGTACCAATGTAGCATCACTCCTTGGATTGTCATCCCCTCTTATTAGGCAGAGCTGTATTATTTCCCCTTAATTCTATTTACTACAATTAAAGTGTAGGTATGCAGCAACTCTAGAAAAGCCAAAGATCCTCAAAACAAACAGCCCGCAGGACAATCTACAGTCTATGAGCCTTACAAATACATAGTAGTTCACAGTAATCCAAGGAATGATTTTAAAATATTAGAATTGCCTTCCAGTGGCCTTCCAACAGGCTTGGATGTCTGCTACATCCCCTTAGATGGGACTGACAGGTTGGTGCCAGAACGGAGCCATACGTATGTGCATACAAATTTGTATAGAATCATAGAATTGCTCAGGCTGGAAAAGACCTTCAAGATCATTGAGTCCAATATCATCCTAAGCTTATTACCCTATTCCTGATGACCCACCACTAAACCATGTCCCCAAGGCCCACATCCAGATGATTTTTAAACACATCCAGGGATGGAGACTCAACCACCTCCCTGGGGAGCCTGTGCCAGTGCTTAACAACCCTTTCTGTAAAGAAGTTTCTCCTGAAATTTCTTTATATATGTGTATATAGACACACATATATGTATGTGTGTGTATGTGTAGCCACAAATACGTGTGTACATACAAACACTTCCAGTGAGTAGGACTGAGTAGTAGTTCAGCAAAAGCAAAGGGAAGGTATTACAGTTTGGAGATTTCATACCCTGCCAGCTGGGCTTGCAGGTGGGTTTCACCTGGATTTCCACTTCAGCATCATCAGAAGCACGCTTCTTTCCACAGTCATAAGCTGTCACTGTGAATTTGTAGACACGATCTCCACTGTACTGCAGCTTCTCTGTGTTCTCAATGTTCCCTGAGAGAGAAAGGAAGGACAGTCTGCTCAAAGATGTTTCTTCAAGAAGCCGTTCCTATTTTTTATTAGGTATAAAAACAACCAAAAAGAAGTTGTGTCCCCCCTGCACAGTGCTATTCTATAACAAGCTATAGCATCCCACAAGATTGCTGCTGCACCTCTGCACCATGAGAGATAGATCAGCACTGCTAGAAAATTTACACAGATCAGCTCTGCCAGCAAATGGGAAGAGAGACAGGGAGCAAAGCGGGAAAGGGGTAGTGATGTGCTCATGGTAGATACAGATTCTTACCATCGTTGTCAATCAGAAAAGGAATATTGGGAGTCAGAATCTCATAGTAGCATATCTGGCTGTACTGTGGAGAACAGTCGCCATCAATGGCCTCCACACGTAAGATGCGGTCGTACAGCTTTCCTTCAGTCACTGCCACACGGTACAACTTCTCCACAAAGACAGGAGCAAATTCATTCACGTCATTTACTCGAACGTGCACTGTGGCCCTGGTGCAGAGAGATATCAGTAACAAGTGATCAGCTGGTTAGGAGCCATACACCACCTAAAATTCAGTCTAAGTGCACTAAAGTGCATCCATCTGATTCGCAGTGTCAAAAGCAAGAAGGAAAGAGGCCTTGATTTCAACGCAGCAATGCTGGCACACAGGAACTGGGACAACAGTTTCCCACCCCAGAGAAAAAACAAAAGGAATGACAACATAATCTAGACCTACTGCTAACTGCAACAACATAAACCTTAGACACATAACGCCTTAGATACAACTACCAAGAAGTCTTCATTTCTAGTGACTCAAGTGACTCAGGCAGTTAATATTTCTCTTTGGGTCTTATTAACACGTTGAGTTACAGTATCAAGGCTAGAGAAAAATCTGTCTAAAGGAAGCACTCCCACAGCAATTTTAGTTTGTGCTTCTGTGACAGACTGCATTTTGTAACATTCAGCAATGCCTGCATGGACTTACTTGTGTGATTTCTTGGTATTTGCTCCATCAGGTCCCTCTCCACAGTCATAAGCCTGGATGGTGAATGTGTGCTCCTTATGTGCTTCACAATCCACTGGCTCCTTGGCTCGTATCAGCCCCTCACCTGTAGCTTTGTCCAGGATCACAGCTTCAAAAGGTACCCCTGCCCCATGGATCCTGAACCCACAGATTTCACCTGGTACAGAAGGCAGAAAGGAAGGAAAGAAAAGGACTAAGGAGAGTGCACTATGCCCCCTTGCTTCCCTATCCTGTATTTTCTTCCCTTCTAACACCCTCCTCTAACACCCTCATCATCACCTCTCATTTCGAGAAATTTTTGGTGGCCTACGAGTAGCACCTGCCACCTCTTACAGCCTTTCACGGTGTAGATTGCCCTCTACTGGAGACTATTCCCACGGCAAGGAGCCTTGACCAGCACCAAGAAATATTAGAGGTTATTTCAAGCTAGATTTATTAGTACTACACAGCCACGGGACTGAGGGAGAACCTTATTTCTCCTCTGCACCCCTCAGGAAGGCAAAACGGGACGTATATTCCAGATAGAGAGCCAAAGAGTGAACGTCCCTGATGTCCCACCTACTGCTATGCAGGCAAGTACCGCAGGAAACTGAAGCCAGGGTCACCTAAAGTTCAGCTCACAGGGATCACTCTTCCCCTCTCAAAGCTCAGGTAGGATGTGTGAAGAATCACCACGCATGGCCTAAGCAAGCACCAGGAATATAACACTTGGAAAGCCTCATCTGTTCTTCCAGGGATTCATGCCTACTGTGAGGAGATGTAGCACTGCCAATGAAGTGTGCCCTACCAGCTTTCTCCAGTGCTCACAGACACAGAACTGTGCATGTGATCTTTGCAAATAGCAGAACTGCGTCAAAAAGTAGCTGGCTCCACCCTCAGTTTCTCTCCCTCAGGGAAATAGCTCACAGCATCCTAAATCAAGCTGTGCCCAATTTGACTCCAGACTTCACTGGGGACCTCTTCCAGAACAAGGTTTGGCAGCGATTGTTTCCTGGAGAGAGCTAGAATCCAGCACAGGGATGAAAGTCACCCTGTCTCTCTCTCTCTCTGCCTCTTTGGAGGTCTTTCCCTGTCATTCTCCATGACGATGCCCTGATACTCAGCTTCAATCCAGGGTTTGTGCTTGTTTGCTGAGGTGGATTTGGGGTGAGGAAGGAATGGAGCACAGGAATACGTTAGCCACCAATGACAGATTCAGTATGAAAACAGAGTATCAGCCAGCGGGCAGGTTAACAACCCCCCATCCCCACCTTCATCTTTGGAAATAAAGAGGTCTAAAAGAAGCTGCGGGGAAGAAGTTATCTTTCTTCTACTCTACATAGCTCTTTGGGAGAACTTGTCAGAAAAAAAAAATGTGTTCCTTCTGGCCTTCTCACTACTGCCATATTAGAAATATGGGGAGAGGCAGCTGGGTGCCCAGGAAAGCTGGAGATCTTAAGGAAAATTAAATTAAGAGGCAGAAGTGGCCTGATCCTGGAGACAGATTCCAAATACTAAATCTTTCAGCTCACTGAAGCCTTAATTAAAGGATCCAGGATACATCTTCCCTTGGGGTGTCCCCAGGGGACAAGTTTTGCATGCAGCCATTATCACTTATGCCTCGCATCCTCTGGACGAAGGCCCAGGATCTACACACACATACCCAGGTACACTTTGAGCCTGTCAACCTACACATATAAGAACCTACTCTAAGAGTTCCTTACTTCTTCTTTCCCCACTCCATGGTGAGGACCATATTCCCATGGCCCCTCTTGCTAATACCAGTGGCTGGAGCCCAGCCAGTCTTGGCGTGGAGGCAGCAGCCAGCGGGAGGCTCTGAAAAATGTCACAGGCCCAGAAATAGCAAATTAATCTTTATCACACAGGCTCCGGGGCAGGGAAAGGGAGAAATAAAGGGGCAGAGCTGGGGGGGAGGGGAGAGGGAAGGGAAGAAAAATCATTACAAATTAAAAAACCCTCCCCCATGCCCACTCCCTGCCAAATGGGCCTCAGAGATTATATCGCATGGCCTAGTTACAACCCCTATTCCCAGATAATCCCACACTCTCCTACCCCTGGAGACCAAGATTTATTACAACCAAGCAACACTCTGAGCACAGCATGGCTTGGAACTAGTAGCTAGAAGGATACAGAACCTTTCCACTCAAGGGTACTACTTCCAGTATGTCAATTCATCCTCTGCAGCACAGTATCCTCTGAAACCATACCAGCATGGCTTGATGTGTTGACTCAAAAGGGATGATATCCCTTTCAACCAAGCCCTTCTGCAAACCAGGAGCAGATGATGCTGCCAGAGACAGGTGGTGGTCCAGCAGGGAGGGTGACAGGTCAGCGTGGGGATGCACCAGGAGGGCAGAGTGGGCAGACCCAGCCTGGTGTAGCAGTGAAGACTGTGGGTTGGCATTTCTCCCTAAGCGTATTGATTAAGATTATAGAGCATTGCGTAGGAAATCCAGAGAAACATCCATCCTGCTTAGTATGCAGGTGGAATCCTCCCTGTGTGCAAGTACCCATGTTTCACCCCACCCCTCCCTTGCCTCCACCAGATTCCACTCTGTGACAGCTCTAGTCCATGCAACATACCACCAAGGTGGGAATCCATAGCTACAAATGTCAAATGTGCCCTGTTGCTGGGGTAACAAGCTGATGGTAAAGAGATAAATCTTTTGCTGCATCCACCTGCAACTTGGGAATCACCAATCTGATTTCTTGGGAAATTGGTTCCAGGAGATTAGAAAAATTATTTTGGGAATATTTTTAGGATACAGACTCCTACAAGCTTCAAGAAAGCTCCCGTAAATCTAAAATAATTTGCCAAATGGGGGGTAGATGTTTCAGAGCATAAATTCACAAAGAAGAGAGAAAATCCAGAGCGTAAGGGGCCTCACCTCACCACTGAGCCCCTTGGCACCAGAGCAGCACAAATAAATGCCCCTGCCAATGTCAGCACACACAGAGCTCTGTGTTGCACCAGCCCTGTAGTCAGAGCCCTTCCAAAGCACAGGAAGCACCCTAAGGTGTCACATTCCTAGAGAACAACCGAGTCCCTTGCATATTTTCACATTCTCCTATCCTGTCAGATTACTGATGCACAGACTCCCCTTGGATGAATTTCTCATGCCTGTCCCTACAGAGAGCCAGAAACCTAGATCCTTCTCTTTAGCCCTACGTGTTCAATGAGCATCTGCATTCAGAATGCTACAGCTGTAGCATAAGGTTTGTTTTGGTGGTTTTTTTTTTAACATATTTAGCACATAAAATATTGTTCCATATGAGCAACCTGCATAGTTACCATGTAACTGGACAATAATTCTCCCGACAGACTGTAGATGGATGAACTAGAATTGGAAGATGGAGATAGAGGATGTGTTTCGGAGACCACTGGGGTCTGCAGCAAAGGAACACATTCTCTCTCAGCAAGGCGAGGAAGGGAAGGAAACCTAAATCCACACAGCGATGACTGAAACAAAAGCAAAACAAGTGGGTGGAAAAGGGGAAAACGCGAGGGGAATGTCTAGAAGGGAGGGAAGAATGAAGAAACAAGCGGTGGTAAAAGACAGATGGAGAAAGTAAAGCGAGGGGATGGGATGCGGGCGCCCGAAGGGGCCAAACGAGCCGGAGCCGCCGGGGAGCGCGGAGATCCCCCGACAAAAAACGTGCCAGACGAAGGCGACGCGCAACGCAGAGCCGCGCCGCGACCGCGGGGGCGGATGGAGGCTCCGCGGCCAGCGAGCCCCTCATCCCCGCCGCCCGGGACAGCGCCNATCCTGGCAGCTGCAGGGGGGCGTGGGAGGAGCGGGCCCGGGAGGGGGGTGTGAAGATCGAAGGGGTGCAGGGGTGAATCGCTGCAGACCGTAACTGAAACCCTTTGCTCATCAGCCCCAGACTCGACGGGGCGGAGCTACCAGGCTGCCGCCGCTTTTCCTCGACGGGTGGGCCGGGCCGGGGGCAACGTGGGCCGGGCCGGTACTCTGAGGAAGATCTCAGCAGCCGTTGACGGGGGGTGGAGGGAGAACTTGCCGCTGGTTGGCAGCCAAAGATTTAACACAAGCAGCCCCCGGGGAGGGCGGGGGGTGAGAAGGGGATCTGCTGCTCTCCCGTCCTCCCCAGACGGGGCGGAGATGCTGGGAGTCTCGGCCTTTTCCGCGCCCCCCGGCGCGGGGACTCTTACTGCAGCGAGGAGTCCCGCAGCCGGGCTGCCCCGCAGACCTCTCCGCACCGCAGCAGAGGCACCGGCCCGCCCAGCGAGCGAGGTCGGTCCCAGCTGTGTGCCTGTCCCGCTGCCTGCCCTCTCTCCTCCTCGCCGTCTGCCCCGTTCCTCTGCGCCGGGATGCCTCCCAACCTGACCGGCTATTACCGCTTCGTCTCCCAGGAGAATATGGACAATTACCTGCGTGCTTTGGGTAACTCCATCCTCCTCATCCCTCTCCTTCCTCCCCTTTTTCTCCCTTCTGTCACCAGAAATGTCAGAAATCAGCGAAAAAGGGAATTGGGACCCTCTGGTCCTTTTGTTTGCAATCATCTCTTTTGCCCTGAGTTGGGAGGGAGAAGAACAAATCATGGATGAGGCTCCTTAGCTAAGAGAGAAGGAGCTCTGGGGGGATGCTGCTAGAGGAGGGGGCCAGGTCCATCCACAGATCTCTCTTTCCATCCTCCAGATATCAATGTGGTCCTGCGAAAACTGGTTTGCCTCTTGAAGCCTGATAAAGAGATCATCCACACGGGAGATCACATGGTCATCCGCACGATCACCTCCCTGCGAGACTACGTCATGGATTTTGACCTGGGAGTCCAGTTTGAGGAAGACCTGGGACCTGTGGATGGACGCAAGTGCCAGGTGAGAAGCTGAAATGGTACAGTTTGGCAATGGACTGGGGTGCACTAGAAGTTCAGGGACTTGCCCAGTTTTTGACTCACAAACCAGATGAGAGCCCAACCCAAAGCTGGCATGCCCTTGCAGGTTCAGAAATAAGTGGTTCTTTGAGTAAATCACTCACAGCAAAGGGGATGAGCACCCAACAGTCAGAAACCCAGTACTTTGGGACTCAAGGGTACTGTCCTCTGGAGCAAAGCCCTGCAAAGACAGAACGCCAGCCCCCTTGGCAGGACTCTGATGCACTTGGAAGCCACAGGGTCATTCACCTTCCGCAAAGAGCATCATCCCCAAGGAGCCATCAAAGAGACACCAGATCAGGGACTGCATTTGAAAATCTGATGGGAATAGTCATCTAGCCAGGATCTGCTTAATTTGGGGCCACGTATACCCCTCTCCTCCTTTTTTTCAGACAACTGTCTCCTGGGAGGGGGATCAGCTGGTATGTGAGCAGCTAGGAGAGAAGAGGAATCGAGGCTGGAGGCACTGGCTGGAGGGAGACCAGCTGCATCTGGTGAGGAGGGGTCCAGCGTAGCTTGCTAAATCCCACTCGCAGTGGGCAGGGGAATGCACAGTGTGGGTGTTGTGGGCTCTGAGCCAGCCACGCAGCTTTGTTCCATCTCCTCTTTAAGACTTGAGCTTTCAGGAGCAGCCACCACTTCAGACAAACATCCGCCTCCTGGGTTTAAAAGTTAATGCATCTCAGCACGGGCAACGTCCCTTTCCTGCCTCGCAGCCTGAAGCTGGGGCCTTGGGAGGGTCAGGAAGGGTGTACAGCAGCATGTGACCTGTGAGACTCCAGCCAGCACTGAGAGGGCAGTCAGGACTCTGGTGGAGGCAGCTGGGAGGGGAAAGAAGTAGGGGATCCAACCTAAACAACTCTTTCGCCCCTCTCTCCCCAGCGCATGACCGCTGAAGATGAGGTCTGTGTCCAAGTTTTCCAGAAAGTGAAGTGAGCGGTCCCCGGAGAGATGCCTGGACGGGACCCTCACTCTCGAGTGCAAACTGTCCCGGATTGAAAAAGAAACAAGACTCGAAAGAGACGAGCACACACGCACACACAGCACCTCCGTGGCACCGTGTTTTCTTTTGCGTCGCCTCCCGCCCAGCAGCGGCCGGGAGGGATGGGATGGGGTGGGACTGGGTGGNTATAAGAGACAGAGTCTGGGGGGAGCGGTAGGCGGGGAGAGAAGGCGACCGGGGCGGGCAGGTCGGTGGGCAGGCACGGAGGCTTCTTTCAGAATAAGAGCGGGGCGGGGAGGAGCGGGGCGGGGGTTGCTGTACGCCCGGCCAGGCCCCTCGCAGCTCGGCCATCCCTTCTGCCCACCCCACCGGGGCCGAACCCTTGGGAAGGCAGTTGACCGAGTGGGCGAGGGAGGATTTATCTGCCCTTTTTTCTGCAGCCACCAACCCCAGCCGTCTTTTCCTGTCCCCTGGGGATGCCACATTCTTCTCAGGATTGCAGGATCCTTGAGCAGGACAGGTAGAGAACAGTATTTGTCCTTTCAAGTCAAGGATTACTATAGTGATGTGAAGTCCAAGGGCTGGAGCAACTAGCCCCATGTTATTTGCACTCCTGAGAAGGTCCCAAGGACGAGGAAGGCACAGGCTTTCCTCCTGGTATAAGAACCCTGGCCACCACTGCTACCCCCACACTCCTTCTGCCCTTCCCCATGGCCATCGCAGGTCCCTGGTTCACAGCTCCTCTCTGTGACCAGAGACCATGGGACAGAACCAAAGGAGGTGAGGTCCCCTGAAAAGCCAGACTGGTGACAAAGCCAGAGGTGCCCTTTAATGAAGACACCTGATAGAATGTGCACAAACTCATGGGCAGTTATTTCTGAAGGACACTTGTGGTTACCACCCCTACAAAAGGTTGAAGGGGCGGGTATGCAGAAATGTGTAGGTGCTGTCATTGCAGATAACCAAGATTTAGGCAGATTTTGAAAATACAGTCTCTTTTCAAACTCAGAAAAAACATTTTTTTCCTCCAGCGGCTCATCTAAAAATCAGTATTTTCCAAAGAGATTCATTTCATGGAACTGCAAAGTATCGTGAGTGGAGCATTACTTCAGAACACGTGATAAGCAAGGGGTTAGGGAGCTGCAGCTATACATATAACGTCAACCTCTGGCTCTTCAAGGGTGTCTCTTGAGGACATTCCAGACTGCAGCATCCTGTCAATATCCACAGTACAAGAGTACCACTGGGTGGGACAAAATGAAACCCAATGAACAGTCATAGCTACGCCATGCAGCTTGTCATTTATCTTCTCTGTTCAGACCTCCACAACCCATCATTCCTTCTGTCATAGAAGCCTCTATATTATGTTTTGTATCATGATGTTGCAAAAGGCAGAGCTTTGACAGCAGTTGAAGCTGGTTCAGCTGCTGATAACCCTTTGTATCCCTCCATACAAAAGCTCTTCTGAGCTTCTTCTGATCCCCAACACCAAGCAAACATGAAGACCACGTGCTGGCTGATATCTGCTGTGTGATCAACAACTTACCAGTTCATCTCAGGCCCTGCACCAAAAGCTAGTAAAAGCTCTCATTTTCTCAGCCTACATTCTAGTTTGATGGTAGACAGCTATTGCCTTCAGGTCAAGAACCAGACTCTTCCACTGGCATGCCAACCATCCACTTAATCATCATGTAAGCCTGGTAGGCGTTAAACTGAGTGGAATTCTTCTGACTGGTTCTTGCAGCGATCATATATCCATAACATCATCTCATCTTCAGGGAGCATCCCATTGTGCCAGAACCACAAATAGTAATCATTCCCACTTGATGTGGTCTACACTTGTAATAATCATAAGGGATAGTCCAACCTACTCTAGGGCTTCAGTTAGCAACTACCAGCACTAATTCCCTTAATTTTCTTAGGTGTGATGCCTAAGCAAGATGGCAGCTTTGTACAACAGTACACTGTGTTGCTGAGACACAAGCCTGTGGGAGGTGAGGATGCTAGTGTAAGGCAGGAAATAAGGTGCTATATTGGGAGGACACAGTCTTGGTTCTTGCCCCTTGCTGAGTGGCTAATGCTGCAGAACTACATCCCTTCTGTCACGGTTAGGTTTGCTCCTTGATTTAGAAGGCAGAGAAACAGACTACCAAGATGATGATGACGATGATCATCTCACATCAGGGGAAGACCCACTCTTAGCATCCTGAGCCTTTTGGTATAGGTCTTCTTCCCCGTATCAGAAGCTTCAGGGGTTGCGTGGTTTGAAAAAGTGCTGAAAACATTGTCTAGCACAGGCCTGGCTGTTTGAGACCAAGCCCTGTGGCTAGTGGCAGTGTCTCTAAAAGGCTTCAATGGGTAGTCAAACGAAGGGCTTGAAGGCAGAGCCCCCTCAGAAAGCAGCTCAGTGTTCAGAGGGGAGCCTGGGTCTGTGGCCCTAGTGTGCTGTATGGCAGGTGGCGTAGCTGAAGGAGGCCCAACAGAGATTTCTCTGTCTTCCTTGCTTCAGGTTTGAGGAAAAAGTATACAATTCATCTCAGTGGACAAGAAAGTCTGCACATCACAGTATGATCTCATAGCTTCTGAGGCTGTAGAGCAGGTTTCTTTCCAACGATCTGCACTACACTGTATTCAAAGCAGAAGTCTCTCTGCATGAGAAGATGTTGGTATCTTTGTACTGAGGATCTATGATTTCTTTACCTTGCTCTGAAATTGTCTTTTATTTATTTTCCAGTCCTGCTGAGTCAAGCAGGCAGCAAATGGGTGCTAGTTTTGGTGTTCTGTGGTCCTACATGTATCCTGCCCTTAAGCAAAGAAAGGCACCGACATCCTCCTAAGGAAAAAAATGGCACCAGCTATGTCCTGGGGCCTCCCTAACATAAAGAAGAGGATTTCACAGAGCATCTGAAGAGGAACACCATGAGCAGGAGCACTGGAGCAGGACTGAGGGCATAGCTGTATTGTCCAAATCAGATGGATCGATGGACATGTGTTAGAGGTAGGCTGCTCCAGTTAGGCATATCCCCAGATAACCACTTTTTCTTTACAAGCTGAAGTACTCTCCTAGTAGTCCAGATGATGCTATCACAGCAAGGGGAGGAAATGAAGACATGGGAGATGTGCCTTGAAAGTGCCATGGAGGACTCACAGTAGTGCCTTCTGGATAGAAGATTCCTTATAAAAGACACACCAAAATTATCAGCTTCCTTTCAAATGCCCTCAGACCCGTCTGTGTACCCATGCTTTGTCAGGAAACACTTCCCACTGCTGATGTGCTCATAACAGATCTCTCAGTGAGCAGTTTCCAGTGTTTGCCAGCTACTTTCCAGATGTGGTTTCTGAGTATATGTTTCCATTCTGGTGGGACAGTAAACCAGCAGAACCTGCTCCGGCATGGCACAGCACATCAGTGAGCCTACCTAAGTATGTCCATCATGCAGAAGAGATATTTGGACATCAGGAAGTATTGAGGTAACATCTCCCACTTAATTCTGATGTGTGAAGCCGTATGGTTTTATTACAGAGGCACTAATTATATATGTGAGTGATCTTTTTCAGGTCATCAGTTGAAATATGTTTGATGAGCAGGTTCTCAAGTACACTTCCATAAATATCCCAGAGATGCTTTCTTCATTCTTTTTGACACTATTTTCGTCTTTATTCGAGATGTTTTTGTAGCTGTGAATTATTTCACTCAGAATCACAGAATGTTAGGGGTTGGAAGGGACCTCTGGTGATCATCTAGTCCAACCCCCCTGCCAGAGCAGGTACACCCAGAGTAGGTTGCATAGGGTGGCATCCAGGTGAGTTTTGAATGTCTCCACAGATGGAAATTCTACCACCTCTCTGGGTAATCTGCTCCAGCGCTCTGCTACCCTCAAAGTAAAGTAGTTCCTCCTTATGTTTCTGTGTTCCAGTTTGTGACCATTACCCCCTGTCCTGTGACTGAAAAGAGTCTAGTCTCATCCTCCTGACACCTGCCCTTTAGATATTTGTAAGCATTGGTGAGATCCCCCCCTTAGTCTTCTCCAGGTTGAACAGACCCAGTTCTCTCAGACCTTCCTCATATGGTAGATGCTCCAGTCCCCATACTGATATTCTCACCGAGACAGAGCTCCTATTATATCAGTGCAAGAAACTTGCTAATTTCACTGAAGCAACCCATGATTTAAGGAGAAGAAGTAAAATGGTGTTTTATCTGTTAAACTGAAGTCTGAAAGCCAAGAAATTCTAAACTCCACGAAGTTGGTGACACACAGTGTATGTGTATTGGGTGCTATGTTGATAAAAGCCTGAAATGTGTTTGCAAACTGCTGTCTTTTCTCATTTCCCTGTTAAGCACTGAAGGCCTTATCTATCTTTTTTTTTTCTAAAAATGCTTGCAGAACAAACAGCAAGAAGGGTCCTTGAAAACAGACTTGCTCTCAGAACACTTTTAATTCTATAGGTTTGTTGATTTTTCTTAAGATCTATTTAACTCAAATATCTGAGGCTTGTCACTTTCCCTGGAGAAGTTGCCACTTCCCATCCCCCCCAAAAAAAAACCCCACTCCTCTGAAATGTTCCTCAGCAAGCCGGAACAGAGAAAACTTTACTTTTTCGACAGCCTAAATTCACTAAAAATTTCTGATCTTCCTACACCAGAAAACTGCCCAGGACAAGTGGGAGAGACTTACAGACTCCGAGCAGCTGCTGGATTGCAGATGAAGAAGCCCTGGGAAGGGTCTCTAGCAATCGTTTTCCTGCCTCCTCCCCCCAGAGGACACGGTGGGGCGGGCTGTGAGGACCCCCAGGGCACCGCCAGCATCCCGGCCGTGCGGGTCCAATAGGCTCGGCCGCGCCTCGGCAGCAGAGGGCAGCAGGCACCGGGCGGCCGGAACCGGCGGCCGGAGCCGGGGAAAGGCTTTCCTTTCCCTTCCCCCGCACTCTCCCCACCTACCGGACCGGCCCCTGGGCTTCTCGCTGACCGTCGCTGCTGAGGTCCGCCCGGGGCAAGGGGGGTACAGGGTCAGGGAGGGGGTGATCGCGGCGGGAGAGCGCATGGACATGTGAGTGGGGCGGCTGGGGAGGGGGGGG
>JAAWXA010000004.1:54287760-54368058 GCA_038090715.1 Florisuga fusca | reverse complement strand
CACGTCGGGGGGAGAATTGGGGTTGTTCAGCCTGGAGAAAAGGAGGCTGAGGGGAGACCTTACCGCTCTCTGCAACTACCTGAAAGGAGGTTGTAGTGAGGTGGGTGTCGGTCTCCCCTCCCGAGTAATAAGCGGTAGGACAAGAGGAAATGGCCCCAGGTTGCACCAGGGGAAGTTCAGATTGGATTTTAGGAATAATTTCTTCACCGAAAGGGTTGTCCTGCACTAGAACGGGCTGCCCAGGGCAGTGGTTGAGTCACCATCCCTGGAGGGATGTGTAGAGGAGGAGCTTAGGAGCATGGTTTAGTGGGGACTTGGCAGCATGGTAGGTTAGTGGTTGGACTGGATGATCTTCAGTCTTTTCCAACCAAAGCCATTCGATGCTCTTTGCAGGGAGGTAACCAGAAGGTTATACCCTTACAGGAAGAAGAGGTCCAAAGGGCTAAGCTCATGCTCACTGTTGCTCCATTAAAGCTTTGCTAGCACATAGGGTTGAGGAAAAAGGGTCTTCCTGTTTTCATGAGATTTGGGCAGTGAGCTTGTGTTGGAAGAACACTCATATTGCCACTTCTCAGAGGGGAAGAGGGGAGATCTGCAGAATGAGAAAAAAATTAAGTGCCAACTTTTGGAGAAGAGAGATCGAGACATGACTGTGTATAGGGCTGCCCAGGAGTTACTGCAGGATTGCTTCTCAGTGAACTGAGTTTCAGAGCTTCAGATCTTTACCAAATGATCTGAGAAAAGATACTAAACTAGCAATAAGTAGAAAGAACCTTCTGGCCCAGAGCCAAAGGGAACCAAGTCTCCCTGGTTCCAAGCGACCCAGCCTCATCACTTCTGTGAACAAGCAGATGTTGCTCATGAGATTCACCCATGCTCCTTCAAACTGCTTCCTGGGTAGGTGAATCTCTTTGGGTCACAATGCCTTGCTGGACTTGGGTAGTGCTGGTGCCTTCATTTCAGCTGTCCTCCTTATTCCTGAGTGATGCAAGCCAGAAGCTGGGCATACAGCTAGGCCTCCTGTGTTTGGATTCCATGGAGCAAGCAACTTGTGAAGTCTCTGATTTTGGATGAGCTAATTTTATGCAATGTCATAGTTTATTTGCCGTATTCACAGGCATGTTCCGTTTGTCCTCTGGGCCTTCTTCTTTTTTGGAGTGATCAGTTCCAGTCCAGTCTCAAGAAAGCTTTTTGGGGAGATCAGGTCCCCAGGTTATCCCAAGCCATATCCCAACAATAACATCAGCATCTGGGACATCCATGTCCCAAAAGGCTATGTAGTGAAGCTTACCTTCAGATATTTTGACCTGGAGCCATCTGAGTCCTGCTTTTATGACTATGTTAAGGTAGGTACATAAATACCTGGGCCACGCTGGGGGGCTGGAGGTGGGAATTTAGTGGCCACCAGCTGCAGTGGCTGTTAATTCACCAGATTCTCCTGCTTCACACAAAGGGAAGGAGTTAAAGATACAAATGGGTGGAGCAGGTCCTGGCAGCTCATGGCTTGTGGTAGGGATACACAGAGAAGGCTGAATCTTACCAGGCTGCAGTGATTTTCACCTTAACCTTGACAGATCAAAGCAGACAAGAAGAACTTGGGTCGATACTGTGGCCAGCTTGGGTCAACCACAGGCAATCATCCAGGAAGAAAAGAATTTGTGTCTAAGGGGAACAGTATGCACCTGGCGTTTCACTCTGATTTCTCCAATGAAGACAATGGCACAGTGATTCCCTACAGGGGCTTCCTGGCTTATTACCAAGCTGTAGGTGAGTAGGCAATACCCATTGCAGGAAGAAGCCTGTGTCTCCACCGATTTTCCTCCCTGTCAGGGAAAAACTGAGCAGCAGTAAGCAAGGATATGGATCTTCTTTATGTACTTTCAGTGTACAGTAGAGAGGTTTAACACTTTCCTCCCCTTCTCCTTGCATCTCCTATGTCTTCAGATCTTGATGAATGTGACCTTAACAATGCTGCTGAGGAAGACGAAAGACCTCAGTGCCAGCACTTCTGCCACAACTATGTGGGTGGCTACTTCTGTTCTTGCCGGATTGGTTACCAGCTTCAGAGTGACCACCACTCCTGCAAAGGTAAATTGGAATTCTGAAAAATCACAGGGTTCCAGGGAAGGAGCCCTTCAGCTAGGACAGGTGTGAAAAGTGACTTAGGGAGCAGTTAACAGGACTGCAGAAGACCCAGCTCCACAATGTGACCTATACTTCCTTCCTCTACACCAGTGGAATGCAGCAGTGAGCTGTTCACAGAGGAATCTGGGTATCTGAGCAGCCCTGAGTACCCCCAGCCCTATCCTGAAGATCTCCGGTGTAACTACAGCATCCGTCTGCAAAAAGGCCTGTCTATCATCCTCAAGTTCTTGGAGCCCTTTGAGATTGATGAACACCAGCAAGTACACTGTCCCTATGACCAGCTCAAGGTACTGGAGATTAGCAAACTCTGCTTTCAACCCTGTGGCCAGAACTGAGCAGGAATTGGGGGAACACCAGTATTTGGGTGAGAAACAGGAGATCAGTACAAGGAGAATGTCCCAGCAGGAAGGACTGACCTCTTCCCTTGTCCCTCCCTCAGTGTGCTTAATCACCATTGTCCTGAGGTCAGAGGCTCTGGCTCACAGGTCCCTGAGAATGGAGCCAAAAATACCAGCCTTCTTCCAGTTTTATCTCCCTTTTGGGATTTGAAGGGGTTGTAAGCTCTAGGTCAGCTCTTTGTTTTGATCTGTCAGTGCATCAGCAAAGATGGGTCAGACAGACAGCCCTACTCATCGTGGCAGGCTTGGTCTGGATTGAAATTGGGATACTGGCACAGAGAGGCATGTGTGTTTCTGTCCCTGTCATCCACGTTTCCCTCATCAGATCCAAGCACGAGGGAGTGAGATTGGTGAATTCTGTGGCAAGGAGTCGCCTGGCAGCATTGAAACCAACAGCAATGAGGTGGACATACTCTTCCTTACCGATGAGTCGGGGTTCAGCCGTGGCTGGAAGATCCACTACACCTCAGAGAGTGAGATATTTCTTCCCCAGAGGCTACTACAGCCTACCTACATGGTTTGCTAATACCAACTTACTTTGTTCCATTCTCTAACAGAAATACGGTGCCCACAGCCTGTCCCACGGGATCAGTTTACCATCATCAGAGACCTGCAGCCTGTCTACCAATTTCAGGACTATTTCACTGTCAGCTGCAAGACTGGGTACAACCTGATGGAGGTGAGATTCTTCTTCACTCCCTGCAGCCATAGCCTAGCTTGTCTTTAGTTTGCTTAAGTCTTTGACTTTCTTTGGAGATTTCACTCCTGGCAACCTCTTGCGATTTCTATTTCTTCCTTGCTTCAGTTGGCTTTGTTCCAGTGTTTTCTTCTTTTGTAGCTCCCTTTCTTTATGCAGTTGTGGTTTCACAAAGGCCTGGTAGAAAATGAGAGAGAAAGATCCCAGGAAACACTGGTAAACAAGAATATCTCTTTGGAAGGATACAAAATCTTGAAAACTTAAAGCAGAAGATGTTATCTGCTTCCCTTGCCATCCTATTGCCAGAACTGTGTAGTGCCCGAGACTTGCCACAGTATTATGATTGGTGGCTGCTGATATCTTGGCCTGCTATGGAGAATTTGTAACCTCTGGCAAACATATGAGAGAAAGGCATCAAATAGAGAGGACAGCAACTGGAACAGACTGTGGAGGGTTAACTACTGGACAGCAGTGAAAAGATGGGCAGCTAGAATATTATTTTAACCTGGGGAAGGGAATGGAGGGCTCTGTAAAACCAGCAGTGCTGTTTTTCTCTCTCATGCAGGGCAACCAAAAGCTGCTGTCCTTCACGGCTGTCTGCCAGGCTGATGGGACATGGCATCAATCCATGCCCTGCTGTGAAAGTGAGTGATCTGAAAACAGGGATTATGCCCCCTGCTGTGGCTTTCCCCTCAGAGAACAAGGGGGATTCAGCCTCTGTGACTCAATTTTTCTCTGGACACAGACTTACGGACATGCTGGTTGGAAGGACCAGTGGAGATCCACAGCTGACTTTCATTACATTTTTCCTCTTAAAAAATACTAAATGTTTTTTTTGTCACTTACCGAAATTATCACTAAAAAGTTATCACTCAAAGCAAAAGATACCTGTGTGGGTTCCATTTTATAACAACCTATCTGCTCACTGTACTAACTGTTCCAGTCCATCCTTCATGTCATGGCCACAATCCAAGTGGAGCCTAAACCTGCAAGGAGGAAGGCTGTCTCTGATTCACTTTTTTTGTTCTTTTTTCTTTTTTCTTTTTTCTTTTTTCCTCTTTCTTTTTTCCTTTTTCTTTTTTCTTTCTTCTTTTTTCTTTTTTCTTTTTTCTTTTTTCTTTTTTCTTTTTTCTTTTTTCTTTTTTCCTCTTTCTTTTTTCCTTTTTTCTTTTTTCTTTTTTCTTTTTTCTTTTTTCTTTTTTCTTTTTTCTTTTTTCTTTTTTCTTCTTTCTTTTTTCTTCTTTCTTCTTTCGTTTTTCTTCTTTCGTTTTTCTTTTTTCGTTTTTCTTTTTTCGTTTTTCTTTTTTCTTCTTTTTCCTTTTTTTTTTTTTTTTTGTAGTTGTGAACTGTGGCAACCCTTCAAACCTGACCAATGGGGCATTCAGCTATGCTAACAAATCTGCAAACAACAACTTCCAGTCAGTGATCACATACCGATGCAATGAGCCATTTTATCACATTGTCACTGGAGCAGGCGGTGGTGAGTCCCAATCCCACACAGACATTGAAATGCATGCATGAAAAGCCCTCTCAGATTTCCAACTAGGAATGTCTCTGCTCCCCAGGTTTCGGGCTCATGCTTTCCTCCTGGGGAAGGCTCTCCAATCTTTCCTTAGTTCTGCAGCAGAGCTTCTGAGGCTTGTTGTCTCAGCCTATTCCCACTCTGCTTCATTCCCAGAGTCCATCAGGTCCTTCCTCCACACTCTTCCTTAGCTTTTTCAGAGGGTCTTACTCTCTCATCTCTCACAATTTGTTCTTCTCTAGTGGATTTCGTTCTTTCACTGAAATTTGAGACATGCTGTCTGGGAATCACCAAAATTCTGAAACATCCTGTGCAACATCACACATGTTGCCACGGATGCAAATAAATAAACTCACACTCCAATATAATGCTGCTTACCTCCTTGGAATATTGTCCAGCAGAAAATATCTAAGGACTAAATAACATACACACAGAAAAAACTATTTTTATGTAGCAGAGCAGAAAAATAGAAGCAACATTCAAAACCATTCACCTGTCTTCTTTTGCACATGAGACTTGATTTGGTATCACAGGAGCTTTGGTTACAAGAACACTGTAATAAGTTCATGATCTCCTTGCCTTGGCTGCTCTCCTTTGCTTAGCTGCAAAAAAAAAATTAAAATAGTTTTAGTCACTAGCACAGACTTTCCAAGAAAAGCAAGAATCTTGGAGGTAGTGGAGCTTGTGCTGAGAGGTGATGTGAAGTTAGCTGACCTGCAATATAGCCTCAGGAATAGATGCTGAACATGTACAGTAACTGACTCATCTTTTTGGTTTTTTCTAGAACAAAACACCTTGTCCTACTTTTTGCAAACTACAGACTGGAAACTTGAATATAAAATCCATGTCTTTTCTTATTCTCTACTTCTTTGGGTGAAGTAAGGTCAAACTGGTCTATAAGCACATGGACTGATCAGCCACAGATATCTCTTCAGGTTTTTCTTCTCCAGAGGCAGTGCCTGAACTTTCCTTGTCACCTGGAAATGAGGTGCTTCGAGATTTAATACTATCACAGATGGAGACATTCCATATTGTGCCACAGGCAGCTTTTCCTGCAAAAGGGTGCCTTTGGGGCGGAAGGGATGAGTGCAGCATGTGGGACACCTTGGAGAGAGGAACCCTTTGACAGTATTCTTCTCTATTTTTCTCTTCCTCTTTCCCTTCTGCCCACCCACTGCCTGCAGGCCTGGGTCTCATTAACTTCCATCTCATCTTGCAGACATATTCACCTGCTCTGCTGAGGGAACCTGGGTGGATCGAGATGGCCAGGTGAGGATTCCTGCCTGTTTGCCAGGTCAGTAAAAAACCTCTGACTTTGTCTAGTGTTTATCAGCTCATGATACAGCCAGTACAATTACAGTCAGTACAATTCCAGGACAAAATGCAGGGAGGAGAGTGAGGATAATGGTGTCAGTGAGGCAGGAAAGGGGAGTCTATCAGGGAAGGAAAGAATAAGGTGAAATCAAACAGTGATGGTGTAGGAAGGAGGGAGACAGACCAGGGCAGCAGAGGGTGTAATGATCTCCTTGTATTTCTCTGCAGTGTGTGGGAAGCCAGCCCATCCCATTACTGAAGTTCAGCGGATCTTGGGTGGCAAGTCAGCAAGGAGAGGGAATTTCCCTTGGCAGGCTCTGACTGACATCCATGGACGAGGGGGTGGTGCACTTCTGGGTGATCGCTGGATCCTGACTGCTGCCCACACCATCCTTCCCAAAGAGTCAGGGGACAATGTAAACCTGGACAAGATAGCAGAAGATGCTAATATTTTCCTTGGCCACACCAACGTAGAAGAGCTCTACAAGATGGGTAACCACCCTGTACGTAGAATTTTTATCCATCCAGATTACAACCCTGGAGATTACTACAACTTTAATGGGGACATAGCCTTGCTGGAGCTGAAATACCCAGTAACCCTGGGACCTACAGTACTGCCCATCTGTCTCCCAGATACTACCAACACCACGTTCTACAAGGATGGACGCATAGGCTATGTGAGCGGCTTTGGTGTGGAAAAAAACCACGTTTCAAATGACTTGAAGTATGTGAGCCTACCAGCAGTTGCTGATGAGAAGTGTCAGAGTTGGCTGGATAGTGCAAAAGGGGATGATCCTATAGTTTTCTCTGAGAACATGTTCTGTGCTGGCTTCCTCACAGTCAAACAGGATGCCTGCCAGGGGGATAGTGGGAGCGTCTTCACAGTGTTAGACACACAAAGTGGTCACTGGGTGGCTACTGGTATTGTTTCTTGGGGTATCGGCTGTGCTCAAGGTTACGGCTTCTATACCAAGATCCTCAGCTATTTGGACTGGATCAAAGGAGTAATAGGGGAGGATAGGTTCTAACTGTTGCTGTCCTAGCTGAGGAATCAGCAATAAAGTAAAATTCCAGATACAGTAAATCATATCTAAAGCTTTCGATGCTGTCCCAAAGGTTCTTCAAAATGCAGATCATGTAACTTTCATCATGAGCACTTCTGAAAGCCACCAAGTTGTTTGAAGAATTCTGGGTGGTACCATCAAAACTTACCAAAGCTGGTGTACCATTGGCAGCTTACGGGATACTTTTGTGGGCATTCTGGTTCTTCCAGATCTTATTGTTGGATGAAGCCGGAATAGTATCAGGAAATCGCATGACAGCAAATATCTTATTATTCGAAGTGCTGATGGTCTCATCAAAATGCTGCAGTTTACTTTTGTATTTTATGGTGCAGGAAGCTTGCGGGGCAGCAGACTTTCTTGAAGGATCTGGCACTTTGTGCTGAGTACAGTGTGCATGTGCCCATTGGCATCAATGAAATTCTATGAATATTAAAATAATTTCTGAAGAAAATAGGTGTGGTTTTCTGTGTTGGTTTTTTTGGGGTTGTTTGTGGTTTTTTAACAACTACTAAATGCTCTCCATCACTGAAAGCAACTTAAAGACTTTGTAGGAGGAGTGCTTTACCTACTAATAAAGTGTTGCCGGTTTTGCAGTGGCATGTGGCAGTCACTCACCTGTCACAAATCTACTGTTAGATTACCCAGCCTGAAACTCAAGGTGGCTTCAAGGGAGGCAAAATAAGTTGACTGTGTGATGCCACATTGAAAAGACAGAGAAGGCAACAACCAGCTTTACTGATCAGAATTTGAGGATGGATTTTTTTTTCATAATATATGCAATAAAGCTCTGACTGCAGGATAGCAGTTCTAAAATGATGCTTAGAGAGAAGATCCCCCATTTGTATTGTGGGTATTCTCTGGAGTTGTCTCTTGACTAGCTTTGCTACTGCAGAACAGCCTAACTTTCTCTTGTGGTTTACTGAGAGAAGTGAATTCTGCAAGAGCTTGACAGGAGAATTCTCAGAGTAAGGTCATACTTGCTTTCTTGCACTGTTTGATGTGGGATGTAGCTCCAGATCTCAGGTGTCAGTATCTCTCATTTGCTTTTGAGATAATATACCCTGGGGAGTGGTGTGTTTGATTGGACATCTGATGTAAGTTCATTCATGATCTCCAAGGGTCAAAATTCTGTTGATTTATCCCATTTGTGTAGTGTAGAGTCCTGAAATGAGTAATTGTCTCAAAACAGCCACCTTGACAAAGAGGACATTGTGCTTTGTATTTGTGTGGGTGGAGTCCTCATTCAATAGCCATCTGGACACTGTTCTCTGTATCTGCACAAGTGAGTTCCCTCATTCGATAGCCACCTTGAACAGAACACTGTCCTTATTCTACAAGGACCAGTGAGGGGCAAGCAGAATGCTGTGGAGGCAGAGCACTGTCTTGCAGAAGACCCATGTTCCTGGGTAAGGCAATTGAATAGAAATCATATGTGAAAATAAAGGTCATTGCTCAGTCAGCCCCATCGAACAGTATCAAGCAACCACCACAACCACCATTCCCCACGGACTAATTTCCAGAACATTCCAAAACTCTGCACTGAGTCTGCATCAAGCAGGCCGAGCCTCACCCAGGGAGGTAGGGCCAGGTATCATAAAAGAAGCAGACTCAGAGCACTGGGTTTGTGCACCCACAACCCAAGGACCCCAGCTTCATGCTGAGGCAGTCACTGGATCAAAGGGTGGTAATACCTTTTTTCATGACCTTAGAATCATAGAATCATAGAATTAGCCGGGTTGGAAGGGACCTCAGAGATCATCAAGTCCAACCCTTGATCCCCTACCGCTGCGGTTACCAGACCATGGCACTGAGTGCCACATCCAGTCTCTTTTTAAATGTCTCCAGGGACGGAGAATCCACCACCTCGCCGGGCAGCCCATTCCAATGCCTGATCACCCTCTCCGTAAAGAAATTCTTTCTAATATCTAACCTAAACCTCCCCTGGCACAACTTAAGACTGTGTCCTCTTGTCTTGTTGAAAGTCGTCTGGGAAAAGAGACCAACTCCCCCCCAGCTACACCCTCCTTTCAGGGAGTTGTAGAGAGTGATGAGGTCTCCCCCGAGCCTCCTCTTCTTCAGGCTGAACAGCCCCAGCTCTCTCAGCCTCTCCTCATAGGATCTGTGCTCGAGTCCCTTCACCAGCCTGGTTGCCCTCCTTTGGACCTGCTCCAGCACCTCAATATCCTCCCTTAACTGCGGGGCCCAGAACTGGACCTTCGTATCTCTCTCTCTGTCTCATATGGCACTTGTCCCAGGGCTGACCCACACCCTGGCAAAAAGCCCAATTGGAAATCTTCTGATTGTAATTTGCATCTATTATCTCTTGTCCTGTAGCTGTTCACTTTTCTGAAGTCTTCCTCTGTGTATTCTCTAGACCTCCTCTGGGTACCTGAATACAGGAGTTACAGCCTCCTCTTACCTTCCTCCTTTTCAGGCTAAACAAACTCATCTTCCCCCATCGTCTTCATATTCCACCTGCACCAGTCCCCTGACCATCTTAGTGGATCTGTGGGTGACACAGGACTTTTTGGAGCAGAAGACAACCTAATGCATCTCAAGTAAGTCAAGCCACTTTTATTTCTTATCTAACACAATAAAGTTTAAAAAATAAAGTTGCGAGGATAGGTTAGCAAAAGCATTTTGAAGATGTCCCTTCTGCTCAGCTTGACTCAGAAGTCCGAAGTCCTCATTGATGGTAATGGTTCATCAATGAGATGCAGCAATCTCGGAAGAACTTCATAAATACTCTTAAGGTAGAGAGGTGAAGTAGCACAAATATCCAGCTTGACAAAAGCTGTCGGCGTAGTGCGTCAGAAAGGGACCAGACACCTTCCCTAGGGAGTTTCAAGGAGAACTGGGTCTAAACTGAGAAGAAAGGCAATACACACACAATAGGACATTGAACAAAAGGCAATTTGGACATTGTTTAATATCGTTAGATATTCTGCACAGTACAGGAAATACATACATCAGAAACCAGGCTCTGAACCTACTCCAGGAACCAACAATCACTCTCTCCTAACTTCATAGAAACCTCTCTGTAGGGTGGGGCATGTCTTGGTCCTCTCCAAGTGGGAAAAAAAACGAGATAGAAATAAAAGAGTGAAAGCAGAAGGAGCCTCTTTACCCAGAATAGCATCATCCTCTTATGCATCTGTGAGTGAAAGAATAAAGAGAAATTCTCTTCCCAGCCTCTCCACTCAGCACAGATACAAGTAGGCCCATTATACACACACAGTGAACAGGATCACAGCCAGCCTGAACACATAACCACCATATTTAGAAAGGGTGACGGTGTTGAAAGGAGCAAGAGCTAATCCTGCCAAGATTCTGCATCCTCATGCTTGCTCATAGTCTCTGTAATCCAGTCCAGATAATGCACTACCTTGGTGTAAAGACCAAAGGTACCACATCTTGGTCCCCAGGAGATGAGCCCAGCCACATAGTACCGTCTGTCATCAAGAGGATCTTGGATAGCATAAGCTCCACCACTATCCCCCTTACAGCTGTCCTTGCCACCACCAGCACAGATCATATTGTCAGTGAACTGGTAAGCACTGGAGTTAGCAGAGCCCTCTGGTTTCACAGATCGACACTTATCCATGTCCACCACGGGAATCTGGGCCTTCCAAAGATAAATAGGCAGTCTTCCTTTCTCTCTCTGGCCCCAGCCAGCAATGTAGCCCAGAATCCCTTCTTGCAGCTCATACTCAGGTGATTTACCAGGCAGACAGAGAGGAGAGATATTTGGGCCCATCTTCACAGGGTCCTTCAGTTTCAGTAGTGCAATATCATGATCAAAATTAGTCCTGGTTTCTAGGGGCTCCTTCTTCCAACCAGGGTGGATGAATGAAGCCTCTGCAATCAGCTGCTTGCCCTCCTTATACAGAGATTCTCTACCAACATTGATTACACCAGCATACATGTTGGGCTTGTCATATCCCTCCAGCACATGAGCCACAGTCATTACCCATCTTTCAGCGATGAGTACGCCACCTCCTCTTGGGTAATCAAAATACACTTGCCAGGGAAAGTTGCCCTTTTCTGCAAGGGTGCCTCCAAAAATCTTTCCTTTCTCTTGGATGGGATTACTAGGCACCCCACAGACTAGAAAGAAAAGAAAAGAGATGGGTGAATTAGCAGTTACAAATAGGGATTTCTTTGGTACTGCTAAAAAGCCCATGGTTCTCTCCTTCCTATGTCCTCTAAATAATTTTTTATTTGGAGTAACCAATGTTTTTATTCTATGTCATAGAGTTTGCTAGTACTTACAGAAAAAAAGGTCAAGAAAATTCAAGCAAAACTACTATCACCATTCAATTTAGGCTGACAAGACTCATTCTCAAATTTTTGTTCTGCAAAGTAGAACATTCACAACTTTTTTCACCTCGCCAGTGTTGGCTATGACAAAGCTCATAATTTAATTCCATCCTAATTAGCATTTCCCCTCTGCTGAATTACATCCTGTAAATTAAGGGATTGTCTTTGAAAAAGTATTTGCTTAAATTCTTACACGCTTTTAAAAATGTGTGTGTGTGTGGGTACACCAGATAGCCCCAGGTTAAGACTTGAGATTTGTCACTGATGTTTTACCATTTTCCTCCGCATTCTTCTTGTATGTTAGCAGTGGGTTAATGGAGATTTTACCTGAGGGTCCTACGGATGCAGAGATGCTCTGTGCTCTTTGACTAGAATGTTCTATAAGGTTTAGCAGAATGTGAGCACTAAGCACATAAATAAGGCTGATCATGCAGACATAGATAGGAAATTGATTTCTTACTATATTGTCTTGTTTAATTTAAACTTACTCATATAGTTAGAGATTAAGGAACTATAGCCAGTAGGCAGCTTCCAATTTAATTGAGTTACAGTTTGTTAAAGAATTTAACATAATCATACAAAGATTTAGGCTGGAAGATACCTCTCAGTGTCTCTAGTACAAGATGTTCACCCCTAACTGCCCTTCATCCTGCCCTCCTAACTCCAAAGTGAGGTTGCTCAGGGACCTCGCCAGGTGACTTCTGATCATCTCCAAGGGTGGTGATTATTCAGCCTGTCTGGGCAACAATTCCAGTACTCTAAAGACTATTTTTCCTTAAATATAGTCACACTTTCCCTTGTTCCATAATGTGCCCGTTGCCTGCCATTGTCTTTTATTGTTGTGACCCACTCAGAAGAGTCTGTCTTCATATTCTTTGAAATTTCTTCTTGGGTAGTAAATAACCCTGAGATGGTTCAATCATCTTCAGATGGATCTTTCACTTTACCAATGAGCATTTGGTGGTTTGGAGTTGTGAAGATGCATCATATACAACTAGTCCAAGGCATGCTGCCACTTCTAAGGGGGTAAACTGAACAGTATGCAGAATACATTGGGTTTAAATTTCTCTTTGTCAGCTGGAAGTTCAGGCTCAACCATAACTACCAGCAGTGAGGAGCAGGAGTAGTACAGTACTCAGGCACTTCTCTCCTCAATGTCTCCAAAGTACACAGTGAGGATGAGAAGGTCCTCTGAGAAAAGGGACACTGCTTGAGCTTTCAGACACAGTAAGTGTAGCTGAATACTGAAGGACACATCAAACCTTAATGGTTTAGGCTATGACTTCAAGCATGAGTAGTGAAAACCCTTTCACTATAGTACTACATCTGTAGTGCCAAGTGGACAGATGGACACTACCCCTGGGAGGGGGTTGAAGAGAAGCTCCAGCTCTCAGTGTAGTCTGGGAGTTACCAAAGAAAGGTCCAGCACTGTGGGACATGTCTCTTGAGCTGACAGGCTCTTTCCCTCCTGCAAAGCAGATGAGAGATCTAAAGCACTGAACCACTTGATAATGTGAACATTTGAAAGTCAGGAAACTGATGCAGAAACAGACATCGATATTCAAGGAGGTCCTGTTATACCAGATGTCCTATTATGTCGTTCACTTATGTTTCCATTTTCTTTGTGCTGCCTCATCTGAACTTTCTTTGAGGCCAACAGCTCTCAGAAATACCCTGTCCAATGTGATTCAAACAACATAGAAAGGATCACCTATACTTTCAGATAACTGATTTAAAACAGAGACATGAAAGAACTTGTGGTACGTAAAAACAGTTTTTGGTAGTACCTGGGACACATTTTGGTAGCTTTGTTCCCATCTCTTCATTGAGCCATTCTCCACTGGCTGAGCAGTGATACACCACTTGGAAAACAGAAGAATAGAGTGCCACAAGGATACAGTCAAGGCAAAGAGAGGGTGAGCAGCATTACTGTATATGATAATGCATACATTCTCATTTCTAAAGCAAAAACAGCTTGGTAAACGTTGCTGAGATCTCCCAGGAAGTACACAACCCCACCAGGGTGCTTATGCTCCTATTTTGGAGGGACCCCATCTAATAGATTTCTTGGATCCTTTATTTCTCCACCTGAAACTTGTGGCAGTTGAGACAAAAATCTCCATGGTTCACACACCAGGCAAATGGGGGGAGGACTTCCTAATGCTTTTAAGGTCAACAGCCCAAGGACAGACATTACAGTGTATCAAACACAAAAGCAACACAAAACTACTGCCTCCAGTCTCACATCCATAAGAACTTTTTACCAATCTTGACCTGGTGTGATGTAATCCCAGCCCTACTTAGGCCTTTGATCAAAGAAGTAAATTTCTGTAGCAGAAGCAATGCTTACCATCCCTTTTGTTTTTTAGGGCATAGTAGGGTGCATCACACTGGTACCGGAAAGCAGCTTTGTACAGAGGCTCATGATGTTCAGAGACATATATGGCTTGGGCATTGTCAATAGGAATGGGATCACCACAGTTCACAGCTGTAGAGAAGAAACAAAAATGGCCAAATATTATCAGTCACCCTCACCCAACAATGTATTATACAGAACCACCCAGGCTCTCTGGTCCCTGTCATCAGCACTCCCTTCCTCTGCCCCTTCAGCATGCTCACATTCCAGTCCTTTAGCATCCTCCTAATCTGGAGATACAGTAGATCTAAAACTAAAAGACTCCAGTGTGCTTTGCACAATACAGAGACCAGACACTTACGAACACATCTGAAATTGGAGTTGCTCCATTCACCGTTGTCCTGACAGCTGGAGTGAAAACTGAAAATGCTGTCTCGTTGCTAGGGAAAGGAACACATGATACAGGTAAGTCACTGGACATGAAATATATCTGACACCAGCACTGCAGCAGAGGGTCCAAAAAATGCTGGAGTGGCTAGAATAACCTTCCACTTACTGCAGCTGTGGTGAAAATTTTGAGGCCCCAAAGGTGCTCAGAACACCTAATGGGAAATGACAACAGGATGCTGCTGAGAGGACCAGAGAGGATATATGCTTTTTTATGTAACTTACCCTGACAATTTCATAGCCTTCCACACAGGTCACCTTTACATTGTCTTGGAAGATATACCTGTCCTTCTTTGGGTCAAGAACAGAGTTGGGGATGACACTTGGAGGACAGGTAACAGCTTTGAAGACATAGGCAAAAATCAGTGATTAACTGGTTCAAGATCTATTCTCCTTCCAGCTCCCAGCTTTTCTCCCCAGTGATTATTCTCCCTAGCAAACAGGCATCCTCTGTCTACTCAATACCAGAAGCTGTCAACATGTTAACATGCTGCTGTGCCATGAATCTGACCTGGGACAAGCTCTCTTCCTAACTCAGCAGCAGAGCAAATGCTTTCCCAAGTGTGTACTCACGATCCCCATAGTAGCGTATTTTCCAGCCTTTGTGCTGTACTTCATGGTCTGTCTGGAAAATTATGTCAAGAACATTGTTCTTAGTTTTGATGTCAGAAGGACCTGGGAATTTGCTGCCACAATAGGGACCAAAATGCTGCTTTCCAGAGATAATCTGGGAAAATAACAAACAAGAAGATATGAGAAACACCAAATGTATTCAGAGAGAGAGATTCCCAAGAATTTCAAAAGGCAACGCAGTTGAAAATAAAGTTAAGCAGTCAGAGGGTATTCCAAATATGAGGAAATTGAGGGGACATCCAGAGCATCCTGACTCCCTCCCCAAGCCCCACACCTACTGTTAAGCTGTCATAGCAAGTCCCTTCTGAGTTGGCTGGTTCCACATCGAAATCCCCACTGCGTATGGTCAAAGCCACAAAATAGCCTGGCCTCAGAACCACTCGGTATTCACAGTGTGAGTTCTCTGGGTACTGGTTGGGATAATTGGGACTGGTAAGCTCCCCTGATGGCTCAGTGAAAACATTTCCACTACAGTTCACTAGGATTAAGTAAAGAACACAGGTAAGATTCAGAAAGGAATGGCCCAAAACTGACAGATGACTTTCCCCCTTCTACTACATCTTCAGTTTCCTCAGTCATCTCCATTAACCATGTCACAACATTGCATCACTTCAAGAAACTGAAACTAGGCCCACTCTCTAATCCAATTAGCCAGGGACTTTAACTTCTAGTGGCCTAAGCCACCGTGCACTCTTACCCATCCTTTGGGCAATTTCCTGGTATCCTCAGTAGTAGGGGACAGCTTCAGCACATCTTTAATTTTGCTCAGTTTATCTTAATGTCTCTTAGTGTCCTCTCTTTCTCCACCCATCTTTCTTTTTACTTTCCACCTGCAATTTATAAGTCCCCTTCCTTTGTGCTTAGGTCTTCAAATTATGCCCCTTTCAAAATGCACCATTTATGACTTTCCAATGTTTTTATTTGAGCCAAGCAGCCCCTCAGCCATTTTTGTGTCTTCATTGAACTGCACTGTTTTGTCAGAGATTAAAAGATTCACAGAGAGCCATATGCTAAGGACACTCCATCAGTCTTTAGAGAATATCATTTAATGGTGTCCTAATTCTGTTGACACAAAAAAGAAGAATGTTGAGAATGCATTACTAGATATTCCCAAAATCACAGTCTACTGCCTGTTCAGATTTGTAGTAGGACGTTCTTTTCTACAAAATATAACCTGTCACAACTGGTTAAGAAGGCTGATAGAGAATGTCTTCCATGTACAATACTTCACTTGACCACAGCTCATGTAGATCTCTTACCTCTGCATGTTTTCTTATCCTCATGGAGGAAATAATTTGGTGGACATGTACAGAAGTAACCTCCAATATAATTATTACAGTAATGACTGCAAGGTTCCTCCACAAAATCTGTGCACTCATCCACATCTGCAAATGGGAAAACATCAATCAGCCAAGAGTGGCTGATGGGCCAAGAGAAAGGGCTCTAAGGCCAGGAGGAAGATGAAAAAGGGAAGAAAATACTTACTGCTGGACAACAAGGAGAGGGTATTTCTAAGATAGCATTTATACTGGCCATTCTGGAAATCAGTCCTGTCTGCTGGGATCTCTTTTAAATGAGGCATTCTTGTACCAAAAGCCCTTCTGTCAGCTTCTCCCCTCCCCCCCACCCAGCCAGGACACTACAGAGATTCAGAGGAGGCTATTTTAACCTTACCCACTGCAACGTAGTAGGCCGCAAATCCAGTGAAACGCTCCTCATTGGAAAAGTCTGACTGGAAGCTCAAAGTGAGGCTGTTATAAGGAACATGAAATTCCTCTATAATGGAGGAGCCAGAGGTGCGAGGTTCCTTCCGCCCACAAAGTGTGCCTACAACATGGCCATCTGACAGAATCTGTAGGAGAATGCAGAGAGAATGCAGATCTCATCTCATTACTGGAATATGTATCGCTACCAACACTTGAGTCTTTCAGCTCACAGGTGGATAACCAAAGGCTCCTAATTTGCAAGCATTTCTCATGACATTCTGGTAAATCTCTCAGGACACAGCTACACCACACAGCTGGCAGGAGAGACCAAGGCTGCCGTGTGATCCACAACACTGGCCAAGGGTAGAAGACAGCCAGCCAAGCTACAGCTGAATAGAGACCCTAGACAATCATGAGATTTGTCAGATGCTTGAGGATTTTCCCAGATGTGAAATGCACATCTTCATTTCTCAGGTTCAAATTAATCCAGGAAGTTCTCTGTTAACATTCTTTTGTCAGGACTTCTTATACAAAAAATGAACAGTGTGGTTCAAAATGGCAAAACCAGTCACTGATGGTCTGTGGAGCAGGTTAATCAGTTTCTTGCAAGAGACCACATATTATTACATCTCCCAGCAGAGCAAATACATCCTACTGTCCCAACTGGGTCCTTCTCCAAGGTGTTCTTCTGATGCTGCACCTGAACCGATTGCCCCTTTTCATACATAGCATCATACAGCTTTCATATTTCATACATAGCAGCATTCTACATCCTATTGTAGAATAGGATGGTGTTGTTTCTATCTGTTAGTGTGGAAATGTTTGATGTTTTGCGGGTCTCTAAGTTTTAAGAAAGCTGTGGTGTATAAGCCGTCAACAATTGTGGTGCAATGGACCACAACACTTTATCCAGGTGCCCCCTATCCACACAAAAATCTCTTGGTTGTTTTTAACCTCAATCATTTCCAATCAATTTATGATTGCATTAAATAGTTTATGTCCACTCATGGATTAGTTCTGAATATTTTCAGGGACAGAAAATCGATGTCTTAAGAACATGGTCTTTTTATGGCTATAGTTCACTGGCTAAGACTATGCCTTGCAATACAGAGGTGTCAGTGATGGCTAAGAAGGCTTTTCCTGTGAATGGGGATGTTGGCAGACAGCGTTCATAGGATTATGATACAAACTCAAATTAATTTAGTGACTGCAGATAGCCAGTGATGCTTCTTTGCGCTCAGAACAGGAAGGATGTGCCTATCTCCTCTTCCAGCCCTGAGCTTTCTACACAGCTTTTTCTTCTGTGTGCTAACCTGCCTTCTTGTATTTTTCTCTCTTGAGGATGGGGACAGTACCTTCACAGAGTCATATTCGCAGTTCTGCGATGGTTCAAGATCCAAGTGTGTGAAATAAAGGTGAATGCCGTATCCTGCAGGGACCTGGATTTCCCAAGATTCCTGCACATCATTAGGATACACCTGAGGATAATTGGGTGAGAAGATCTCACCATACATGGAGGCTGCGTCAGCCCAGACAGGGAGACAGAAGATAAGGTACCTGAGAAAAGAAGAAGAAAGATGACATTGCAGTACTCTTCCATGTAGATGTAGGTACTCAGTCCCTAGAGAAAAGCCTAGACTTTTGGATGTACATAGCGTACAGCATAGCCCCTGGCTTTGGAGTTTTCATGACCAGTGCTGTTGCTTTGTGAGGGTTCTCTATCTCTTGTAGCTTTTCATCCAGGAGTGCAACCTCAGCTGTGCTCCCTGCTCCTCTCCAGCTCTTTAGGAGGTGGGAATGCTGCAGAAGTTGAACAGAAGGGCCTTCACTGCTATTGCCAACTTCACTGCTTTGTTCTGGAGGCTACTTGGACTACAGATAGATCAGATTTGAAAATCAGTACATACTACAGGAAAGACACCTAATTTGTAAAACAAAATTACTAATAAACCTGAGTTCCTCTTGGAGATTCAATAACTTACCACATCTGGGAAAAGCAGATCTTCTTTCTTAAAGCTTTCAGAAATTGGACTTTGGAGTTACAGTCTAGGACAAAGAAAACAGTGTGACTGATTAATGTTGGCTTTGCTTCTGTCTGTCTGCTAGGCAGGTCAAAGACCCTAAAACCCCAGATTGTGGTGATTATGTCAATGTTTTGCCTCAAAAGCAAGTTTATATTCCTGTTCCTTCCTGAATAGAGCAACCTCATGCATCAAGAAGGGATACTGACAAAATGGAAAGATGATCTGTATCTTGCTACTCACTGGTACTCACGTTCTCCCCTTACAACAATCGGTGTCTCTAAAACCTGTACTGCTCCAGAGCAATTTAAGACAGAAAGTACCTCTGCCCCAGGGTACCAAATTAATTATTCCTAGCACTTCAAAAAAATACACTAAGACCTTGTGTTTGGGGATCAGCTTGTCCTGACTGTCCTTGCTGTCAGACAGTGACACTCAGAAATATTTTCCCACTTCCAGTGCTTGCAATATTTACCTTCTCTCCCTGGGTCGTGTCTGGTTTTCTTCTCTTTCCTCTCTTCCTCTTATTTTTTTCTTCCTGTTCGCGCTCCCCTCCAAACCAGCCCAAGCCCGGGGTCGGAGGAAGGGAGCTCCAATTGGCAATATCGCAGCACCCTCTGCCTGCAGGATGCGGATTCCCAGCCTCCTCGCCGAGCCCAGAGGCTCCGCCGGCCGGCTCTCGGCAGGAAGGGGGATTTCCAGAAAGAGTTGCACAATCCTGTTGGCTCAGACCAGATATAGATCTGGGCTCTATTAGGCCCTTACGGGAAAACAGATGACTTTTGTGAAAAGGGAGGGGAAAAGAGTTTTCCGCTGCCTCTCCTCTCCCATTTTCCCCCCTCCTTTTCAAAAGTTAGGAACAAAATCCAGAGGGTGTAGAATAAGGGAGAGTCTACATAGGAAATTTTGCATGGAAAAACTGTTTGATCATCCTGTCCAGAGACCACTGTGCCAGAGTTCACTCTGTTAACACAACCTGATGGCCAAAGGGCTGCTGCTACTGCTCCTCATCTGGTGCTTCAGACCCTTTTTTAGGGGGCCAAAAGGAAAAGATCACGGCCTATTCAATCTTTTACCTCTGAGGCCACCAAAAAGAGTAAGAGTGCATTGTTATGCTAGGGTTTTTTATATCTGTAAGTAAGAATGTGACAAAGAACTCACAACTACTTCTTTATTTACCAAGTGAACTTCATGTAACAGCAGCTATTCATCAGACTTATCACTGAAGCAAGTTAGATCTAAGACCCTTACAGAAGGGAGTTTCAAGACTTATTCCAGGTAGGATCTTTAATCCAGCCAGTGCCCTCAAGCCAAGACCAAAGTATCACTGTACAAGATAAAAGACCTGTTACTAATACTCTAGAAACCCCCTTCTCCTCACAAACCAGCAACACTGGGACCAGACTATAAATGAAAATGTAAATCTCCAGTAGAACATCTACCCTTGACAATCAGCACAGCATGCTCCAAAGCTTATTTTGGCCAGGAAAAAAATTATTCGAGTTTTGACAGGCCATAGGCAAAGTATGTCAGCAAGCTCATCTGAAAGACTCCTTTATTGTCAAGGAGAGAAACACCTACAGATGAATCATAACCGACTTCATTGTAATCAGGATAAAGGCTTTACTTGAAGAACATGCCTAGTCTATTTCTTTGTCAAATTGAGAACGGAGAGAGGAAGAAAACAGCATGTCATGTCACTTCTGATGTCTCTTGGGAGCGCTGCTTGATGTTTCTAACTGGCATTTTAAGAACCAGGAAAACAGTGATGAAAGATAGACAACAAATCACAGAGAGATGCTTTCTCCTCCAAAACGGGCAAAGTTAAAACCCTGCCAGTGACTCTTGAAGTTACAGTCATATTTTAAAATGGACATGGCAAAAGTAAAATAAGTGTGCGTTGATACATTATGCATGTCGTTTCATTGCAAGGGAATTGTGTATTTTCACATAAACCTGACTCAACTTGTCTGTAACTGTGGCATATTAGGACGTGTGAATACTAACAATTCTTTATAAAACATACACCTATTAATTAAGAAAAAGGATTGCTGAAATTAGTAGCTGCAATTTATAAGGGCATATATATCTGCATAATGCTATTAATGCAGAAAACCAAAGATACTGATGTATATATTAACAATGAATACACATACAGAATTTGATTGCATTTGCTTAGTTCTCTTTTGTTTTAAAATTCATAAGATGAAACAGCTAAGTAATATATTTTATAATTCACTGAAACTATGCCAGAAATAATATTAAAGTAATAATTTAAAGGAGGCAAAATCATGCCATTAGGGTTTATAAATTGTGATATTAATGTTGCCAATGCCATATAAACCTGCTCAGAGACACACATGTTCTCTTAAATTCCTAAATTACATGACCACATACTACTTCTCCCAAACTACAGATGACAAACTTTTTCTGAAGATGACTCAGAGCTGTGTAGCTGTAACCTTTCTGCCTGGTGTTATGAAGATCAATAGTATTCTGGTTTACAAAATCTTACCCTCTAAAACAGGCTTGACTAGCTTGTTCTTCCCCCAGAAAGCTGGAAGGAAATACACATTTCCCAATTTCTTAAGAAAAGGCACACTTTCCCATCTGGAAACAGTGAGTCAGCGAAAAAAACACAGCGAGTAAGTATTAAAAGATAAAACATAAAATTAACTGGTGAAATCCATCAGCAGGGAATCAAACATATTTAAGTAGCAAGTAAAATAACCTTGACCAAGGACCAAGGCAGCAATTTGCCCTTTTCCCATTGTGCCAATAAGAAGTCAGTGGGTTTCTTGCACGTTGCACTTCTCCATCTTGGTCTTGTGACCCAAGTTAGTTTCACTGCCAGTGATTAAATTCAGAGCCTTGAGTAAGCCACAGGAAAACCTGCCTGTCTTCTGGCTGAGACCTGTTGGGTATAATCCACTGGTTTCTGCCCCTGCATACCGTATCAGGGAGGTTTTTGCTGAAGTCAGTTCACCTCTTTTACTCTCTCCAGCCCTGAAAGCTCCCACAACCTCCCACTAAAACCTGGGAGCATTCTGCTCTGTGCCCTGTACCACCTTGAGATGCCTGCTGCCTTCAGGGCTCGCTTTTCCTACACTTCTGGAGCTTCCAGCACCCGTGACTGTTGAGCACAGACGATGCCTGCAGAGGTGATGCACCAAAAGAGAAAACCTCTTTTAAGTCTGCTTTACACCTTTTCCCCGGGTGTGAGAGTGGCTCTGAGATACCCCACAAGGGGATACCCGGCTCTGCCGTGACCTTCCAAAGGATGTACACCCTCGCTGCCCACATGGCTCCCCCGGCAGAGAACCAGCAGCTGAAGAGGATCAGTTTCGAGTTCCTTGTCTTCAAATAAACCATTCCTAAATACTCGGGATAACTCTAAACCACAAAGCTGTCGACTCCATCCTGAAACAGCCGGCGGAGGTTCAGCCCAGCGCAGCCCGTCCCAGCAGAACCAAGAGGCAGCAGCAGAGGCTGGGCGGCCTGGCCGAACAGGGGAAGAATGGGAGGCCCTGAGGGGCTGTCCCGCACACCCCTCCCGGTGACAGAATGGGTGTGGGTGCGGTGGTGTGGCTGAGGCGCTGAGTTGTCAGCAATTTAGCTGACCACACCGTGCTGTGTGGTGAGGGCGGCATGCTGAAGGGATGGGATGCCACCCAGGGGGACACTGACAGGTTTGAGAAGTGGGCCCATGGCAGCTTCTCGTGAAGTTCAGTAAAGCCAAGCGCAAGGTGTTGCACATGGGCCCAGGCAATCCCAAGCACAAGTACAGGTTGGGCATAGAATGAATTGAGAACAGCCCTGAGGGGAAGGGCTTGGGGGTGATGGTCTATGAGGAGCTCAACATGAGCTGGCAATGTGTGCTTGCAACCCCCAAAAAACAACCATATCCAGTTCTTCATCCAAAGGAGTGTAGCCAGCAGGTCAAGCGAGGTGATTCTGCCCCCCTACTACCCTGTCATGAGACCCCACCTGGACTGCTGTGTCCAGCTCTGGAGCCCCCAACACAGGAAGGATGTGGAGCTCTTGGAGCGAGTCCAGAGGAGAGCCACAAAGATGATCAGAAGGCTGGTTTTCTAATTAAAACAGGCTGAGAGAGCTGGGGTTGTTCAGCCTGGAGAAGACAAGTCTCTGAGGAGATCTTCTAGCAGCCTTCCTACAGCCTACAAGACAGTGGGGGGAGAGGCTTTGCACAAGGACATGGACTTATAGGACGAGGGGTAGTGGCTTTGAACTGGAAGAGTGTAGATTTAGGTTAGACATGAGGAAGAAATTTTTCACTGTCATGGTGGTGACACACTGGAAGAGGTTGCCCAGGGAACGTGTGGCTGCCCGCTCCCTTCAAGTGTTCAAGGCCAGGTTGGATGGGCCTTTGAACACCCAGGTCTAGTGGGAGGTCTCCCTGCCCATGGCAGTCGGGATAGAACTAAATGGTCTTTAAGGTCCCTTCCAACTCCAACCATTCTGTGATTCTATGATTCCATAGTGTGCTGGGTACACTGCTTCTGAGCTCACCCACCAGAACCAGGGGACATGAACTGCAACACCCTGATTGTGTGGAGGGATGCTGGGGAATGGAGCCAGTGATGTCTGAAAAACAGGCTCTGACATCACATTTATTTGTGCAGTAATTTTCCCACCAATACCTTTCCCTCCCCATCTCAAATGCCTACCAAGTCACAGTTTCTCTGACGCTCTCCAGTTTGTTATTCATATGTTATTCATGTTTTTCTCTGCTGCCTCCAGGGCCTCCTATTCATCCTTATAGTGTAAACTTACTTTCATGTGTTCCCTGGCCTGTTATTCCAAGCACTCACCCTTCTCCCTCCACATTCCATCTCTTGCTAGTGGTTATTTTCCTCTCCATCCTCTCTCTGCTCTTCCCTTGACACAGCAATTCCGAGCTGCAAACTTCAGTTGGATTTAATTTTATTCTGACTTGCTTTTCCAGTATCTTCCTCTGCCCCATCAGTGTTTGACCTTAAACTGCAGTCCCACCTGCTCTCCAGATGGTCACCTTGCTTGTCATAGCCTGCTCCTCTCCCACAGCCGTTTTAATCAGGACAGACTCCCAATTAAAAGGAGGGCAAGGGATTCCTGTTTCAGTTTGTCAGTGCAGAAGAAATGTTTCTTAAAAGAAACTCCTCCAAGAACTCTTGAAGAACCACCTGGGGTCTTGTGCAGCTGTGTCTGTGGGAAAGCTGCATGAACCACTTGAATGCTGTCAATAAAAAAATAATTTGCAGAACCTGCTGTAGCTACCTTCCCATATTGCCCCACTGAGTTCTTGTGAATTTCAAGATTCACAGTGTTAGTTATTTAATGTCATGAAACCAGTGTAAATCATGAGGACAATAAAGAAAGGATACTAAAAAAATAGCAATAATGAAAAATAATGGTGCTCGTCATCATCTGAATCTCAAAAAAGAGCTACTATACTCTGATCTGAAGTGGCTATCTAGCATTTAATCTAAACAGATCAAATGTAGCAACATTCTAAGCAACTGAAAACAGAACCTAGAAATGGAAGCTCTTAAGCAATCTCAAGAGCAGATGTTGCTTCTGAAACATTTCTCTGACAATAGGAAGTTTCAGAATGAAATAAGTCTAAAAGTTCATATGCACTGCTGCACTATACACATCACTAACTGACCACAAACGTAATTAAATATTACAGTATGTTTTTCATTTATTCTACAAATAGTGGACATTACAAGTAAGTTACTCATTGCACAACAAGAAGTGTGTCATGGGTTTGTTTCCTGAGCTATTCCAGAAGACAAAGGTCCTACACTAGAATTTGGTCCAGCACAGCATACAACCTCTAACTCTCCCTTTTTCACAGAATCACAGAATCAGCCAGGTTGGAAAGGACCTCTGAGATCATCAAGTCCAACCTTTGACCCACTACTGCCATGGTTCCCAGACCATGGCACTGAGTGCCACGTCAGTCTCTTCTTAATAACCCCCAGGGACGGAGAATCCACCACTTCCCTGGGCAGCCCATTCCAATACCTGATCACACCCTCTGTAAAGAATTTATTCCTAATAGCCAACCTAAACCTCCCCCAGCAGAGCTTAAGGCCATGCCCTCTTGTCCTACTGACAGCAGCCTGGGAGAAGAGACCGACACCCCCCCCCTGGCTCCAGCCTCCTTTCAGGGAGTTGTAGAGAGTGATGAGGTCTCCCCTGAGCCTCCTCTTCTCCAGGCTGAACAGCCCCAGCTCCCTCAGCCCTTCCTCACAGGACTTGTGCTGGAGTCCCTTCACAGCCTCCTTGCTCTTCTCTGGACCTGCTCCAGCACCTCAATCTCCTTCCTGAACTGAGGGGCCCAGAACTGGACACAGTACTCGAGGTGTGGCCTCACCAGCGCTGAGTACAGGGGCAGAATCCCTTCCCTGGACCTGCTGGCCACGCTGTTCCTGATACAGGCCAGGATGCCATTGGCCTTCTTGGCCACCTGGGCACACTGCTGGCTCATGTTCAGCTTCTTGTCAATCCAAACCCCCAGGTCCCTCTCTGTCTGGCTGCTCTCCAGCCACTCTGTGCCCAGCCTGGAGCTCCCCATGGGGTTGTTGTGGCCAAAGTGCAGGACCCGGCACTTGGCCGTGTTGAACCTCATCCCGTTGGAATCAGCCCAACTCTCCAGTCTGTCCAGGTCCCTCTGCAGAGCCCTCCTGCCTTCCAGCTGATCCACACTCCCCCCCAGCTTAGTGTCATCTGCAAATTTGCTGATGATGGACTCAATCCCCTCATCTAAATCATCAATAAAGATATTAAACAGAACTGGGCCCAACACTGATCCCTGGGGGACACCACTGGTGAGCGGCCGCCAATTGGATCAGCACCGTTCAGCACCACTCTCTGGGGGCCTCCAGCAGTTCCTAACCCAGCACAGAGTGCTCGTGTCTGAGCCCTGGGCTGACAACTTTTCCAGGAAAATGCTGTGGGAGACGGTGTAAAAGGCTTTGCTGAAGTCCAGGTAGACTCCATCCACAACCTTCCCCTCATCTACCAGGCCGGTCACCTGAGCACAAAAGGAGATCAGGTTGGTCAGACAGGACCTGCCCTTCCTAACCCCGTGCTGGCTGGGTCTAATCCCTTGCCCATCCTGTAGGTGCTGTGTGATTGCCCCCAGGATGATCTGCTCCATAACCCTGCCAGGCACTGAAGGCAGGGTGACAGGCTTGGAGTTTTCTGGGTCCTCCTTTCATCCCTTTTTGTGGATTGGTGTGTGCCAACTTCCAATCATCTGGGACCTCCCCAGTGAGCCAGGACTGTTGGTAAATGTTGGAGAGTGGCTTGGCAAGCTCTTCCCCAGCTCCCTCATCACCCTGGGGTGATGAATGAGTGGTGTGAGGATCCAAGTGACTCAGCAGATCGCTAACTGTTCCCTCCAGGATTACTGTTGGAAACTGAGGTAAAGAAGAGGTTAAATACCTCAGCCTTTTCCTCATCTTTGGTAACTATGTTTCCCCCCACGTCCAACAAAGAATGGAGGTTTTCCTTGCTCCTCCTTTTGCTATTGATGTATCTGTAGGACTTTTTGTTATTCTCAACAGAAGTGGCAAGATTAAGTTCAAATTGTGCCTTCTTCTCTAATTTTCTTTATACATGACCTAACTATATTCCTAAGCTCTTCCTGAATAGCCAGACCTTTTTTCCATAGTTTGTAAGCTCTCTTTTTTACCCTAATTCCCTTCAATATCTCCCTGTTCAGCCAGACCGGTCGTCTTCCCTGCTGGCTTTCCTTTGGGCACACAGGGACAGCTGCTCCTGTGCATTCAAGACTTGTTTCTTGAAATACACCCATCCCTCCTTACCCCTTTGTTTTCAAGGGCTGTTTCCCAGGGTACACTGAATCAGTCTTCTGAAAAGGCTGAAATCTGCCCTCTGGAAGTACAGCACAGAGGTTTTATTGACGACCCTCCTTGCATCCCTGAGTATTGAAAACTACTATTTCATGGTCACTGTGCCCCAGCCAGCCTCTGACCACTACATCAGCCCCTCTCTGTTTGTAAACAGAAGGTCTAGTGGGGACCCATTTACCACCTGGAGCAGGAAATTATCCTCTATATGTTCTAGGAATCTCCTAGACTGCCTCTTCTCTGCTGTGTGCTCTGCTGCCTCTTCTCCAAACTGTGTGGAGTTCCCAGCAGACATCTGGCAGGTTAAGATCACTCATGAGAACAAGGGCCACCTCTCCTACCTTGTTCTGAAGAGCTTGTGGCTATCCATGGCAGCATTCCAGCCATGTGAGTCATCCTACCACGTTTCTGTGATGGTGACTACATCATAGCTTTCCTGCTGCACCATGGCTTCCAGCTCCTCTTGTTTGTTGCCCATACTGCATGCACTGGTGTACATGCACTTCAGCTGGGCTGCTGATTTCACTGTTAACTTGTGCTTTCCACCCTTAGGCTCATCTCTGGAGAGCCCGGTTTCAATCCCTTCCCCCTTCAAACCTAGTTTAAAGCCCTCCTGGTCAGCCCTGCGAACTTACAGGCTATAGTCCTTTGCCCCCTGCTAGACAGATGAAGCCCATCTGAACTGAGGACACTGGGTACCATGGAATTTGCCCCATGGTCAAAAAGCCCAAAATTCTGCTGGTGGCACCAACCCTTTAGTCACCTATTGATAAGACAGGATTTCCTAGTCCTCTCCTCATTTGTCCCTCCTACTGCAGGAACTGAGGCAAACACCACCCATGCTCCTGTCCCATTGACTAATCAGCCCAGCACCTTGAAATCCTTTTTAATTGCCCTGGTATTTCTTTCACTAATGTCATCGCTGCCACCTGGACTACCAACAGTGGATAATAATCTGAGGGATGAATTGTCTCAGGGAGTCTTCTACTGATATCCCTCATCTGGGCCCTGGGAAGGCATCAGACCTCCCTGTGGGGTGGGTCCAGTCAGCATGTAGGGCCTTCAGTTTCCCTCAGAAGGGACTCACCAACTACACCCACCCTTCTTTTTTTCTCTATAGCTGTGGTTGTAATCTGTCTGGTAGATGGGGTGTGACCAGGAGACCCTCCAGACAGATCTTCCTCTTGACTGTCCTCTACCTGATTCTCTGGGTCCAGGGACATATACCCATTCTTTAAGGGCACCTGGGGTGGTGATGGAAGTTGGGAGGGGATTCTTTTACCTCTCTGGTCAGGACCCTTTTTCCATTCCTCCCCATCTACTTGGTTTGCGCCATCCGCCTGATGGCAGGAGGTGCAGGGCTTCACCATCTCCTGCTGAACTTCTTTTGGGGGCGACTCCACCAGTCAATTTCCCTAATGCTTCTCAGCCTCTCCACCTCTTCCTTGAGCTCTGTCACCAGGCAGATGTACCATCAGAAGACGTACCATCCCATGCCACCAGCCCAACAAAGTACTGGTGGACACAGCTACAGTGGTGTGGTTGGTGCCGGGTTACCTTCAAAGCAAGGCCATTGCCCACAGTACCTAAGTAATCCCCCAGCAATGATTTACATTTTTATAGAAAGGAGATGTGAAGGAAAGGGGAAAGATGAGGAGAGGGGAAGACAGATGTGGAGGTTAAAGGAAGAATGCAAGCTTGTGATGGTATTTCCCTAGTATATTCTCCCATTTTTGGCTGCCTAAAGTGTAGAGCCTGAATGAGCCAGAAGCTGTGTATCAGACTGTTTACATGTTCTCAAAGGATCTTTCTTTCATGAATGCTCTAATCACTTTTTAACTTGTTCATGGACTTTTAATGAAATTCTAACAATGACCTCCTGTCAGACAATAGCTGGATAAGATAATGGTCAAGCTGGATAAGACACTAAGAGCCTATAACCACAGAACTGTTACATCTGTAAGATAATTTAATTGTATCAAACGTGAGGAAGCTTGATTATGGAGTGGATTTCTTCACTGCTGATGCCATCAGGCCTCCTTTTCCAGTCTGGGTCTCCATTTTTATTAAAATAAAGTTTGGGATGCCCATTCCTTGCCAAACATGAATGGGGAAGGGACAGAGAGTCACCATGCTCAAATAGGCCTCCTTTACCTAGGAAACCAGCCTGAACACCAGAAGCACCCAATTAAACATGGAAATGAGAGATTTATATTCAGCCAGTCATTGGACTTTGCGAAAAGTTTGTCAAACAGTGACCAGTTAGGGTGAACAAATACAGTAATCTATTTGTAAAGTCTAAGCTGACGGAGTCAGCTATCCAGGAGGGGGTTTAAACCCTTGCTGACCATCTTGGGCTGCCACTCTGCACCTGATGCTGCCTTCAGGGGCTTCTGGAGGTCAAGGCCAAGACCTCCCCTTCTTCACGCACTTCCTTACTGCATTGATTATTCTTAGTTTCAATTTTTCTCACCTTCTCTGAACCTTGGGGACTTGTCCAGGCATCTTCTGAACATCTCCAAGGCTGAAGATATCCCAGCTTCTCTAAGCACTGTGTCCACAGTGAAGCAACCTTAAGTTCAATTGAAATCTCCTTTGTGACAGCGTAAGGCCGTTGCTTCTCACTGTTTCACTGTAGACCTCTGAAGTGATTTTGGCTTGGTTCTTCCTTACCCCACATTAAGCCACATGCTCTGCTGGGTGAATTTGTTTTTGCTGAATTTTGTGAGGTTTCTGTCAAACCATTCCTTCATTCTTTTCATTCCTTCTCTAATCTACTCTCTGCACCCTCTCCATCTTCAGCTGCACTGCTCCATGTGCAGTTAAACTGCTTTTCCAGGACTATTTCTTCTTCCTTCTTTGGATCTCTGCCTTTGACATTTTGGGGTGGAGAAAGAAAGATAGTAGGAAAAAGCACATTATATAAAGTGAAACCCATGCCCATCAAGGCCTGTTCCCAGGGGTTTAGGATAATATGCCCCTGACACCTTGCTGCTGACACTTAAAACCTCTGACTGACAGCTGACAATCATCCATCACCCCCATGTGGCACTGCGCCTCTCTGCCCAGCTGCTCTGTACTGGGCTTGCCCAGGGGCTCTGCAAGCAAAGACAGGAAAAACAAAGGTGAAGGCTGGAGAAAAAATTTAGGGGGAAAAAAACCCCCACAAGACAAGGCAAAAAAGAGGGCAGGGGTGGGGAAGCAAGGGCACTGAATGAACACCATCTGCTAATTGGAGGTTAGAAGTGCTGGCAGCAAGGTGGTGGCAGCAAATTGTCCCTGCCCATTCCCAGCAGACGAGCCCAGGCCACAGCCATGCCATAAGCCTCATGGTCAGAGCTGCACCTATGTGAGTATAGTCCTGTGCACCAGCACAGGATGAGAGACCATGGGGGCTAAGAAGCAGCTCAGCAGGATCCTGAGGGGATCCTGGCACACCATCCTGTGATACACCCTTGTAGCAGTGTGAGCTAAGAGCACAAATGACAGCAGGTGGAGAGGAGTGATTATTTCTCTCTGTATGGCACAGATAAAGTTATATGTGGTACAGTTTCCATTCCAGGCTTCCCAACATGAGAGGTGTGAACAAACTGAAAAGAGCCCAGTGGAGGACCGCTTGGTAGGGGCCTGGATACTAAGGAATCTGGAATACTAAGGTTTGTGTAGCCTGGAAAAGAGAAGGGCAAGGAAGGGGGAGGTTTGTAGCCTCATCTCCCAAGCAAGTAAGGTCTATACAGGCATGTTGGCTGGCCAGTCCCTCCCAGTCAGATTTGATCAGGAATGGGATCTAATAGGTCTTACTGTCTAATGGGTGGTTATAAAGAGGATGGAGTCAGGCACTTCTCAGGACAAGAGGTGATGGGCATAACTTGCAACAGAGGCAATGCAGAGTAGAATTTGGGCAAAAAAATACTTCACCCAAAGCATGATTCAGCACTGGCTTAGGTGCCCAGGGAGGCTGGGAACTCTCCACCCATGAAAGTGTACAGCAGTTGCCCAGGCAATGCCCTGAGCAACATGGCCCAGCTTTGGAGGCCTGCTTGTGAGCAGGGGGCTGGATCGGTCCTCCAGAGCTCCCTTTCGTATAAACATGTGTCTGTGCTTGCCTCGCCAGCTAAGTTCGTGCAATACTGCCCACCTGAACGACACAGCAGGAAAATATTAACATAAACAAGGGGAAGAGGATCACATCCTTTGCGCCTGAAGCTTTTGCCGAGAACTTGGGGTGCACCCACGAGCATCCGCACAGGGGATACACCTAGAAGGTCCTCCAGCTGAAGAGTTACGAGGAGACTGTGTGTGTGGGCAGAGCCACCCAGTGACCACAGCGACAAGGCACGGGACAGCTACCTGCTGGGGGAAGCGCGTCCCTTTGGGCCACAAGAGCCCAGCACCGACAGCCCGTTTCCTAGGAGCCACTTGGGTCGTCCGGACCTGGCAGCACCGTGGAGGTTCTGCAGCGTGCCTTGTCCTCACCCAGCAGCACAGCACCCCAAACCGAGGCGAAGGCGAAGACCCAGACCCACGCCCCCTCCCCGGTTGCAACCCAGCTCCGCCCCGCTCCCCGCTTGCGACCCAGCTCCTGCCCCGCTGGCACAACCACTACTCCCACCCCCACACGCCCGGTGCCCGCGAATAACCCCCGTCNTTCTTGCGCCCAAAACGTCGCCCACGGCACGGACCCGAACCAGACTCGCTTCGTTGCACTCCCGCTACCGGCACCACCCCGGCCGGCTCCGCATGTCCCCAGAGACAGGCTCAGGCTCTGCCCCCGCCCCAGGACGCGGGGTGCCCGCACTCCTCTGACCCGCCGGCTCTCCCGCCCCGCCTCACAGCGGGATCCCCCCTCTCCGCCGGTGGGGGATCGCCCCGTTAGCTGCTGCCAGGCACGTCCCGATCGCGCCGCAGCAGCAGCTAACGGGGCGATCCCCCACCGGCGGAGAGGGGGGATCCCGCTGTGAGGCGGGGCGGGAGAGCCGGCGGGTCAGAGGAGTGCGGGCACCCCGCGTCCTGGGGCGGGGGCAGAGCCTGAGCCTGTCTCTGGGGACATGCGGAGCCGGCCGGGGTGGTGCCGGTAGCGGGAGTGCAACGAAGCGAGTCTGGTTCGGGTCCGTGCCGTGGGCGACGTTTTGGGCGCAAGAACTTTGTTTGCAGTTGTCCCGCTGTGTTGTCGGGAGTGCCGGGTCCTGCGTGTGCATCGCGTTCCCCAGGAGCGTGTGCCCGGAGGGGTGCGCGCTGAGGAGTCCCCGCAGCCCCTCTGAGATGCTGCCCCATCCGAGCGGAGCGCAGAGAGAGAGGGATCTCTGCCCAGAGACATTACCGAGTGTCCCCAGCAATCACGGAGCTATGCCGTCACGGGGACTGCCAGGTAGGGTGAGCGGAGCCGAAGAGCTAAGTGGCTAGGAGACCTGGGATGTTGTGCTGGCACTCCCCCAGCAATGCGAAATGTGTTGCAAAACACGGGCTGCTTGTGCTTATCTAAACGTGAGCTAACTAAGTCACATGTAAAATGGCTAAAGGCAGGGCTGGAGTCACAACGTGGGCTAACCACTGCGGGGGAGATTATGGCTCCCAAAACATTAATTCAGGGGTATAGACAGCATTAATTCATGCTGTCTGGAGATATCTCTGCAGATGCCCAGTGAAACTTTTTGGGCTTTGAAAGCTTTTGGTGGTGTAGTCACCTAGCAGATAGGAACTGCAAGCTTTTATCTGAACCTAAAAATATATTGGAAGGGATGCAGCTGCTACTGTGTAATCTGTCGAAGTTCCTTTGGCTAACTAGAAGTGTAACTTTAAAAAGGGGCACAAGAAAAGTTGTGTCAGTTCATAACTGTGGTCTGGACCACTCTTGGTTCTGCTTGATTTGCTGTTCAATGTGAAAGATCAAACAAAACATTCTTTATGTCAGGGGTAGATAACAGGGGGTTGAACTGGCTATGCTTTTGAGCTTAACTTAGAAGTTACACCAGACTTCTTCTCCAAAGGAGAAAGTAATAGTAAACGTATATAGGACATGCACATAAATCAGTGTGAACTAATCTGCCAGGTCCCTCAGCTGAACAGAAAAGTCTTGCTGGCCTTTCTCCCACGTCTGTCTCTTGTACTTTGATTGTGATCTGATTAAATCTACTTGCCTGGCAGAAACCTAAACCAGAAAAAGCAGATAGTTTGCTACCAGGCTAGTTAACTGAACCAGTCAAGAGACTAGTCTAACAAGTGTGGATACAAAAAAGGTGTTAGCAAGCATGTGTGGAGGCAGATGCATGCAGTAGGGTGGTGTTTTTACAGAACGCACCTTGAAGATGTTCTCTTGAGTCCCTCGTTGTAGCAGTAAGCTAGAACGTGGCATTGGAAGGCTGTTTACTGTGTGGTGAACAAACCCACACTGCTTTAAAATAAACAGCAGAGAATTATCATAATGATAAGAATAGATGCCCACTGCAGTCAGTGCATTCATAAAGTCCCCACACTAAGCCACTGAGATGGAAGTGTTCCTCCCTGATGTAGGCCACTGTCTTCTTTGCATAAAGTCTTAATGGATCTTTATAATTTGTGTTAAAAGTCTGGGATTAGAGACTGGGAACCCGCTCACATCTCTTTGCCCTGCATACCTGAAATGTGTACCCTCCCAGGAGGCCAGAGCTGCGCATTTCCTTGTCCTTTTCCCCTCGCTCAGTATCTCTTAATTACATGCAATTTAAGGCATAACTTCAGACAGAAGGCTTAGAGGCATGCAAAACAGCCTTGTCTACAGTGTGATACTCTCATAGGTCATGTAGATTGAACCACTCAGGCAGGAGGGATTGACTCCAGCTTTCCTGCTTAATGCATGAGTAGTAAAGTGTTATAGCATTACATTAAAAGGAAGGGCCAAGCACCACTCCAGAGCAACGTGGGAGTGAGAAGAGTTCCTTAACTCGGCACTAGCAAAGAAGTGTTCATTTAATTGCAGCTTAGCTTACAATCCTTTTAATGTGACTGAAGGCTTTAAACCTGCTGGTAATGCATCTGGCACTGCTGACCACTTTGTAGAGTGGCGTGGGGTATAAATGAAAGGTGTTTCTAAAAGCTGGGACTGTCATTAGGACAGGCAAGGTATGGCTTTTCCCACAGTTCCTCCATTTCAGGTATTTCCATAGATTCAGGAAGAGAATTATTTTGTGGCTACAGCTAACACTGCTGAATTACTTCAAAGCAAGACCATGAGGATGAGACGTGGTATTCTGTTCCCAAGATGGATTTAAAAGTTGGTGCTTATTTCTTCTTCTGTAATGCAGTTCATCCTCTGTATTGTGCAGTTCTACTGTGACAACTGTTTCTAGGGTTTCACTGTTTAGTAGATAACTAGAAACTGGTAAAAATAGCCTTCTTAAAAAGAGGAAGAATTGGAAAGAACTTTGAAACTTCTTACATTAATTTCCAGAGAAGGCTGAATTATTGTTGAAAAAATAGGACTCTCTTGTCTCAGACTAAGACTGCACACCTAGTCATGATCTGAAATAACCAAACGAGGTCATGTAAATCTGTTATCATTCTGCCAGTAGTGAAAAAAGTTTAAGTACAGGGTAGAAGGAGAAAGGAGGAAGAGCAGCCAAGAGCAAAAATGAAAGTAGTCCTGAAAGGCGCCAAGTTTTCGTAGTGAAGATTGTAACAGCACATTGCTGAGCAAATTATGGGGATTTTAGTCACAGCTTTACATTTAAATCAGAGACACCTCCTTTACATCCTGCAATTTTGAAGCAAAGAATACAACTAGAATAGATTCCATTACCCAGAAGATTAAAAACCTACTTCAGACTTCCTGTATGTGAAAATTTGCATAAATGACCTTCGAAGAATTTAGGCTTCAATTTGGCAATGTTATCAACAGCAGTAATACCTGAAGGATAGTTCTGGATCCTGCCATTTAAAAAACTGTTGTATGTCTAGAACACTCATGTCTATCAATCATACAAAAATGTCTTTTGAGGTATGTCCTCTGCTCTGCATTCTTCAGGAGGTCCAGGCCTAGCGTTCCCCCAGGAGAAACTGCCTTTAGCTCAGCATGGAAGACATCTGTGGTCTCAGCTCCGTACCTGCAGAGTTACTTTCTGGTTCCTGGAGTGAGTGGCCACACTATTAGACAGTGGCTTGGCAAGCTACCTGGCATGCTCTGCTGCCTGGTGTGGAGAGGGGCCAACATGCTCTGTAGAGCTCTGTGCCAGAACTGACCCTGCTGATCTGCTGACACCTGCCAGGGAAAGCACTGGGAAAGTGTTCTCTCATCTATAGACATGGCAGTGACCTGCAGAAATTAACATGTTCTGACTGAATAGATGCCAGAAAACAGCTGCTTTGCTTGCAAATGGTCTTATCTCCTCCTCTTCTATCTCTTAACATTTTTTTACGTCCTCTGCTTATTCCTGCTCTCTGAATCTTGGAAGATTTTTCGACTCAGTGAAATTCTCCCTGTGGTCACCCAAATCATGTCCCCAGCTGGTCAGCCAAGCAAGAACCTTGCTGAAGGGGAGGAAAACAACTGGTTTCAATGGTAAGAAGTGAGAGAATAAGTTGTAAGAGGCAGCACCATTCTGTCACAGGTGCTAAAATCAGCCCTGTCACAGAGCACTCATGCTGCCTTTTTTAAACTCTTAGCTTTCAAATACATCTTATTCCTTAAAAAAATCTGTATAATGCTACACACTGCTTGTATCTACATTAGGAAGTAAAATGGCACAGGAGTAGACCTGTAGAGCAGACTAGGGTTTTTGCAGTACCCTATGGGCTTGGGGCATTTACTTTGGATTTGCTTCAGTCTTGTCATACAGACTGAACACCCATTGGAATGTGTTTTCAGTTCACTTCAGGTTTGTCTGATAGAGTCCTGTACACATGATTTGAGACAGTTCTGGTATGCAAAATATAGCACTTTAAATGGATTTCAAAAGTACACTCTGTGTTTAAATAAAATACTCGTGTGTACACCCAGGGTTAAACAAGGTGTAGGACTTTTACAGTATTATAGGTAGAAAAAGTGAGTACCTTTGAAATGAAGATACTAAGTAAGGCTTAGATATTTACATGTCTTTTTTCTGTTGTTCCCTTTCTTTTAGTTTTAGCAATCTTACAAGAAAGTTGAGACAGTTGATCTGCTAGATGTTAACAAAGGTGGATGGAGTTAACTGATCAGCAAAAGGGAGAAGAAGAAAAATAGTCTGATCTGCTCTCCTGAAGATAAAGTGAAGCTAACATATATAAAGGGGAAAATGAAGGGATCAGAGACGAGAAGAACGTTCCTGGTGTTGTTATTTGTAGCTTTATCTCTAGGAAAAAAACCCCCAGTATCCTAATCAGCCATTCTAGAAGATGTCAAATGTGACAGCTCTGGTTTTGCTTGGAATTATAACTATCCACCTGCCTAATCCAGCCTCTTGATCATTTACTTTTTTTGCTTAGTTAGATTCTTGTATTTGTGGCCAACCTGGGCATTGTGCAGCTGCCTGTTACTCTCTCAAATGGCTGTGGTGAAAAAGTTGACCTTGTCATTTCCTTCCAGTGCTGTTAATGACATTATTATCCTCTTGTTCCCATGAAGTTAAAAAAGAAAAGGAGTTTAGCTGCAGCATGTCCCAGCCAATTTGTCCCTTTTGTATTAATTGCTAATTCCCTGCTATAGAAAGTCTTATCTAGAGGCAAAAATCAACTTAGCATGGAGACTACTTTTTAATTCCATGGTGCACAGAGATGAGAATTATGTTGGATCAGCGGGTCACCTTCTGTTTTCCCCTGGTGTGTCACAGCTGGTTTCCTGCCTCGGAGGAGCTGTGAAAGAGGAGTTTGGCAGGCAGGGCACTGCTGTACAGACTCCCTCAGCAGCAAGGAGCTGGGACTCCACTCCTGTTGCTTCTGAATGGGGAAAGCAAAGCAGCAGAGCATCCTGCAGCACTGACATACCCAAATGTGACAGCAAGCCTGCCAGGTGGCAACAGTGTCCTGAAAAATTCCCCTTCTGCTTTTGCTGTGCTAATTCAGGCTGCTTCAAGAACCCTGTAGTGGGGCAGGAGTGCTGCTGTCATTGGTAGGAATAGCTCATTATTTAATAGAGAGTACATGAGTGCTCAGAAATGCACAGGCCAAAGCAGAATGGCCACTGCTGCTCAGTATCCACTGTCACTGGGGGAGGTTGAAGTTTGTATCTGCAGTGTGGAACTCCCCCAGTTGTAAACCCGAGAAAATGATCTCATGTGCAGCAAAACAAACTAAATTGCAGTCCAGAGTACTGCAAGTTGCTCGGGGTATCAGAAGAATTTAGACCAACGACATGATTTTTTAACTGAAACAGCAGCCATGCAGTGCAAGATAGGGATTTAAATTCGTGGCTTTCTAAAAGCATATACTCTGCACATACCAGGGACTCTGTGTGCAAGGGCTCCTAATTCTTTATCCTTCAGCATTACCCTAACCATGGGGTTCTACATGTTCTGTGTAGAGCTAAAAAAGGAGTACGTGCAACAAGCAAGACAGTTTTTTTAAAGAGTAGGAGCACTATTTTGGGGTAGTAGAAAATAGATAAAATGTATGGCTTTTAGAGATTTGAGGTGCATTATAGTATCTAGTCACAACTTAAGTCTCTCTACAGCAATGGCTAGAGCCAAAAAATCTTTTTTTTTTTTTTCTGATGCAATGGAATGTTAGTGAGATTGTACTGATTTTTGAGAATGGGAGACTCTTTAAAATGTGGTTTTAAAATCATAAATGTCAACAAACAGCAATAGATGGTACTTTGCTTATATTTCTGATCAGATCTTCTTCAAAAGGGGGAAACGTTTTTCTGTGGTAAACCTCAGTATTTTAACTTGTTATGGAAGCTGATTTACATTTATATTTTATATTTTACATATACATATTTTATATATACATTTACATTTTATATTTTTTTCACCAGTTCTCATTTCACAAAGCCAGATGTTACTATGCTTATTAAGCTTCAGCATGAAAATTTACAGGTGAAAAAAGAATCTCCTTCTGTATATTCCTGCATATAAGGCTGTTAGACAATATTACTTCTTGCATGTTTGTTTGTTTTTTTTTTTCAATCATGTTAATTGCTCTAATTCTTTGAGTTACTCCTATATCCCTACAGAGCCTGCGTGATTAACTTTCTTTACTGATTCTGTCCTTGCCCCTCATCTGGTATTCAGGGACAGCAGAGGCAGGTAACTCTGATCCTGGTGTCAGAGCAGGAAGGGAAAACAGGCATTTTGGGTATGGCATTTTGTAGGGGAATTTGGAGCCATGGTTGCAGAAGGGAAGATCAAGCTTGATGAGCATGCAGGAGTGAGGTTGCCAGGCTCTGTAGGCAAAGGGCCATGGTATGTGGGGCTGGCTGTCCACTCAGGCCAAGAAAGCATCCTGTGGCGTGGAAACCAGCACTGAACACAAAAGGAGGAAGGAAAAGGAACAAGGAGGCAGGGAAAACCGAAAGAGGGGTGGCAACAGGCTGAGGAAATTGGGAGCAGCAGCTTAGTTTCAGGAAGAAACAGGTACACAGCTGGGCTCAGTAAAGTGTGGTGCTGGCTGGGATCTAGAAGGGAGCCCAGAAATCCCTAATACCCAAGGGATTTGGCAGGGAGAGGGAGGACCTTGAAATGGCTCCAGTCCCACCTCAGTCCACTAGCACTGGCAGACTGCAGTGTGTGTATTTTACATAAGGAGACAGTTTCCTCTCACAGTAATGGCTAGATTTGGCCTTGCTTATTGGAACCTGCCATCTGTCAGACACTTCTTGGCAAAATGTGCATTTCATCACCTTTTATTACAGCTCCATATAAAAATTTAAGTACCTACTGCTGCTATTACTCCATTAGTGCAAGTCTCAGAGATCTATCCACTGCTGCAGATTTCAGCTAGGCAGTATGGATGCCAGTATGATGGTATGTGATGAAATTTTTTGTTCTTCTAGGAGATGGTTTTGTTTTCTTTTGTTTTTAATCAGGATAAAAGAACAAAAGCTTGCAAAGTAGAGCAATAAGTAACAGAATGGAGGAATTAGAGTTGCTTCTGCTGTTCCAGTTAAGCTCGCTGTGCACATGCCTTTAGAAAAAATAATAGTGTAGATTTCACATGCTCCTGAGATGGACAATGCTTCCTGTGTCAATATGTATTAAAACATTCCTTTTATTTATTTGTTTGTTTGTTTATTGTGTGTTATGTGGCAATGTTTATTGCATGCTACATGAACCTCACCTTGAAAACAGAATTTAATTTTACTCATGGGTTTCTGTATGGCAGTTCTCACCAAGCCACTGTAGTGCTTCACAAATGTTTGCTTCTCACTAGAGCCACAGATGAATAATCTGGAGACATTCCTAAATTAGGCTGGGAGCTGACATGCAGAAAATGCTAGCAAAAAAACCTCCTTCCACTTATCGTAGCTGCTCCATCTGAAATCCTTCTGACTTTGATTTTTTCAAAAATACTACATGGGTAATATCAGTGGATTTTAGTTACAGCTTTGTGTGCCTAGTAGTTCACAAATGAGATGCAAATCTGAAGTTGGAGAGCTGGAAAAGAGAACATGCTACTGAAGGTCATTTGAGGAATTCTGGGACTAAAACTGGTCAGCATTGTGTAAAAGAACTCATCAAGGTGGGAGCAGGGTTTGAATTTTTTAAGTCAGTGTAATGGTATTGACCATAAAATTCCCCCCACACAGTTTTTTTTGTTTTGTTTCGTTTTGGTTTTTGGTGGCTTTTTTGGAGTTTTTTTGTTTTTTAAATCCAGCTTCTCTCCACATTCACTGCGTTTGTCACAGAATTTGGAAATGAATCAGAGATTAAAGTCTGATTCATGAATTTCAGCGTTATCTGTCTCGTGTACTGAATGAGGCCAGTAACTGTAATCTTGGAATTCTGTGTACTTCAGAGTCAACTTTGATATGTTCCTGTTGAAGTATTTTCTTCTGTATAATATACATAGTCATTCATCTGGCATCTATCTCCCCAGATGGAAATACAAGCGTCAGGAATGTATGCTGTGACCTGTGTTGATATATCTATCTAAAGTACATTTTCCTAATAACATATTGAAAAAAGCTACAGTCTGGACCACTACAGATGCCTGTCTACACTAATTTACAACTCTCTTTTTTTTTTTTTTTTCCTCTACTCAGGATATCCTTTTGCCTTGTTCCAGCGCTATTTCCTCTTCCAGAAGGAGGCCTACCTCATTCATCTCTACAATGTGTTCACAGGACTCTCAATTGCTTACTTCAATTTTGGTAAGATGAGTTTGGGCAGAAAGAGCTGCCTGTCCCAGGGTGTGCTATGTTTTGGGAGGACCTGTAATGTCATTTCTGCTCCATCTCTCTCTCTTTCCTGTCCCACAGGGATGCAGTTCTTTCATTCCCTGCTGTGTGTCCTCATCCAGTTCCTCATACTGAGACTAATGGGTCGCACAGTCACTGCGGTCTTCACCACGTTCCTCTTTCAGATGGTAAAAATCTTTCTTACTGCATCAATCCGTAGAAAAGAGCCGCCTGTCTGTCCACTTTTGTGCTTCCCAGTAGCAACTGTGGGTGGAAAAGTGGACACAGATGAAAACCAGCTGGAGGAGTTAGTTTGAATAACCCAAACAATGGTTTCTTTCAGACATACCTTATGGCTGGATATTACTTCACAGCCACAGAGCATTATGACATCAAGTGGACAATGCCACACTGTGTCTTGACGCTCAAGTTGATTGGTGAGTGACATCTACTTCCTGTCTCTTGCCCTGTGCAAGACATGTCTCAGGGAAGAGAGGACTGCTTGTTCAGGCCAACCAGCCTACCCCATGGCTTCAAATAATTGTTTCTCACCTCTAGGTCTGGCCATCGATTACTATGATGGAGGAAAAGATCCGGTGAGATACCATTTCTCCTTCATTCCTCCTCCCCTCTTCTGTGCTGTTACAGTCAGCTAGAGGTCAGAACATCTAGTTCAAAGGAAGTGCCAAACAATTCATTGTCTGGTAAAAGCCATAGCTGAGAGGGGAGCATCTGTCAGTGTCAGAGGGCACTGAATTCTGGAGTGGAAAGAAATAATTTGGAACAGACAGTAGTGATAAGTGATGGACAAAAGTTGTTTCAACCATGTCAGAATATTATTCTGCCCCCTTCCAAATTCCACACCATCTCCTTCCCCAAATGCTGTTGCTTTAGATTCCCAATCCCAAATGCTCTGTCTTGTGGGTAGTGTACCTTTAGCTTGCAGACCATCACCACTGGACCTCAGTTTTCATCTTCCTTTGCCCTGTTAAGTCTAACTGTGTCCTTGTGAATGGTTGCCCTTTACTATTTGGTAGGGCCCTGTTTTTAGACCAGAGGAAACAGTGAGAGAAGTTGCACAACCCAGTGTGGGGGAGAAGGCTTGCTAAAGACTCTTTAATCCTGCTTCAAGTATCTGAATTCCCCATCTCCTGTTTGGGGCCTGACTGAGGCTTAAGCATCCATGAAACCACCGCTGACTGTAAGAAGACAAGGTTGAGCTGAAATGTCCACAAAGTTCCAAGTATTTAAAGACAATTCTTGCATCGTGAAGTAGGAATTGTAGGACAATAAGGACTTGGGAGAGTACTGTTTGCAGTCAGACTGGGATAGGTCAGATACAGTGCAGCAAGGATGCATGTCAATAGATCCATGTTTTGAGCTCATTTGGGAATAGGGATCTGTGCAACGGGTCTTAACCATTGGATCTTGTTGCTTTTTAAAGGAAGTGAGCATAGACAGGGCTGGAGAGAAGAATAAACATTAAGTACAAAGTGGAAAGTTCCATATACATGGAGAGCAACAACTGAGACCATTAATGAAGTAGGCTGAAAACATAGCATCCAGAGGTAGAATGAGATCCCCTAGGATGATATTAATGTCACTGCCTTTGGTGCAGGAGTTCCTGACCCCTGAGCAGCGGCAATTTGCTGTCCGTGGAGTTCCTACCTTGCTGGAGGTCTCAGGATTCTCCTATTTCTATGGTGCCTTCATGGTGGGGCCTCAGTTCTCCATGGTAGACTATCAGAAACTGGCAAGGGGTGAGATGACTGACGTTCAAGGCCAGAGACCCAATAGGTAATAAAAAGCCACCTAGCTTCTCACCTTCCTAAGATCCCAGAATGCTGAATCTTCCACATGTTCCCTGCAGCAGAGTGCCTTCTTACCTTGACACTGAAGTATTGTGATCAAAAATTATTTATAAACATGGCAACTTTAAAAAGCTGCTCGTAAGTCTCTGCTTGATGTCCTAGCATTGTTCCAGGGCATGAATGTCAACAACCACGTGACATCTGTGGAACAGACTCGGTCCCAACCTGGTCATGTTAGCATCTGAGCTTCCAAACAGAGGCATCTGCTGCAGTGGAAGATGGTGACTCCCTGTTGCTATCTCCCCTACCTCCTCTTCTCAACTTGTTTTTAAGATTCTGAATTTGCCAGTCTCTTTCCAAGGCTTTTCTTTGACCTTCATCTTTTTCCTTCTCAGTTTTGTGCCTGCTCTCAAGCGCCTGAGTTTGGGTCTCCTGTTTCTAGTAACCTACACCTTGTCAAGCCTGTACATCTCTGATGAATACCTCATCTCAGATGATTATATGGTAGGTATGCATTTGGCAGTTCTGGGGTGTGGAAGAATTTCGCTTCTCTGGTGGGCACTTCATCTACAAGAGTGGAATTTTTAATTTTTCTTTTTTTAATTTTGCCTCAAGCTAAAAATAAGTCAGCAACTAGTGATAAGCCTTTCCACAACTGATCTGGCTTTACTGCCTGTCCTGTAGATTCCCTTTCGTGCAGAACAGAAATATGTTAAACTGAACTGAATCAAAAACTTATAGAGAATTAATACTGGGCTTGGAAACCTAACATATGCATTTTGTGACCTTTTAATGACCTTCCATTTAACCATTACATGCAAAGAACTTCACTAAAGTAATTTGCAAGGCTTTAGAGCAACTTTGAGGTTCTTAGAGAACTCTTAACAAGTAAATGCGACCTGCAGATTATCAGTCTCTCTGTGTCAGTATGAATAAATGGAGGTGGAAATTCCACATTGATTATGCTAATTTCATAGTCTTCTAAAAGTACCTATTTCAGTACATCCAAATATTACCAAAGGAAGGAGAATTATACATAAATTTGAAGAATCCAGTAGCCTGGCATTCCGGTCCATATAGCAGTCTCAACACATACATCAGATTAAAACAAAAGATGCTGATGAGTTCTCATCCACTTCATCTCATTATTCCCACTCAACTCCAGTGTTTGTTTTTATTCTATTTCCTTCTTCTCTCTGCAGGAGAAGCCTTTCTGGTTCCGTTGTGGTTACATATTGATCTGGGGAAAAATTATACTCTACAAATACGTCACCTGCTGGCTTGTTACGGTGAGTCTGGGTATCGTTCCAGAAACAAAAGACAAATGAACAAACGCAGAAACCTTTGCAGCTGCTTGGTATGCTCTTGGACTTAGCACTAAATGGAGGTAATCCAAATATCTGGGGATCAGTGCAGGATAGTTTAGTCTTTACTAACTTAAAGCAAGCTATCTAACTAAAAAGCAGGCAGTTTTTATTCCACTTGTTTCATCAACAAGTGGTGCCTCTCCACTCAATAGAGTCAGAGCTTCCCCAGCTCTGCCTTTCAAAAAAGAAAAAAAAAAAAAAAAAAGCATGTTTTCTTCCATCTTTCTTGTGAATCTTTTTTCTTAGGAAGGTGTCTGCATCCTTGTTGGTTTGGGGTACAATGGGAAGGACAAGAATGGAAAGCCTTTGTGGAATGCCTGTGCCAACATGAAGGTCTGGCTGTATGAGACAACACCTTTGTTTACAGGGACCATCGCTTCTTTCAACACCAACACCAATGCTTGGGTGGCCCGGTGAGCAGGACAAAAATCCCTTTTTATAATGTATTAGAAACATCTGTGACAACAGAACCAAGATCCTAGGCTAAGAGAGAGCATTAGAGGAATATCTGCATTTTCAGTTCTTAGACACTTTCTTCCAAATTTTGCTGCTGTCCCATTTTGAAGCAGGTTACTGGGTTAGACAGAGCTTTTCGTTCCATCTGCAAGAGCAGTTCACTAATCTAGGCAAGCAGTTGATATCAGCAGGAGGGCAGAAGCTAGAATGGGACTACATCAAGCCCTGTGGCTCCCTGGTCCAACAGCTACAGAACTGCTCTGACAGTGGTTCCTACATCACCCCTCTTGATGCTTCCTGTGCAATGACTGAGCCAGGTTTTGGTTCAGCACACTGGCTGGGACACAACAGCTGAACTGTAAAATATGTTCATCTCTGCGTGCATCACTAGATGAACCACTTCTTGCCACTAGCTGTGATTTCTTCAAGAAAAGGTCTGAGGTACATCTTGCCCTGGTGAGGGGAGCTGTCTTCCCCTTCCTGCCACCACAGGGTGTGCAGAGTCACCTGGGCCCTGCACCTCTGACACAGAGAAGGGAGGACAGGCAATAAACTAGAAGCACTTCCAGTTTGTTTCTTTTCTGCTCTAGTTACATCTTCAAGCGCCTGAAGTTCCTGGGTAACAAACTGCTGTCACAGGCACTGGCCCTGTTCTTCCTGGCCATTTGGCACGGGCTGCACTCTGGCTACCTGGTGTGCTTTCAGATGGAGTTGCTTATAGTCATCGTTGAAAGACAGGTGCGCTTTGTCTGACTTACCAAAACGGGGTGCCCTGCATTAGCCTTTCCCTGGGAGTCTGGAAAAACTTCCACATGGAAGGCTTTACTTGGATTAAACATGAAAAACAGATCCTCTCTTTGGAATTGGTTCTCAAACATCATATAGTTGTGTTCTCAAGAGCTCAGTAGGTTGCTGGCTTCTGCACAGACAAGCCATAAATTGAGTGAAGATGACAGGAAGGAAAATGGAGAACCTGGCATATGAATAGAGGGCAACAGAAGTGCTTGGCAGCTGGAAAGGTTGGAGGGCAAGCACATGAGTTGAATTCCTCTGCTAAATCTGCCAGTACTGAGAGAACAACATTCCCTATTTAAACTTTTTTTCCTTAATTAAAACATTGAGCAGGATGGGGTACTTAAATACTTTAGGATGTCTGCTTGCTACAATTCATTTTACACAGCTGGCTAGGTACTTTGGCCTCAAAGCCTGCATTATATAGCCACAGGACATCCAGCTGAGGAGAATTCTGTTTTTTCTTCAAATCAGGTCATAAACCTCGTTCGGGATAGTCCTTTCCTGAGCACTTTGACATCCATCACTCTCCTGCGGCCCATCTTCTACGTGTTGCAGCAGACCAACCACTGGATGTTTATGGGTTACTCTCTGGTGCCATTTTGCCTTTTTACCTGGGACAAATGGATTAAGGTATTTCGTAGCCACAAACAGGTGACCCGTGAAAGAAATCCTTTTTCCCTCCATGCTTTCTCATCTGTTCTTGGCTCAAAGCTGCTTGCTGATCTTTAACCCTGCCTTTCTCTTTACAGGTGTACAGATCTGTTTATTTCCTCGGCCACGTGTTGTACTTCACTTTATTATTTGTGTTGCCTTACATTCGCAGATTAATTGTGCCACGAAAAGAAAAGCTTAAAAAAGCAGAATAACAGCCAAAAGGTAAGGCTGTACTCTGTGGAGAGAATACCGCCCTCGGGATGGGACAAGGAGGTGAAGTGGGGTAACAATGTTACATCCCAAGGTGAAAGGCAAACAGAAAGCCAACTAAAACAAATCTGGCACTTTTCTCTTTTTCAGATTGTACCACCTGTGCATTTGTAGGAGTTGGTTTAACACTCCAGAAGCAAAGCATCACCTGCCAAGTTTGCTGTGCTCAAGTAAGACTTTTCTGAACCTGAGGAGGGGGGAAGAGAAAGCACAGCGTCAGAGACCCAAAAGGAGGGGAAAGGAATAAGCTTCCTTCCAGATCCTCCACGTTCTATATGTTGCCTTATCTCTCTGCCTCCCTCGGTGGACACTTGTATCTCTCTGCTGATCTCAGATGATTGTAAAACACTCACGGCAGGCACTGTATTGCATTGGAGCCACCTTCTTGATTTTTCTACGTTGGTCATCCAAGATAAAAATTGCTCCTGGTCTTTTTCAAGTCGGCTTCATCTCCTTTCCTCTCAGGTTGCCTCAGTGGGGGAGTGCACACCCCTGCTGCACACCACTGAGCAAGGTGATTCTACAGGACTGAGCAACAACAGCTGCGGGGTGGTAAGGGCAGAGCTAGGAATTACCATTCCCTGACAGATTTGGGCTGAGTCCCTGCTATGAAGGGATCCACCCTCCCTACATACAAAACATGAGAAAGTCAAATACACAAGCACTCTTACAAAAAGTGGCCTTTAATAGGAGGAAAAAAGGTCAAGGGGGTGTGCATTTTAAAGTTTCATTGCTCCAGAAGCTACAAAGACAAAATGGAAGCCTTTTCCCTTCCAGGAGCCCAAAGTCCTCCAGGTCCACACCTAAGTAAGAGAACCTCTCCAGAATCTGGAGTCACTGTGTAAGAGTCCATCAGGAAAGGAGCAGCAGCAGAAGCTCATACTACTCCCCAGACTTCCTCAAAGGCAGTAGTAATTTTAGCACATGTCAGGGCAGCAGAGAGGGGATAGTTGCTGATGGAGACCATCTTTTCTGTATAGTCAACATTTACCTAGCGAAAGGGAGGGGGAAAAAAAAGTAAATCAAGCTTTGAGCTTTCACATTGTCCCATCTCCATTGGTTGGAGAGGCACGGTAATTCCAAAAGATTGAACAGAACCATAATAAAACACAACAGGACAATTACAAGTCCTCACTAGTGCCCTCTCGTGGGAGAGAGGGAAGTCCCAAATGTTGCAGCGTTGGGCCTTTTTTTGCAAGCCTACCTGGGGGGAAAAGAAGAGGGAGTGGGATTTGGGGGGGGGAGGAAGGGCAGGGAGGTGACCAAGCAAAGAGAGGGGAAAAAACCCAAAATCAGCATACTCAGAGCAAGAATGAAATCTAGGTGATATTTTATAGCTCCAAGTAAGGGATATGTGTGCTTACCGACCCATGGGCAAAAGCTCCCACAACAATGGCAACTGGCTCTGCTGCAGGAACCAGCTCACGCAGATCTGACACCTGTGGAACTGCAAAGGAGGTACCAATCTTCATACAGCCCACAGGGAGATGATCACTGACTGGATTTTTAATCACCTGCAGAAAGCAGAATGTTAATAGTTAATCTAAGAGACCTTGCCACATAGGCTAAGTTCATAGTTTCTATAGAAAATCAAGGGGTGTGTGTGGGGGGAAGGCACTCCTCTATCAGTAGCTCCAAAGGAGGAGCCTTGCAACTTTACATGTGAACAGTCCAAGGATATTTACCTTCAATAACTTCTGAGGCCCATCAGCTGCTCGAACACTGAGCTTATGCAGCAACTGGACTGGCAAGAGAAGACAATTACTTCAGCCTTGGTGGAGAAATCCTATCCTTACTCACTGATCAGAGCTACAGATAGACAAGTCTTATCTTTGCAGTTGCTAGCATCTTCTAAAGCAGTCCTTAAGACATACTGATCAGGGCCAGCACAGTCCCATGCAGGGTTTCCCCACTGTGCCAAGGAACACGTGGTTGGACTAAACATGCTGGAATTCACAACAAGTCACTTCTCATTTTCCTGATCCTTTCTCACTTTCACGTTTTTAATGCTGGTGCAGCTTTTTTACTCTTCCAGAAATTCTTCCACTCCTAACCACCTTCCTGCATTATTCTGGGGCTGCTATAAAGTTGCTTATTACTTACCCATAAGACCACAGAATCGATCAAAGGTTCTTGGGATTCTGGTTTGGGGATTGACTTCAATTAGAACATTCTTCTGAGTATGGATATAAACCTGCAGAAGACCAGCCCGATTCAGGGGGCTGTCCATAAGCATCAGGAGACTCTAAAACAGAAAAGGTGCAGGAGAGAGACTCTTGGAATACTTGCAAGCTTAGGCCCCATGAATGCAGCAGGGACTGACGCTAAGGCAGAAAAGGAGTTCGTCTAGACATACGAGCTCTACTGTAGTGCTGACCTAAACCAATCCCATATCCAAGTAGAGAGAGCTACTAAACTTGCAAACCGCAAGCATAGAGAAGACCGAACTCCCCCCCGCTCCCGGGACACAAGCAGACCCGCAGGCTCAGGGTCGGCCTCCCTCAAGCCGCGGNCGCCCTCTGCCCCTCCCGCGAGGACCGTGTCCCTTCTCCCCGCAGTGGAAGGCGGTCAGCGGGCCATCTTCTTCAACCGCATCGGCGGCGTCCAGCAGGACACCATCCTCGCCGAAGGGCTGCACTTCAGGTAGGACCCGGTTCCCCCGCCCCCGGTTCGGCCCCAGAGCCCGGCCCCGGCGGCTGCCCGAGCCCTAACGCGCTTCCCGCCCCCCCGCAGGATCCCCTGGTTCCAGTACCCCATCATCTACGACATCCGAGCCCGGCCACGGAAAATCTCCTCCCCCACCGGCTCCAAAGGTGAGAGCGGCCCCTCGGGGCGGAACACGAGGCCCCAGACGGCGCCCGTGGGGCGGGCGGAGGGGGCAGGAGTCCGGCCCCGCTGACGCCTCTTCCTCCTCCTCTTCAGATTTGCAGATGGTGAACATCTCGTTGCGTGTTCTCACACGGCCCAATGCCGCAGAGCTGCCCAGCATGTACCAGCGCCTGGGGCTGGACTACGAGGAGCGAGTGCTGCCTTCCATCGTTAATGAAGTGCTAAAGAGCGTGGTAGCCAAGTTCAATGCTTCACAGCTCATCACTCAGAGAGCACAGGTGAATTCTTTCGAAATAGACTTAACACTGGGGTTGCAAAGAAACAGCTGAGCTGTCTGTGGAGAATGTGACAAGAGGTGAGGGATAATTGTATTAGGTTAGTAGGTGGTGCACTCAAACAGAAAGGACATGGAACTATATCCCACTTACAGTCTGACTGAATTAGATACAAATGCTAAGTCTATGCCACAGGCTTCTGAGAAGAAAATTTAATTCATCCAATTAGAGTGCAAACCTGCCACTTAATGTAATGATGGGGAGGGAGAGCTGATTATCAGATTTTACAGGTAATGGTTAAAATGGGGTTTAAGTAGCCGTCCCTTCATGGGTTTGGGAAAAGTTTCAAAGCAAATTAAAGCGTTTTGCAGGATCTGGAAAGCAAAGTGGATGAGCAGTTAACAAAACAATAAATGCTCAGTAATGGGTGCTATAGAAGAGTAGCCAATATCTGTGTTTAAACACAAATTTTTTGTTTAAAAAAGGATTAGAGAGTAATATGGGGGGTGTTGCAAAATAATAGAAATATTCAGCTTAAAAAAGCATATATCCCAAAGTCTGCATTCTGATAGTTTGGTTGGCAGAGAGACTGAGATTATCAGTCTGTTATCAGGAGGGGAGTTGCTGGTTTTCTTTTCAAAGGCTTTAGGGCAGATGCTGTGTGAGAAGATAAGTTGTCAGAATCTGAAGCATAGAGCATCTCGTGGGTAGTTTCTGATCTGTGACAAAAAAGCAAAGAGTAAGAGCTAAGTGGCCAGGTCTGGCTGTGAGAGCTGATCCATAGCAGGGACTTCAGGGGCTTTTTGCTAAGCCACACTGTGTCTGCTAAAAGGATTTGTAAAAAGTCCTGTGTAAGGAGAGTGAGTGGGAAGGGGGGATGTGTCAGTCTGCAAGGGATTTGGTTATCCCTGAAATTGCTGAACAAACAGGATTGAATTTGCCATCTTGTACTATATTGATTACTGTAAAATGACATACATGGAAACAGTTGATAATAGAAGATAACAAAGTGACTTTAGGTAGTTATTTGTTTGCAGTTTACTTAGGGAAGGTTTCCAGTCATTTTAGAATTCTGCTTCTACTTTAGAATTCTTTAGAATTCTAGAACTAAAATTCTAATTAGAATCTGCTTTAGAATTCTTCTTAAAAACAGCTACAAAAAAGGTAAAAGCAAATGCTAAATTCATCAAGGATATGACTCTGTAGCAGTAAATTCTGTTTGAGTCAGTATTCAGTACAGGACTTCTCAGCCTGTCTGAAAAAGATACTGGCATGTTAAAATAGAATAAATAAAAATATTTACCAAAAACACTCATCTAAAGACACTAAAAAAAGTGGTGTAGGCACCCCAGAAAAGTAGCTACAGTAATAAAGAGATGTGATATGTAGTAAAAAATATTACATGGTAACTTTTTTTTGCATCTGAATGCAAATATGAGGAGACAGCCACACAGCAAGCAGTGGCAAATTCAATGATGGAGAAGGAAGCAGTGCCAAAAGCTTGTGTGGGACCTGGGGAGCCCAATGTGGTTGGGTGTGAAAGCAAAAAAAAAAAAAGTTTCAATAAGCTTTTTTAAATTATTTCTGCGATATTAATTGTGTACTATAGTTAAGTACTATTAATAAGCTGGGGTTTACTTTTGTAAGTGCTGTACAGAGCACAGCACTTGTGTGTGCAGAGCAGTTTAGAGGCAGCAGATTCTGAGTTGGGCATTAATTAATTAATGTCCAGGTTCAGGGTTTGCTTGAGGTGATGTCTTCCTCAGGCCCAGTGTGAATGAATTGTGGAGAGCAGTCGTGCTTCACTTTCGGAGGGCAGGGGGGCTGAGAAAAGGCTCTTTTTGTGACTCCTTTGCTGTGTTCCAGGTGTCTCTGCTCATTAGACGAGAACTGACAGAGAGAGCCAAGGATTTCAGCCTCATCCTGGATGATGTGGCTATCACAGAGCTCAGCTTCAGCCGTGAGTACACAGCGGCTGTGGAGGCAAAGCAAGTGGGTAAGTTCAGGCTGTGCCTGGAAAGGGTGGGTTGCCTTTGCTTTTTTTAGTGAATTATTAAACAGGGAATGGATATTTGGGCTAGTAGGTCACTGCTTTGTAAATCTTATCCTTATCCTCAGTAACCAGAGCTAAATGGGTTATTTCCTGAGTGTTACCAGAAACTTTAGGTGATAGCTGGTGGTGTTGGAGGGACTGGGATCCCAGGACTGCAGGGTTCTTCTTCAGGCTGTGACTCTGTCATTTAGTATGAGGGTGATGTGTAGAGGGTCTGGATGCTGTTGATTTTATTTAAGAAAATCTAAAGTATACTCAGATACGTTTCCTCTCTGTGGATGTCTGGACGCTGTTGATTTTATTGAAGAAAATGTCAAGTATACTCAGATGCATTTCCTATTTGTGGATATGGCCCCAGAATGCTGTTAGTGCTTTGGGAAGTGGAGTCCCCATGCCTCAGCTCTAGGCTTCTGGTGGAGAGCTCAGAACGTGGGATCTCCTTCTAATGCTTTTGGCTGTTCTCTCTGCAGCCCAGCAGGAGGCACAGCGTGCCCAGTTCCTGGTGGAGAAGGCAAAGCAGGAGCAGAAGCAGAAGATTGTTCAGGCTGAAGGGGAAGCTACAGCTGCCAAGATGATATCCTGCCTTGGGAAATGTTGTGGGTTTTGGCTTGTGAGCTGGGCAGTCCTGTGAATCTGTTGCATTGGGCTCACACTTAAAATGTTACCAGGTGACAGCTTCAAATAGGTCACTGTCATTAATTCCCTTACCCCTCCTCACCCTGCCAACAGTTGACCAGAGTGAGATTTATTTGAAGCTCTAGGACAGAGCAGAGATGCCATGAGCCTTCACTCTGTGTTGTAAGGCTTAGCTGTAAGTGTTACCAGCTGAGTGTCTCCATAATCCATACTGTTCTTCTTTGTCTGGAGAAGTTAAAATATCCCTGCCCAAAGGCCCAAGCTGCTGGGACTGAGACTGCTAAAATATTTGATGATATGGTTTGGGAAGAAACTTTTGAGGGTCAGCAGCTTCTCTTGGCATGCTTTTCCTTAATCTGTGCTCCCCTGTACCTTGGTGAAGCTCTCAGCAGGAATCCAGGCTACATCAAGCTACGGAAGATTCGAGCTGCTCAAAACATCTCAAAAACGGTGAGCACTGGGGCACAGAATTTCCTTCATTCCTGTGCAGTCCTCGTGCTGTCCTCCCAGCCCAGTGGCCACGTGATGAATTTAAGGCGAATGTGACCTGCCCTGTCCTGATCTTTGTTCCTCTCCAGCCTCCTCTGCTCAAGGAGAGCTTAAGATTTATTTTGCAATGATCTTGCAATGGGGTGTGAGGGTAGGAGTTCATGCCCCCCACATGACAAAGCCAGATCCACATCAGAGTCCATCACCCACACTTGCCTGCAGCCACCAAGAGCTCCTGGTTTCTTGCAGGCTGAAAGAGGGGGACAGATAAGTGTGGGATCAAAGGTCTGTCTGACAGAGAGACAGAATGAGCACTTCTAGAAAGTCTGATGGCACTGGGATGGGTGGGAAGTCAGGAAGTTAGGGACTTCTTTTGGGGAATTACATTGATTTAACCAAGATCTTAAGTGTATAAAACAAATGCTGTATCTGGACCAAGACTTGGATTACTTGCTAGTGCTATTCCTCCATGTGTATTTATCCTCCTTTATGCCATCTCTGTAATGGCTTTCTTTTTCAGATTGCTGCCTCACAAAACCGTGTGTATCTCACAGCAGATAACTTGGTACTGAACCTGCAGGATGAGGGATTTACCAGGTAAAGGGGCCTGGTGGCTGTTGTGGGTGGATTTACCTGTACCTTATCTGTGGAGCTGGATCCCTTTCTGGAGCTCTCTCAGGATCTTTTCTCTGAGAGGAGCCTGATGCCAGAGGACACAGACAAGTCAGGAGCAGTCTTACTGTGGAAATTGAGATTTCTGTTGAATCTAATCGATTTACTCCTGTTTTTCTTCCTTTTTTCCACCCTCCTTACTGCATCTCCTGACACACAGAGGAAGGTAAGACACTGTTTATTTTGATATTTTGTTAGTATTTGGAACAAGAGTGTTGATGTTTGCCTTACACTTGTGATCTGAAGCTTGAAGCCTTCCTTGCAGGGGCCACACAAATGCCTACATCAGCTAGGAGAGACCTAGTAATGGGAGCTCTGTGTGTGTGTGTGGCCCAAAATGAACCTTGTGTGGAGGAGGCAGGAGAAGAATCTTCTCACCTGTCCCCAGGCAGACAGAGTGTCCTGCATGTATAGCAGAAAGGGCTCTAAGTTACGTGATCATAGGAGTTTTTGTTGGTTTGGGGTAATGATCTCTAGGAAAGATTCTTTTGTTACTTTCTAAAAGCTTTCCAGTCCATGTTAGAAAATCCCATTCTCTGATATCAGAACTGGCAGGAGTGTGGTGACTTTGCCTAACCTTTCCAGTGTTTACTGGACAAAGCAGAGCCAGCTGAGCTAATAGCATGCAGCTAAAAGCTTAGATTTCTTAGGATCAATAAAGGAAATCAAAGCTGGTTTCCCTAGGATCTCTGATTGTAAGATCCTTCTTCCTTAATTCTCACCAGATTCTGCCTTACTCATTCTAGAGTAAAGTGCTTTGAGAAAACCCTTAGTAGTCCTTTTTAGAGAGGACTTGCAATTCCATATCCTTTGGGTGTGACACTTCATATCCCCAGTCTGTAGTGAGGGTCTGGTTCAGCTTTGTGCTTTCTGAACTGATTAATTCCTTCTGTCTCTCTTTCAGTGACAGTCTTTTACTCAAGCAAGGGAAGAAATGAAAGAAACTAAAACCTCCTAGAAACAGCCTCGCTGACCAGCAGAAGATACAAGTGAGGAGTTTTGAACTGCCTCCACTAGCACCATTTGCCCTCACTTTGAAGTTATGAATCAAGTATCCAGATTTGGTTCCCATGCCTCTGCTCCATCTTTGGTGATCCAGTTACAGCTCTGCCCTTAGGCAGCTGTAATCCCTTCTTCATCCCACCAATTAAATTTGGGGAAAGAGCAAGAGTGCTTACTGGGGCTAACCCATGTGAATATAGTAATTCACCTTTAATCTTCATTAACCTTTAGAATTCTATAGGGTAAAATTGGAACTTTTTTTATTCTTTTTTTTTTTTTTTTTTTTTTTTTTGCCAAGTGGGGGAGTTCTGCTGCCATCAGCACCAGGCTTTTTTTGTAGTGAATTTTGTTTCTCTTTCACTCTTGATCCCAAGAGAACCAGGGACTGAATTCAGGAAAATGTCATTCATTGGGTGCCTGTCACTGCTGGAATATCTATTTGTGTCACTGTCTGCTCAGTGATCCTTTCAAACATTTGTAAAAATTAAAACCTCAAAAAATTTACCCTTTGTCTAAGTGTGCTCAGTGCTGGAAAAAGAGGTTATTTTGCAGAGGGAAAGGTGGAACAGAGCTTTGATTTGGTTGAAGACAGAATCGGGATGTTGGGAAAGGAGCAAGAGAAAGACTTTGCTGTTCACTGCGAGGTCACAGGGTGGGGAGAGAATGAGCAGCTGTGGATCCTTATATAGTTGCGTGGGTGACCAGAGCCAGTTCCTTAGCTCTCTGTGCTAAAAATGAGTGTAGGTGTACCTGCTTTTCCATGTCACAGCCACATGTATGTACTGTGTCCTGACCTCCCATTGTCTAAGCATGTCTTGAGCAGGGACAGGGCTGGGGCTGTGACCATTCCCTGGGGAGGCTGACCACCCTCTCAGTGAAGAACTTCTCTCTCATGCAGCTTTACACCATTCCCTTGTGTCCTGTTGCTGGACACCAAGGAGAAGAGATCAGAACCTCCCTCTCTGCTTCCCCTGGTGAGGAAGTTGGAGGCAGCAATGCAGTCATCCCTCAGCTGAACAAAGCTGGTAGCCTCAGCTGCTCCTTATAGATGCCTTATTTCACCATCCTTGTTGTCCTGCTTTGGACACATTCTAATATTTTTATATCCTTCTTATATTGTGGAGCACACAGTACTCAAGGTGAGACTGGGCCAATGCAGAGTGTCGTGGGACCAGGACTTGAGGCTGGTTAACTATACTGTGCCTTAAAGACCGCAGGGTAGCACTGGCCCTTTTGCCTGACTGCATGTTGGTATACAATCACAAAAGTTCTTGTTCAGTCTGTATTCTTTGCAGACAGTAGATACCATGTACACTAAGTTCTGGAACTGTAAATACAAATTAGTTTCTCGGAGTAGCCTGAGCTTGCTCCACAAAATGTCTTCATTTTCATGCTTTGGGTAGAGTTTAAGCTAACCATTTGCATGCCTTGCTTTAGGCTGTGGCAGCTTTTTAAAAAAGAAGTGAGTTGGAGCCTCTGCACTGATGCTACACAGGAGTATAAAGCAAAGGTAGATAGTATGACTTTCTTCAAGGAGGTCTTCAGTCCTGTGGCTCAGAAAAGGGTGTCTGGCATTGTTTAGTGCTGAAACACTAATGAAATGTGTTTCACCACTACCTCCATCTTGTCTGCCCGGTTTTTCCCACTGTCCCTTTCCTCCCTTTTCCTCTGGTGGCAACAGAGTTGCAAAGCTAGCTGGTGAGTACAGGTTCCTCCTGGCTCATGGGAGAGAGGAAGCTCTGGCACATGGGAGGCGATATTCTCACAAAGTATCTCTTGTCTTCCGAACACTGCAATCAAGTTTCTTGCCGTATCAAATGACAGCAAGCAGTGTCTTTCCTCCCAGTATATCGTGTCTCAGGTATGTGTCTTCATCCCAGACAGGTTTCCCAGCCTCATGTTTCAGAGTCAGCTGCTGAACTCAAGAAGGATGAGATTGCTGCTGTGGCATCACTTCTGCCTTTGCTTGCTTGAGACACTTGGCAGCTAAGAACAGGCAGAATGTCCCCCAGCACGTGCAGGACAGCATCTGGCACTCGTCCTCAGTGCTGTGACTTGTCTTTCATAAGCCTGTCTGCTGCCCAGACACAGGGTGAAGTTGGTTTTGCCTCTTTCCTCTTGTTCTTTCCCCTTGGTGGTGCATTATTGCTGTACCTGTACTGTGCAGCACTGGCCTGGGGAATGCTGCTCCCTCCCTGTGTTAGGATGGCTGAAGTCGATACCAACCGTAGAGCTTGGCAGCTCCTTTGTACTCTGTCTGGTCTTCCTTTGGCCCTGTTAATGCATTTGGCACCAGATCCAAGCAGGGAGTGTAGCTGAAGTTGCCTAAATCATCCTGCCTGCCATCCTGACACTGCCTTGCCAATGGGGTTCCTGCTCTCTCCTGCGAAGTGCAGGGGTGTGGGCACCTCCTCTGGCAGGTGGCAGGGATACCAGGGTACAGTGCTTGCTTCCAGCTGGTAGTGCACACCCAGGAGCTGCTTCCCCTTGCTGGCTCTCAGGCAGGTATGTAACCTTGGCTGTTAACACTGTATCTGAAGTTACACGGAGCAGAGTTGGAGGCACATTTCATTCCTTCTCTTTTCTACCCCTTCACCCATCTGGATTTTTGTCCTAAACTGAGAGAGATCCCAGTCTTAAGATCCTTATGCCAAAGTAGGGAATGATTGCATCTGACTTTTAAAGTGCTCAGTATGGTGCTGGGTCAGGCAGCTGATGGGGAATGATTGTGCAGTTATTTTCCCACAAAGGATGATCTAGGTGTGGCTCAGACCAGACAAAATTCCCACATTTCCAAGGATTCTTGGTCTGGGTCCTAGGTTACATTGTGACCCATTTCAGACTTCCCTAGTTGGGACTGAACTCTTCCTGCCATCAGCTCTAAGTAGGTCCTAGTCCAGGCTGCTGCTGCAAGTGGTGATATTACCATGGGGTCAGATCACCTGTGGCTTTGTCCTTGCAAGTACTGAAAACCTGCAAGGACAAAATTCTCCCTCTGGGCACCTCTTTGAATGCTGTCTGATAAAACCAGTGTTTATTCTGAGCCTCCCAAACTGCAATGTGGGACTGTTGCCTCTGGTATTGTTATTTGCCACTACCATCATCTTCTTACCATCCCTCTGTGTAGTAGCAGATGTATCTTACCCCTTCAGCCTCCTTTTTACCAAACTAAATAATCCAGTTCCTTTAGCTGCTCCTCAGAGGTGACTGACTCGTGTCTGTGTAGCCACAGCGTGGCCATGCTGTATTCTACCTTCTCCATAAAGATAAAGATTCATTTCTATCAAGTGGCACCTAGGAGGGAGCAGTCAGGAACCTTCACTGTTTGCTGAAGCAACCCTTCTGATTTGCCCAGCAGCTCAGGTTGGCTACCACCAAAGATGACAAAATGACAAATGATATGGGGGCACAAGGACTACTTTTCCAAATACTAAAGTTTAAATGCAAAAGCCTGCATCAAAATTTGTCACAGCTCACTTTCTGTACTTTCAGACTTCGCTGACAACTGCCAACACTCAAACCTCACACCAAGGAGCCATTGTAATTGGTCACAGCTTCTGTCCAGGTACCTGGAGGCTGCAAACTAAGCTAGAGCCACTCTTCCAAGTCTTGGCAGGGCTGCAAGTGAAGCCAAGAGTACAGCTATACTCAAAAAAAAAATTACAGGAAAAAACTTCTGGGACTCAGCATTGAAACAAATATATGTTTATCTACAAAGGAGAAAACATGGCCTTCACATCAAATCCCAATATATTTACAGCATCCAATTGAAGGGTCAAATAGAAAAGAGGTTGTAGAGAGGAGAGTTGGTATTAAGGCAGGAGGAATTTCCCACTGAGTTGCAGAGAAGCTGAGCTGAAACACACCAAAACCTCCATATTCTAAAAGTCAAGGCTACAGGGAACACTGACAGGCTAAACCCTAACTCACAGCAGTGGCAGAGGTATAGCTCCTATAAAGAGCTTCTTTGTCTTCCACAAGAAGACTGCTGAACCTGACACAGCAGAGGTGAATTTGGGCCCCAGTGGGGAAGGAGGGGGAGTGATTTTTTTTTCTGTTAATGAATAATGAAAGGGCACAAAAAGACTTTGCTGGCCTGCACGGGCAAGGGACAATGAAGTCAATGGAGCTGGAAAGCAGTCTGGTTCAGGGCACTTAAAGGTGGCACAGAAGAGAAGGGGAAGGCCTAATTCCAGTTCAAGAGTGAGGCCAGCTTGGACATGAGCTCCAGTCCTGCACCCCAGGTTCAAAACCCCCATGGGGGTACCTGCAAAGTATGCCTATTTTTTCTTTAGTGAGCTTTTCAGCTTCTTCTCTGAAGAGCGCTGTTTCCGCACCTTCTCCTCCTTTTTCCCCAGGTTCTCATAAACTGTTGACTCTTCTTTCTGCCTGTAAGACCAGGGAAGAACAAGGGAAAAAATGAGCAAGTGGAAAAAGCCAGCCAAGCCAGGAAGGAGACTATTGCTAGAGGCACACGTATCTGGGCCTCTGGTTTAGTTGAGCTCTTACTTGGAGGATTGTCGTGAAGCCTTGGCACGTGCATTCCTCATTGCAGGGGGGTAGGAAATGTTCCCATACTCAGCCTCATTTGGTTTGCCTTTCTGAGACTACAGGAGAGAAAAAAGATGAGAAGAGTGTGGTCTGGGAGGAGCATGTAAGGCAGGCACCATGGAAGAGTCCTGGCTGTTTAACCATGCCTCATGCTAGGATCTCTGTGGAGATTGGTGGACTCCTGAAATCCATGGGCACTCAGTGCACTCTGCCTGCTCCTGTCACACAGGTGAGCAGCAGAGGTGCAAATGCATCCTTGTACAGTGATGAACAGTGGAGCAGTAGATTTCTGGAATACCTGAGAGTGCCACAGGTTAGCTAAAGAGTATCAAACAGCAGCAGCTACTGGATGCTGCTAGAGGCTACAAGGAGAGATAAAAAATGCACTTACGAGCTGGTAGGAGAAAATCCTGCAACTGAAGAACCAGGATGAGAAAGGCAGAGGAAAGGAGAGGGCAAAGTCTTTGCCTGTCCCAGATTCAGCTAGTAACAACACAGCATTTAGTAGAGATGTAAATTGAACATACTTGAAATAACTGCATTAGAACTTACTGCTGTTAAGCAGTTCAGAGTAATGTTGGCCCATTAATTCTGAAGAGAGGAACAGGACACAAATTTTGGTGCACTACTGTAGTCTGTATAGGTCCCAGTGCTAGCTTAAAACCTGGGAAAGAGAGCTCAGAGCCAGCACCATGCAGGGCCTGGACTTACAGGAGAGGAAAGTCCTTTCTCACCTGAATAACTTCCAGCTTTTTCTTTGTTGCCTCTATGAACTGGCAGATGACCATGTAGATGAACTTGTACTGGGCCTCTGTCTGCACCATCCCTGAGCGTTGGGCCCTCACCATCTGGATGGTCTTCTGGATGTCAATGTCACAGTCAAGTCCTGGCAAGGGGCACCAGAAAAGCTTACAGATGTTTGCTGGCTCCCTTTCCCAATTCTCCACCAAACCCAGCCACACTGGAGGTCAGTCAAAACGTTTCCACCACCCTCCATGCTCTTTACTCCTGTATGGACCTCGTATCCCTCCTTCCTGCTCAGCACCTTTCAAATCTGGCCCTGGAGGGAAGAGCTCAAGCTCAGAGAAGGCTGCAGCTACAGTAAGTGGATATGGTGCAGAGGTCCAGCAGCTGGCATATAGCAAGGACAGCACAAACATCTCAGGGGTTGTGGTAGGACAACATGACAGTTTTCATCCCTTTGCAGATGGACTTAAGGGCACAGCCCTACTGGGTAGGCCAGTTTACTTCAAAATACTCTGGGGTTCTCTTACCCTTGGTGGAGATTGTTTCCACTATCATATCAATGACAATGATAGTCCCAGTGCGGCCAATCCCAGCACTGCAAGGAGAGGACAAGCAGAGGTCAGAACAACACAGCTCTTGAAATACAACGCAGCTACTTCTGGGGAAAGATCTAGCACTTGGAGCAGCTGTTCACCAATGCCATGAAACAGTCACGGATTCAACAGGCTATGACTTTGGTTCAGAGAATCACAGAATATTTAGGTTGGCAGAGATCTCCAAGATCATCCAGTCCAACCTTTGACTAACACCGTAATCATTTACTAAACCATGTCCTTAAGGACCAGGTCCAAATGCCTTTTAAATGCCTCCAGGGATGGTGACTCCACCACTGCCCTGGTCAGGCCATTCCAATGCCTGACAGCCCTCTCAGTGAAAATGTTTCCTAACATCCAGCCTAAACCTCCCCTGGCACAGCTTCCATCCATTCCCTCTGGTCCTATCACAGTTCACTAAGGAGAAGAGGCCATTTCCCTCCTTGCTCCACCCTCCCTTGAGGTGGTTGAAGAGAGCTCTAAGGTCTCCTCTCATTCTCCTCTTCTCTACACTAAACACCCCCAGCTCCCTCAGCTGCTTCTCACAGGACTTGTGCTCCAGGCCCTTCATGAGCTTTGTTGCCCTTAAGCAACCTTTGGGGTTGGTTTGGGGCATCAAAGAGAAAAAAGCAAATATTGGTGTGACATGCTTTACTCACAAGTCCTGGGGAATAGCTGGTCCAGCAGGACAGTCTTTCTATACCTCACCATAGATAAAGGATGGAGAATGCTTCAAACCCCAGCCTCTGTACCAACCTGCAATGCACCAGAATGGGCCCTGCATCTGGGATGCTCTCTTGTTTCTGGTTTATCTGGTCGAGGAAGCTGAGCACTCCTCCTGGCTCGCTGGGTACACCATGGTCAGGCCAGCTCAGGTACTGATAGTGCCAGATCTCACGCACAGCCTTACCCTGATAATAACAAAACACCCCACTGTTCAAACTGCAACCCAGTCCTGTCCCAGGCCTCTGTCCCAGGGAGAGGTGGGTCTGAAGCCAGAGATAATCTCTGTCTCCTGTGCATTTCTTGGTGATCCCATCAGTGTGATTCCAGCCCAAACCAGGTGGGAATAGCAACCCCAAGAATGATACAAGAGCAGCATAATCCCAGCACCCAGCAGTTCCCAGCCTTAGACATGCAGTGACATACAGACACCCAAGCTCAATGACAGCCCTCCAGCAGGCACACTCACATTATCCTTTGGACACACACAGAGGCGCCGGAGTTTGTATTCCAATGCATCATGCTCCCCAGCGTTCTCCACGAGGTAGGGACCACATTCCTTTGTGTTGCCCATCTCTGGCCAGTAAGGCACACATTTGTTCTGTATGGGCAGAGAGGGCAGGGTGAGGACAGGCAGAAGGCAGGGGAGAAAAAGCAGAGCAATGGTTGAAGAGGGCAGCTCCAAGGCATCTACAAGCTGCTACTTACTCTCCCTTTTTCAACCTCTCGTGTGGTCATCACAATAATGCGCGTGTTCTCCTGCCACACCATCTGCCAGAAGTCATTGACTGTGGCATCCAGGCAGCCCTGGCTAGCAATGTAGGTCTTGGTGCACTCATCTGGGCTGATCAGGTTGTTCTGAGTGTGGACAGGAGAAGATCAGGAGGGCTTTAGGAGGAGACAGGCCTCCCCTCATTTTGGGCATATAGCCATTTTTCAAGAGTCGTACCTTGACATAGTTGGCATTGATATAGTCAGATCCTGGTATATTTGGGTCCCTTCCTTGGAGGATGACTCTGGAGTGATCAACTGAGGATGCAGTGAAAAAAGAAAAGTCCAAAACAAAAACAAACCAAAAACCAAAACACAACACACAAAAAAAGAGCAATGAGATCATCTGTGCCCAGTTACAAGATGCTTCTTCGCTACCCCACTCCACCTTATTCCTGCTACCCAGTGCATGCAGTGTGCCCTATATTTTCACCTCTCCTTCTCTGGGGTCAGACCAATCTCAACACATTCTCCCATCTCTTTTCCCTTACAATGGACCATGAGAAACTAATGACTCTGGCCCAACCCTCCCTCCTTCCTTCAAGGACATGGAAAGCCTGCGACCTCTCATCTCAGCTCTTAAATCCTCAGTGTCACACACCCATCTTTTCACCTGCTCTGGAGAATAGAATGGGCTGAGGCAGGGCCAGAGATGGCTCAGACAGCTCTTCATTGTCTGTTTATTAGAGGTGGATTTTTTTTTTCATGGCAGAGAAACAAGACTCACAGGGCAAGATGTTCTTGTATCGGTTCTTGCTCTTATTTTCAGGTCTCTGACCCTCATGACGGTCAAACAGGTGCTTGGCTTCCTGTTTTTGCAGACTCTGAGAGCAGAAGAAAGAAGAGTCATGGCAAGGTCACAATGTATGACCAGGGAGGTGGGCAGTCAGATGAAGAGTGGTGACCATGGGGACAGAGGGGCATCCTTGCGGGGAAGCAGAGAAGTGAAAACCAAACATAGGCTTGAAAAGTCCAAGGCTCAGGCCCTTCCTGTCTTGGTGATAAGTTCTCCCAACCATGAAAAGGCACATTTCTATCTCATTGGGTTCACTTAAAGATGATACTCAGTCCCCAGGGGAACAGATTCCAAACAGACTTTTTTCAGAGATAAATTGATGAGAATTTTCAAGACACAAGCTGAAAAGTTTGTGTCCAGGAATAAATCAAGGACGGAGGATGAAGTGGTACACACAGACTTCCCAAAAAGCCAGAATAATGTCCCCCAGTGCTTTCTTACATCAAATTCCTCCCAGAACCCAGCCTTGGATGTCTCCTCAGATTGACTCTTCTTGTTCAGTTCCTGCACTCTATTCTCAATGTCAGCAGCATTCACCCTCGTAGCATAGTAGGGCTAAGGATGTGAAAACACAATGGGTTGGCATGAGACAGAGACTGCTGAAAAGCAAAGTCTTCTCTGTGTGCTGTGGAGAAAAGGAGGAGAGGGACACAAGCAGAAAGAAACAGCGTGTCCCTCCATGGGATCACTAAGAAACAGAGAAAAGGGGAATTACCTGCTTCAGGTACACAAAGGAGCCAGACACTTCCTCAATTCTTGTCTTCTTGTAGTGCTCCACCAGATCTGCCAAGCTGTCAAATGTTTCAGCACCTCCAACTGTGTAGCGACCATTCTAAAGAGAGGAAGAGTGTGTAGCATCCCACTCATAACACTGCAACAGACCAAGCTGATAATGCTCAGGGAAAAGGTAACACTGGGGTGCAAAGCCATAGGGACCACCCTGTGTCATCTAGAAAAGTGTCCTCCCTCTGGAAGGGAGGACAAATGGAAGTTTTTCCAGAGAACACCAAGTTCATATCAGGGTGAACTGACTCCTGTTCTCAGTGGGTGGAAGCCCAGAGAAGGTACATTGACTCAGGTATATTTAAGGTCAGTTGCTCCCTGTCCATGAAATCTCCCTCCACTCTGCATCATCCCACATGAAAGGAACAGGAGAGCTTGTGACAGCCAGGTTGGTAACATCCTTCAGACTAAGAGTGGAGGCCTTGCAGATGCCACTCCTCCTCTGAGAGATTTTGACCCTTTTGCTGAGCTTGTAATTAGATTGTGAATTCTTCTCTTTCTTCCAGCACAAACTCCTTGTACTGGAGTTCTCAGTCACACTGAGCCCTCCTTCCTCCTGTGCCTGAGTGCCCAAAACTGCCCATGGTCAACCAGGCTGAGGCAAGGACAAAAGGAACCTGCAAGGTGACAGCCCTTTGATCCAAATTCAGAAATACTGCTGGTGGTATCCAAGCTGACAGGGCCCAAACTTTCAAGGACATGATCATTAGAGACCTGCAGAGACCTCTTCCATTCCCTTTCCTTTTGCTCTCCCAGCTGCTCACCTCACACATGATCTTGATGTGAGTGACTTTGAGCCGTGCCCCAGGGGCACTGGTTGCCCCAGCTGCTGGAGCATCAGACCCAGGTTTAAGCTGGTCGGTGAGGACAGACAAGACAAAATCTCCAGGTTTGCTGAGGCTCTCCCGCACCAAGAAGGTCCAAGGGGTGGCTTTGGCCTGGAGAAGTGACTCAGCTGCAGAGCCTGACAGGTGCCCATGATACCACCTAGGAAAAAACAACAGGGGCAGAAGAGAGATGGAGATGCAGTTAAATGTGATGAGTGAAGAGCAACAACAAGGGATGGGGAAGGGTGAAGGGTGAAGAAAGAAAGGGGGAGACAGAGGGAAAGAGAGAGGGAAGGAAACCAAGAGAGAAGCAGGATTTGGCAAAAACAGATGATACAGAAAGAAGTAGAGAGCTGGCAAAAAAAGGGGTAAAGTGGAGGTAGAAGGGACCTGGTGAGCAGAATGCTGGTACCAGAGTGCACAGTGGGAAAGCACCAAGTGTGATCCAGTGGTGAGATACACCCGAGCAGAGGTCAGCTATGCTTGCTGGCTTGAAGGCCAACTGGGGGAGGGTAGTCCATGGGTTTTTGCACCTCCAAGCATTACTGGGATTCTAGCCTTACTGCTGCAAGATGCTCTGGGAAGTCAAATACCATCGAAACAAAAAACCCCCAGTGAGTCAGAAACTCTCCCCATAGGATTTAGCAGCACCTAAAGGTCTGTGTGGAGATCAGTTCCTTTACAGAACCATCTGAGCAACATCTCCTTCTGAAACTCAGCCCCTTCTTCAATCAAAGGGTAATTCCCATTACTGTAGCAATCAGCCTTGCCATGGGAGTGAATGCCAGGAGCTACCTGGAGCCTATATTCTGCTCCTGTCACTTATCACTGTTGTTGATCCATGTGCACATTCCTGTCCTCAATGCAAACACCCAGTCAGCAATTCCTTCTCTCCTCTCAGCACAAGGTGAAGAGCCTCTCCATCTGACCAAGGGGCTCTCTGCCCTGCTGTAAGGTGCAGAGGGACACAAACATGGTGCAAATGTCACAGCTGCTGCTAAGCACCTTCCCACTGGCAAAGGTCTCTGGGAGAGAGTGTGCCTGCCTGATGGGACCTCACTGCACTGTGCCATATGAATGCAAGTGAAGCTCATCAGAAGCAGGCTTCTGCAGGGCCACTTCTCCTACTGGAGGTCTCTTGGCCCTGCAGAAACTCCACATGTGACCCAGGTTGTCTATGTGCAGATCCTCTAGTTCTTCATGCCCGTCCCAAGTTTCACAGACTCTTTGGACCACATCAGAAGGTCCTGGGAGCACTGCCAAGCAGAGATGCAAAAGCCCATGTTCACTGCAGCTCTGCCCTGTTTCCACAATAGCTGCTCGGAAGCTGGAGCTAGAGATCCAAATTAGAGGAAAGTTAAGAGCTATGAAGTGTCCCAGGCACTGGAAAATGCTCTGTATCATCCTACTCCTTCTAGTACCCATTTGCTGGTGAAGTCTTGGCTGGGTTGAGACCCATGTCAGCCCAGGTGCCACCACAGCCCTGGTGCTCCTGCCCTGGCCTCTTCCCTTCTTCCCAGCTGGTTGTCAGGGAGGGGATTTGGGCCCTTCTCCTCCAGCAGGGATGGACCTCATTCAAGGAAGTCCCCCTGGCCCTGGGACATCCCCATCTCCAGCTGCATCCGTGAGCTGGGCTCTGTGTTCAGGGGCCTTTGCAGCACGGCTGCTGTGCCGGCTGACAGCCATGGTCACTGCAGCTCTGTCCGCTTCCCAAGGGCTGCCTCAGCACCTGGAGAGACAGCCACTTTTGTCCATCTCCCCTCATGAACTGCATTTCAGAAGCAGGTAGCTGTTGCATCAGGCTGACTTAAAATGCCTCTCCCTGCTCCTGCTCATACAGGTACTGCAATAAGCACCAGCCATGCTTCATACACTACTGCACACACTCCCATCAAGGCCAAGATGATGCTCAGCAGAAAAGCCAAAGTGGTTAAAAGGTGTGGGAGCAGGTCTGCTGCCTACAGAGCAGCTAAGAGTGGAGGCCTGGGGTGGTATTGGTGTCTGCGATGAACTTTGCATTGTTAGGGGTTACCTGTTGCCAAAAACTGAAATGGAGTTCAGGAGGCCATGCCCCAGTCATAGAAGAAGCCTGGGCACACATTTGCCCCTGCATCTGTCCAGAGCAACACATTCTTGTACACAACATCTAGGAACCATTTTGACAGCCAGATGTGGCAGACAGTTGTTGGGCCTTGGCAAGTAACTTCTGTTGATCCTCACTTCATGTGCTGCAACAAGTAGCTGGTGACATCCATTGCACAGCACATATTAGTTTCTGATCCTCCTCCCAAAGAAGGCTCCAGCCACCACGTGCAGATAAGTGCTTAGATGACCCCCAGGGAACTGTTGAGCCCTTCTGCTTATCAAAGAGGTCTCCAGGCCTCCCCTCCACAGGTAAGAAAGGGGTTAATGGGCCCCATTCCCCCCTCCCTTCCCCCAGTAGAACCCAATTCTTCAAAGCCACGTGATGGAAAATCACTTGGGGAGAGAGTGAGAGGAGCTTTCGTAATCGCCTGGTGGGGGGAGAAGTTTCCAACCGCAGGGAGGAAGGGAGGAAACTGCAGGGCTGCAACAAAATGGCCTTGAATGGAGAGGACAGCCTGTGTGCAGGCACTGGCCCCTCTGCTGCCAGAATCCAGAGTAAGCAGGGGGATGTACCCAGGAGCTTCACCCAGGGCATCTTTGCATCCCGTCTCCAGGTGCTAAGGAGGACCTTCCTGCCCCACAGCACATGGAGACTGCTCCTCGAGCTGCATCAAAAAGCCTGAAAGCACAAGGCAAAGGCAAAACCACCTGATCTGATTTAGGAACTGGGTGTCAGAAACATATGCAAAGCAGAGACAGGAAGGAGACTAAGCAGGCTAGGAATAGTAGGGGAACACGGTCCTGCTCGCAGCTGTGTTAGTCACCCAGGCCTGGAATAACCAAAGAGGTTTGGGGCAAGGTTGAGAGCTCTCGCATAACATGTCACTCTACAGCTCATTGCAGACTCTATCACCACAACCTATTCTTTAAGAAACAGCATATAAATAGCAAAGACAACAGGAAACCAGAAATAAAATTAGAGCCCTATTACGTCTGCTGCGATGTGTCAAGGTATGTCCAAGTGGGGATGCTGCACCCATAGGAGGGCATGGGAGGCAGAAGATACTCTTTGGCAGGATTTGCCCTGGTGGTGCATAAAGGGCAAAAAGAAGCCATGAAACACAGAGGAGGTTTCATCACAGACCGACCAGCTACTCTCCTTTCTTCTTACCTCTCTGTAGTGGGGTCGGAACAGTTGAGTGGGTATCGCAAATCAATGATGGTTCCATCTTTGTCCTGCAGCGAGCCCTGTTGCTGTGTGTAGTATTCCACAAGTTCTGACAAGGTGGCAAACTTCTCCCCTCCATAAAGGTCATAGAAATCCCCAGTGTTCTGGATGCGGATGTGGGTTACCTGGTCACCAACCCTGTGGGATGATGCACAAAGCAGTCCAGTGAGGCAGTTGGAAAAGAGGCAGAAAATGTTCTGCATTATCTCCTGCTGTGGAACCACAGAAAACCATCCCAGTGAAAGGAGATGACTGGAAAGATAAGTTCCTGAGGCAACATGGCATTCCTTAGAGGATGCCATGAAGCCCGGGTCCTTTTAGAGCTTGGGAAGAACTTGGGATGAAAAGATGCCACAGAATATGTGAGGATCTAAGCATTCTGCATATGTAACCTTGGAAAGACAGAAGTTGAGATCCAAGTTACTTACCGAACTGAAAGAGAAAAATCCCCCTGATTCTTCCGACTGGGTCTGGCCAGGAAGCTCCCATGGACACCTCGACCCTTCAGTAAGGCTTCAGCTTCCAGCCCACTCAGGTCACGGTGAAACCACCTAGTAGAGGAGATAAAAGCAAGAACAAGTGAATGAAAAAGGCCAGGCACTATTCTGGAGACTTGTACGGTGAAGAATGGTCCCCTGGCAGCAACCCTAGAGGTACCCATACAGGTGACAGACAACAGCAGCAGCTCTTCCTACCTGATACTTCCCCCAGCTTCTGAAAGGTTTCCACTGAGATACCATTTCCAGGACTATCACTCCACCTGATTTGTCCTACTTTTTCTTTACACACACACACACACACATGCACGCACACACACACTTCTCAGTCCCTCTTACCTCACCATCGTGGAGGGCAAAAGAAGAGGGATCCAAGTGGCTACCACCTAAGCAACTCAAAAAACACAGAGAAAAAATCAGTTTGCACTGGAGAGAAGAGGGAAGTCGGAGGTCTGTGCCGGAGCACACAACACGAAGCTGCTTCTGTGCCTCTTGGGAGCTGGCCATGTATCTCTCCTGGCGTCTTCCGTCAGTCCATCCAGACCCTCTCCATCCACCTGTTTCTGGATACGTGCAGTGATCACTGGCCCTCCCTCAGTGCTGGTGGCCACCCGTGTGGGTGGGCACGCGCAGCTCCAGGAACAGGAAGCACTCTGAGCCATTGGCTCCCCAGCCCCAAGCTGCTTTACACACACTTCTGCTTCTCCTTTTGTGTCTTTCCTCCCCATCCCCCCCGTTATTCTTGGGTTCCTGTCTTCTTTTCATACTAGTGTTGACTCTGTGGATGCATCTCAAGTCCCAGCCTTGCTCACAAAATTCAGTTCTGCACACCCAGTGCAGAAGCCAGTGAGAGGCATGAGTTCTCCCCCACCTCAAGCCTGTGCCAGAGTGTCCAGGGGCTCCCACACACCTGAAGGCTGAAGCAGGCAGCACACTCTAGGACACACTGAGCAATGAAGCCCCCTAACACAGGTGATAGATGCTCACCCAAGCCCCACAACTTGGCTCTGCTGGGCTGCCCTCAGCTACCCAGCTGAAATCCTCCGTACTCTGGCTTGTTGATGAACTCTCTGGCAGGGAAGCATCCTCTGTGCTCTGAGTAACCACAGGGGGGGAACTGTGCAAACCCAGTGCTGCAGACTTCAAGGTCCAGGCCAGCACTCTGCCTTCCTGAAAACTGCCTGCTGTGGGGTGCCACCGCTGGGAGCAGTGGTAGCTCCAAAGGGATGGGGTGGGAAGAGGTGCTGAGGCTGCCCACAAAAGCAGAGAGCAGGACTACTGCCTGCAGTGGGCCCACACAGCACCAAGAAATCTTAGCCCAGGACCCTCAAAATCCCAGAATACCAAACTGCTGAGGCCAAAGCTACCAACCTGGACAGACAGTTAGAAAGAAAAAACCCTAAGCATTTCCAGTTACCTAATAATTTCCAGCTATGGCCCATAGTGGCCCTTTTCCATAGCACTGGTTTAAAGATCTGCAGCTCTCATGAAAGAAGGGGAGCTAAGCAGGGGCCAAAGAGGGCAATCCAGGTGGCAAATAAGCCTGACTTTTTTCTGGGTTGTCTCAGGTACTCTATGTGGTGGTGTGGGCAGCAGGAACAGGAAAAGACTTGAACAAGTATCAGCAGCTGTAGACTTCTCTGCACACCATCAGACTGGGAAATCCTGCAAAAACTTAAGCAGGCCGCTAGCAATGATTGAGAAAAAACTAATGGCTGAGACAGAAAACAATATCAAAGGGAAGTACAGGAGAGATGAGTGGGAAGCTAAACTTCATTGCTAGAAAAGCAGTCCAGGCACCTACAACAGCTTCTAGTTTCACACACGTGATGAGCTGGTTGTGAGCTGCAGGAATCCAGCTGTACTGACTTAAAACTGACTGGTGTTAAAAAAGGAGACTTTAAATGCACAGAGACGTGTAGCTCAAGGGAACGACTTACCTACAAAGTTGTAGAAGTTGCACCAGAAAGGCTGCACCTAAATCAGAACCAGTCTAGAAAATACTGTTTAGTGATAGCAGAGAAATGGCAGAAATTTGTGGCAGAAGTCCCAAAAGAGAATTCCTGATGTAAAAAGAATATTGGATTATGTAGGGTTGACACAAAGACATGGTAGACAAAAATGAAACCTATGCACCCCTACACCTGATGTACTGGTTGAAGAAGAAAATCTGCCTGAGAAAGAGAACGTTAGGGGGATACAGGGGAATGGAAAGAACAAGGTAGAAAAGAGCCCGGATTAGTACAGAAAGGGTGAGCTAGCACTAAACCCATGCAATTCAGCATTCCCATTAGGAAAAGACACAGGGTGCAGTGTAACCCACATGTGGTGGATGACAAATCCCAGATCACATAATTTACAGATTGAATTTATACTTCTGGTTGATTTCAGCTCAAACGAGGACTGGATACACAAGCTGCCTCAGTGTCTTTAATCTGGACCATCTAATAAAAAACCATCAAGGAGGAGTTCCTGCTGGTAAGGGAGGCAAATATCACAGTAGAAAAGCAAATGGTTGGTATTTGTAAGGTTGCTTTCCTAAATGGCTGCAGTATGCAACAGCAGACTATAACTGAGCTGTGAAAATATTTTAATACAATTAACAGGTCGAAAGATTTCATCAGATAAAGCATTCCTGTGCTGTTCTTTCTTTGGCTTTCAGTTCAAGACAGGTGGCAGAACCTCACCTCGTATACTCTTTGTGAAGCCAAGCTACAGCTAGCACAGGAGCAAATTTTGAGATTATAAATGAAAGAGCTAATTAAAATACACCCATATCTGACATTCCATAGAAAAGATATTGAAAAACTGGCTAGAATCCAGTATAAGGCCACCTAGGAGCCTGGAGCACAGCAGATGGAGGGAGCTGAGGTTTTTCAGCCTGGAGAAATGATGCTTACAGGGGGGTTTAACAGTTGTCTGAGACTATCTAGAGGGAAACTGGGGAATTTAAAGCCACATTCTTTGTGGGACACAGCAAAACGACAAGAGGCAACAGGCATAACTTGCAGCAATGGGAATTCTGATTAGGTATGAGGAAAAATTGCACACACACTCCTCCCCAAGGAGCATTCCACAGATGCCCCGGAGAGGCTAGGAAATCTGCACTCTTGCACATGCTCAGGACTTACCTGAACAAGGTGCTGAGCAAACAGATCTAGCTTTGGGGTTAGCTCTGCCGTGAGCAGGGGGTTGGACTCCGTGATCCAAAGGTCAAAACGGTGTCAAAGGAAGGATAAAGGATGAGTTTCTTTCCCCTTCCTAAACCTCTGCAGCTACTTGAAGAGTCAGCCATCAGATCCATGCTAAATTTAGCATTCTTTGGCAAGTACTTCATTGCTCAGCTACAGAGCAAGCCCCTCGTTTGGCTTGCTTATGAACTTATACATCTAGTTGTTGTAAAGAGAGAAAATTATCTGATTCCTGATTCCTACTCACCCCCTCCTAGCTGACCATGATTTTATAGACCTGTAATGTCTGTATCCTTCCTGAGGTCTTTCCCAGGTTGAAGACTCCAACCCTATTAGCATGTTCTTCACACAGAGCTTTTCTACACCTCTGATGTTTCCAACTCTGTTGCATTGTTTTGTAGATAAGGGCGAAGGATGGCACATATAACTGCAGCATTCAAGATGCTGGAGAGATATATATGTGTGTGTATATACATATAGGTATGTGCTTGGACAAATACAGAGAGAGAGAGAGTTTTGATTCCTGCTATTTGTTCACTGTAACCAAGCACTAAGTTAACATGGACTTATATATGATCATAGTCTTACTCCAGAGTGGTTACAATTAGTTTACAGCTCAGTGTTTTATATTTAAGTTTTGAATTATTTTTCTCCATGAGCATTGTTTTACAGATGCCTATGTTTTTATTTCAGCTGCTATTCTCTGTTCATCTGTCCACTCACTGACTATCACAGGGTCCTTCTCCAATTTTTCACTCAGCTACCACCCTATTATCCTGAACAACTTCCTACCATCAGCCAATTTTGTCACCTCACCATCCAAGCTCTATTTATAGGTCATTTGGGAATATGCTGAACAGTATATATTTCAGGTAAGGCCTCTGTGATCTGACCACTGATGAATTCCCTTTGCTGAAAAAATTAGATGTTTATTTCCACCTTCTCTGTCCTGTTTTCTACTAGTTCTTTATCCAAGAAAAAGTTGTCTCCTTCTTATGCTATGACTATAGCTTTATTTAAAGATTTCGATGAGAAAATCTCATTAAATATTTTTTTTTATAATCCAAGGACACTCTATCAGCCAGATCTCCCTTATCCACAAGCTTGCTTAGTCCCCCAGATAACAAGGCAGGATTTGCCTTTACAAAAGCAGATGCTGAGTCTTTCTTTAATATCACATCCATCGCTTTCTGTTCTACTGTCCACCCCCTTGCCCAGATACCAACTTTGTTGGTCTGTTTCCCTCACATCTGGGGTGTCTCATTTGGAGCACGTTTTGAAAATCAGCACTGCATTTGTCACTTTCATTTCTCAGCCCTGAGATAATGTTAGACAAGAGGCTTTGCTGTCCTACACAGAAGTGTGTTGTAATTCAGTTGTTAGTGCAGACTGAAGGCCACCTGAGCTCAGGGAATGAGCTGATGGACCATCATCCTGTGACTTGCCCAGCTGAGATGCTGTCTGTCAGGCCACAGGACCCCAGGACAGTGCTGGACCTCTGTGGTTGCACAGATCCTTACCACAGAGTGATGCTAGTGTGAATCCCACTTCCTTACATCGTGCCACTGCAGCCTCCGGAGCAAAAATAAAAACATTTGGACTGACCATGAAGATTTTATGGCCTGCTGCTTCTCCGAGGGCTATCAAGACTGTAGGGAGCCAAGAAATAACCAGGATTAAAAAGGTCAGCCACCTGCTCTCTGTACAAAAACGTTCTGTGGAGCTGTCAGAGTAACCAAAGCAAAATGGGCAGCCAAGCCCTGCTGCTCTTTATCAAAGTGAGAAGGAGCAACAGTAACAGCAATCCCAAATTCTGGCTTTCCTGGAGCTCTTATTAGAAGGTTGTTAATTTCCCTTCTGTGCCCAATCCCTACTGCCAGTATTTGTTTTTTTCTCACCAACAGCTCTCTGTTTTCTTCCCCTGGCTAGTGTTCACAGCACTCACCCGCAAGATGGCATCAGGATCTTGACTCAGATCCCCACTGACGGGGCACTGACAGCAGCAGGTGTAGGAGGTACCACAGCCCTTAACCAGGGGGTCCTTACAAAGGAAATAAGGCAATATTGGAATTATCAAGACAGTATCTTGAGATGCACTTGTGAGAGAGATCAAAGACCTCGATGGAGGTGGACTCGCACCTTCTCGGCAGGGCTGGATGCTCACGAGGGTGAGTGCCACAGCTCTGGAGAAGCAGCTGGCTGGGAGCTGGGAGCTGGGAGCTGCGGCACCTCCTGTGACTCACCTGTGTCTGATCTGCACAGGCAGAGTCCTGAACTCTGCCTGTTCCTAGGAGGACTAAGAAGAAGGTAGCTCCAGGTCAGGCAAACCACAGGCCTCAAGCAGAGGACTTAATTTTCACCATTTGCAAAGCACTTCCTGGGCTGTGGTTAATGAATAATTAGGGGGGTGGGGGAAGGCCAAGGCCAAGCTGGGAGAGGTGGATGAGAGACGGAAGGGACTGACTGCTCTTCCTGCCTCCTATCCCTGAAGCTCACGCCCTTGCTGGCTGCATTCCTGCCTGGTTTGTAACCGGCAGGCACAGGAGGCAGAACGGGTAGCAGCTCTCTCACTGCTGGCTTGCAGCTTGCTGCTCTCCTTGGCCTGTCTTCTTCACACCCAGCCCTGCCACCCTGGCCCCCATCACCCCCACCAAAGCCTCCAAGGGCAGCAGGTACAAGCAGATATATCTGATGCCCCCTCATTTGAATCAGCGTGGAAGCCTCGTACTGGACCAGTGCTGCTCCGCTAGGTTTGTCTGTCTGTGGTATTGGAAGACACAAGATAGAATTTTATGTTGTCTGTGTTGTTCTAACCCAGGCTGCAGACACAAGGGGCAAGCCCAGCCTTCCCACAACACGCCACTCCTTGCTGCTGCATTTCTCTGCCACGTTTTTCATCACTGTGACATGCTTGGGTGGCACATGGACACAGGTGGTAGGGGGGAGTTAGCTGTCCAGACCCTGCTGGGGACAGGGGTCTCAGTGGGATTTATGTCACTGCTGAACAGCACTGGATTGCATTTAGGGATGTATTACCTAGTCTGCTTCAAGTAGCTCATTTGTACATGCTTGGTCTTAGGGTTTAGTACCTGTGAAATGTTAAAAACAACAAACAAACAGGCAAGAAAATCACTTTGATATAAAATCCAAGGGCTTCACACCAAGGCTTGTATAAGCAATTGCCTCTTTGCAGAGCTTGCTACATACTGGGCCCCCCAAAACAGCCACATAGACCTCACCAAAAATGAGGCTGGGCATTCCTCTGAACCAGAGGGAAGCATCAGTGCCTGAGAAGCACCGCTGAGCTCACATTCACCCGTAAAACCAGGCCACTTTCAAGGCATTTTTTTTTTATTCGCGAGCAGACACACAAGCACGCACAAAACATCCCTTTCAGGTCAGCGACTCCCGTCTTCAAGCGCTCCATTCCTGGGGCTGACGTGCCCCAGAGCCTTGGGAGGACAGGCCGGGCCAGAGCACCAGAACCGGCGGCGGGACAGGAGTAGCGTGCGGTCTCAGGAGGCTGCCACTCCGCCGGTCCCGGCACCGTGCGGCGGCAGCGTCATGGGCGGCAGGAAAATGGCCTTTAGCTTGCCCGACATGTTGGCGATCTCCGGGTCCTGCGACTCGTAGGACTTGATCATCCGGGCGAACTTCAGGACCCCTGCAAGACACCGGATGGGAACGGGGGCACCCGCCCACACCGCCCCCTCGGCGGGCCCGGAATTCCCCACTCGGTGGAGGGCAACCCACCTTCGCCGTCGTTGCTGAAGCCGTAGGCTTTTATCACGTCCTGCTGGATCTGGGTGGCCACGGGCAGGAGGAACTGCAGCATCTTGCCCATGTCGTTGCAGGCGTTGTCCCGAGCCTCATCCATTCGCTGAGCGTTCTCGGGCGCTCCGAAGGCCTTGATCACCTCCGCCAGCGCCGCTGCGGGAGACGGTGACACAGCTCCCACCCGACCCGGGCCCTGGGGCCGCACGCATCTCTCCCGCACTCACCCTTCGCTTGCTCCGCGCTCAGAGCCGCCGGGGGCTGCGCCGAAGCCGCCATCAGCCCTCCCCAGCACCGCCGCCGCCTCTCCGCGCTTCCCCCGCCTCACAGCACACCACCACCCCCCCGGCCCTGCAGCGCATGTGGAGCCGGAGCTCCTCCCTCTTCTTCATTTACACACTGAGGGGTGAGGCTTCCCGCGGGGCGGGAAACCTGCTGGACAAATACTAAAAGAGCTGAAATCACTGAAAGGTTTATTACTCCCGCACCGCACCCCACCCAGGCCGCCCTGCCCTGAGGTGAGGGCGAGACTCGCTCCCCCTCTGACCGCTCTCCCTCCTGGGTCCCCGGCCTTGTGGCCCTGGGCCTGGCCGGCGGAGCGCTGAGAGCGGCGGTAGCGGCCGCGAATCCCGCCGCTTTTCCCGGTGGCAGCGGTATGCAGATCAGTCTCTCCCCATTGGTGCCGCCGTCCCCGTGCCCCGCCCCCCGGGCTGCGGGATCGCCTCCGACACCGGTGCCAGGGCGCGGGGGTTGCCGGGAGCGGCCGACGGGAGGAGCGGGCTCGGGTTGCGGTACCGTGTGTGGTCCACAGCGCTGCTGCCAGAGCCCTCGCAGGCCTCTGCCCCGCCGGCTGGCCGCCCAGGCCTGCCCCTCCGCGGCGTTTCCCAAAGCGGTGCCGGTTCCCAGCCACACAGCCCCCCCGTGGTGGGTACCGGCTACCCTGCCCTTCTTAGCAGCCCCGGTTTTCATCCCCCGTCTGGCTGGAAAGTGCGTGTTTCTGCCTGCTCCCACGGTTCCCTCCTAGTCCCAGTAAAAATAAATTAACACAACGGAGCCCATTTCTGGAAGGGTTTTTTTGGTTGGTTGGTTTTTGGTTTTTTTGTTTGTCTGTTTTTTTTTCTTTTTTAAGAGCTTGATATATATTTTTATATATAAATTATTAGAATGCGTGTTGGGGCTTAGGAGTGCATGGGGAACGTGGTTTGAGTGTTTTTCCATAGCTTGGTTGTTGGTTGGTTTTCCTTTTAATGGTTAAGTAAATATATATATGGGGACCAATCGAGAGATACAACCGTGAAATAAGACACGCACGCAGGGGGGGCAAGGGAGTCACAAGTTGCTACATAAAACTGCCACGTCTAATAGGATGTGCATGAGTTAAAGTACAACAATTATGGGTGAGGGGAAAGGGGCAGCTGCCATCTTAAAGACAGTCCCAGGATGCAGTATTCTTCAACCACGCGGGCTGTCCCCACTGGGCTCAAAGAGGTCACCGTGGTCATTGCAGTCTCGAAAACAGCCTCTTGGTGCTTTGCACCTCGTGGCCACGTCCTTTCCCATCAGGCCTGGGAAAGTGCAGCCACCATCTTGCAAACAGTCTTGGGGTGCTTTGCACCCCGATAGCTGGTACCGGTCCCTCTGCAGGCAGGAGCAGCTGCGCTGGAAGAAGTCACATAATGCTTTCCTTGCATCTGAAGGGATGTTGGAGAATGGGAAGCTGCTCTGGCTAATCTGAAAAAGTTCCATGTTGCTTTTCTGTATCACTAAACAGTATCTTACACCTAAAAGGGGGTGGGGTGTGAGGGGGCATATTGGAAAAAGGCTCTGTTGGGTTTTGAGTTACTTCTTGGCTCCTCCTTGCAGAAGCGCAAAAGGCAGCAGCATCGTGTGCATGAAGTCCTGCAATGCTCTGCACTGGTTTTTTTTAAATGCAGCTGTTCCCCCAAAACAAAAGGATGGAGCTGCTGCCACTCTTAATTCATGTCAGTCTTTGTCTTTTTGAGCTCTGTGCAATGCTGATTCTGTTTTCTTCAAAGCTCTGCTGAAATCACGTACCGATCGTTTCATGTCCATTAGTGGTTCGTCAGTCCCTCCCCGATTTCTCTCCGCCACCTTCGGCTCCCAGTATGCCATCCTGTACTTTTCAGCCATCTTCTCTTGCACTCTTACTGCATGGTGGGATCAGGATGTGTGACTCTGCAGCTTCCCCTCCCCAGGATTTGGTTGACTGATTGCTCCTCTTGAGAGTAAGACATGGTGATGTCACATTGACAGTAGGAGTCCATTTACAGGGGTTTGTCACTTTCTTTCTTCAGGTGACTAGGATAAAGAAGAAGTGATTGTGTGAAAGAGAAAAAGGCAATTTAGTATCTCCCACTGCATTTTGTTAGTCCAGTCTTGCAGGACACTGCTGGCCTGGAAAGTTTTGCAAAATCCTTTCAGTAAGAGATACTATCAAAAAGGCACATTGCAACTCTCTCCTTCCCAACATGCTTCCCCATGCACCTGTGAAACTCCTGTCTGGGCAAAAGCATCCTCACAAATGTTTGGTATTTTGGCAGGGGTATCAGTTAGTTCTAACTGTATTAGCATGTGGGAAATATTCAAGTTTACCTGCTGCCCCAGAAAGGAGCCAAGACCCCAAAAGAGACTATCCACCAAACATCCACTTGTCAAGAATTGTAGCAGACAGTGTTTTAAGTTTTGAAGACTGGCCCAGATGTACTAGCACTTTACCCTTGAAGCAAAAGCAGTTGGTGACTTTGGGCAAGAAGAATGTAGGTAACAGACATAACAAAACCTTGGTAAAAGGATAGAGTAGCACATGTTTTTGCTTTTTAGGAAAGATTGCGTTAACTAGTTAGAGGAGGCTCTGCTTTGCCTGAACAGTTAGTCATAGCCTAATGTGATGCTCAAAAAGGACCCCTGGGTGTCAGTCATTGATTGCTGCGGCAAAGAATGACCTCCCTGTGGCCAACCCACAGCTGTGCCCCAGTGGCAAGGCATTCCTGCTCCCAGGTGTGGGCTGCAGCCTGAGACACACACTTCAGGGGCAATGCTTCCTGTCCCCACTACCACCTTCAGGCTAGGGCTCCGCCCGAGCTATGTTTTTGAGGAGAAACTGGTCTGTTTGCCCTGTGCTGCAGAGGGAGGAGGTCCACACACCTGTAGTAATCCTCCTGTGTCGGAAGCGGCACACCGTGCAGTGGGTGGTGGGCATGAAGCCACTGCTGCTGCTCCAGAGCCAGGCGCTGCAGCTCAGCTGACTGCGCGTGCATGGCCTGCAGCTGATGTGCTGCTGACATGGGTGCGGAGAGAGAGCCCGGCAGGTCCCTGTAGGGTGCAGCTGCAGCCAAAGATGAAATAGAGAAAAAACAAGTTAACGCAACAGCTCCATCCTCTGCCACGGCCCCACAGCTCAGAGAAGACTCTACTGAGCTTTCTTGCTCAGCCCACGTGCAGGACTTGCTCATCCCCCAGTATGGAGGCCGGTCCTACGCCATGCCAGAACTATTTAGCAGACCTCAGTTTGGTCCTGTGACCCTCTGCCCCTTGCATCTCCTGATGCTCATCAGACAAGATCAGCAGTCCCTGTGAGCACCCTTACCGAAAAGCTGGTGGCGCAGCACTTCATTCTCATGTAGAGGGTGAGGCAAGAGAGGGTTGGGGATGGTTCCAGCTGGGTATGGTATCCGTGTGAGGTGTGATCCCGAGGCGAGCGGGTCAATAAGAGGGTGAACAGAGGCTGAGGCTGGGAAGAAAAGATACCACAAGATAACTCCCTCCCATGCTTTGTAAGAGGTAACACAGGGAAAGACACAAGGCAAAACAAAACAGATGTGAAGATGGGCTGTGTGCATTAGGGATGGAATGATTTCAAGGATAGACAATGCAGTACCATGTCCGAGTGCTATTCCTTTTGCTTGTGTTGAACCCTGTTCAAGGGTTGGACTTGATGATCTCTGAGGTCCCTTCCAACCCGGCTAATTCTATGATTCTATGGTTCTATGAATTTAATCTGAACCAGTCTAGCATAGCTCTGTGTTCACACTCCTTGGACACAAGTACTGCTCCTAAAGTTGATTCTGCAAGAACCTGCTCTGCATTCAGGCCTGTATGCAGTATCGTGCCTATCTGCCACCCTGGCTGTCACTCAAGTGCATACTCATATGGGGTGCTTCCACTTCCAGGTCTCATTCAGCGCAGATGCTCAGTGCTCTCCAGTTTGCAAGCATCATCTAACACTGTAATACAAGGTACTATTTATATGGAAACTGCTGTTCCCAGTGTTTTGAACTCACTGCCAGAATGCTGGCTGCAGGTGCTCAGCTACAGAGTATGGGAGAACGGACATTCATTTGTCCCTGATGCCATCTCTGAGTAGCTGTGGTTGCTTAGACTGCATGTGTGTCTGTGACTGCCACCACATCCCACTGACCACCCACAGTACTCTAGCAGGCACAGTACTTTTTCCTCTTATAGTATAATTTGGGCTTTACTTCTTTGAGATTTTTATCCCTGAACTTCTTTTTACTTTGCTTTCCTGTAGGATGTGGAATTGGAAGGGACCACTACTCTACTCTGAAGGACAGCAACCTCCGGTTCCTTACAATTAATTGTCTCTCCCGTCCCATCCCATTCCATCCTACCATCTGCAGCAAGACCCTAGGAGCAAACTAGAGAAACAACATTTCACTAGTCCCAAGGATGCTGTCAAAACCATCACCAGCAAGCCTCCCAGTCCCTCTGCAGACCACAGCATAAGGGATGCAGTACATAGCTCCACTGGTCTGGTATCCAGAAGGACCCCAGTGCTCATACTGTGTCCCCAGAGATCCAGGACTAAAGGACACAATGCAGACAGCTCTGATCTCCACTAAGGAGCAAACTCACAGACACCCTGATACTCGCAGCTGGCATCAATGACTGCTGTGATGGGAGAGAGGGCAAGGATGAATGACTGTGGCTTTGACCTCCTCTGGCTGAACAGGTGGATCTGGGGCCCTCAAAGTCAAGTCTTGACAGTTCTCGGTCTTCCCCAGGGCCAGAGGGAGAGAGTTCCAGGAGGACAGATACAGTAGAAGGGAAAGCAGAGCTTTGTGAGGGGCACCACCACCATGGTGTTCTTACCTGCATGTATGGCATCCTGCTGGTGGAGATGGAGGTGGGAGTGGATGTGGGAATGCTGATGGTGATGAGGTGTCACATTGAGCATCTGCAGGCGAGCCAGCGGGTCATTGCTGAGAGCAGCTACCCGCTCGGCGTGCTGGCGCTCAGCGGCCAAGCGCTCGGCGTAGGACATGTCAGGACGAAGGGTTGGGCCGGCTGCCAGTGCCAGCCTCTCCCGCTCCAAGTGGCCCAGCCCTGGGTGGAAGGGAAAAGCGGGATGGAGGCCGGGGGCTGTCTGCAGACTCAGCCCGCCATGGCGTGGGAAGGGATCCATGGCAGCGGCTGGCACGGCATGGAGCTGCTCCAACTCAGCCGGCTTGACTTCAAAGCCGGGCTTGAGACGTTCGCGCAGGTCACGGTCCCTCAGGTCTCGTTCGCGGGCTTCCCGCTCCCTCAGCTCTCGCTCCCGTGTTGCTGGATCACTGCTGTAGATGGCCGGCACGTTGTACCCCAGCAAGCCTGGGTCGACCGCACCCAGCGGCACATAGAAAGGGTGGTTGCGGTTGCTGGGGGACATGACATGGGGCCGTGCATATTCACTGAGCGTGCGCAGAGCCGGGGTATCGGGCCCCAGGTATGGGGGAACAGTTGCTACGGCACTGCCCTGCTCGAAGGAGGGGCGGTGGGGAACTGGCCCAAGGGATGAGCACTCAACCGGACGGCCCTCCTGGGCCATCTTCTGCAAGAGAGCAGAGAGACCAGTGTCAGGGGCCCATTGGGGAATGGCCAAAGGCATTTTCCAGTAACCCCTCTGGCTGCACAGTGACAGTGGGACCCCCCCAGAAACATACCACACTCCTCTCCAACTCCCGCTCTTTTTCCCTCTCCCGTTCCTTCTCTCGCTCCCGTTCTCGTTCCCTCTCCTTCTCTTCCCGCGCCTTCTGCTCAGCCTCTCGACGCACTTTCTCCACCAAGTCTGCCCTTTTCTTGGCCAGCTTGGAACCATCGAGTGGTACGAAGTACAGGTCCGTGCGGGAGCAGGAGTTGAAGCCACGGTCCAGGTGTTTGTTGAACCTGGGGGACAAGAGGTGAAGCCTGTCAGTGCAGGAGGGGGCTGGAGGGCAAGGATGGGGGGGACAGGGGCAGGCAAAGCGAAGCCTGAGCCGTAGGAAGGGGAAGAGCATCATGGAAATGGCAAAAAGGCCCAGCTGCACCCCACACTCTGAGCGACTTTCCCCCCCCTCCTTTGACCCATGCATCCCTCCCCAGCCTGGAGACACCCCCAGGTCTCACCCCTCCGCTGCCCCTCACCTGGCTGACTGGCTGGCATGGCTTGGCACGTCCACCACCTTGGGGGGTGGTGAGGGGCTGCGAGTGGGAGGCACGGGGCTCTCGGGGGGCTCGTACTCCTCTGAGGGCTCCTGCTTGATCTGTGCGGCACTGAGGGGGAGCGGGGGTGGGGCTGGAGCAGCCATGCTTCCTGGTGGCGGGGCAGAGGAGGCGGGCGAGGGGGCTTTGTA